>JASDQU010099828.1:1501657-1561723 GCA_032191745.1 Picea mariana
TATAGCCAAGCTTTGAGCTATTATGCACCCCCATTTGAATGTGAAAAGGGGCTCTTTAGGGCACCATTAGGTCTTTGACCAGCCTCCCCACGCAGATTGAGCTCGGATTTGATGTCAAATCGACTTGGGAGCCGATCCAATAGTGGTTGGGAGGCCGACCAGCTTCATAAATGCGCCGTTTGGCAGGCGTGCGGGTTTTTCACCCCACAGCCGCGCTTATGCGCCCGATATACGATGATAATGCGCGCATGCGCTAGTTTGCAGTGGGTGCACTGCGCTTTTTAATTTTTTAGCCAATTTTGTATAGTTTTGGTTCTTTTTCTGTGCTATGGAACTAATCCTTGTGCCATGAATGACTGGTTTTCTGTGCTGATGATGTTGAGTTCTTGTCGCCCTGTGCGGACGAAATTTCAGTGATAACACCAAGTTTACAGGCGAAGGGGACATAGTTGTAGAAGAACACCTTGATGCCTTTTACATTTTTACAAATGATCATGTTATCATGCATACAGACATATGGATGAGGATTTTCGTCCATAAACTTGGAGGCGAGGCTAGAAAGTGGTTTAGGGCCCTACATCCTCGATCTATTTATGGGATTGAGGCTTTGGATAATGCCTTTTTGAGACAGTGGGGAGACAAAAAAGACTTCATGTATTACATGACATAGTTTGGGTCTTTGAAGAGATAGGAAGGAGAGTCTATCTCTAACTTCTCCAAGAGATTCAATAAAATGTAGAATAAGATCCCCACTGAGATAAAGCCCTCAGAAGCCTCTGCTAAAATAACTTATGCTATCGCTTTTGATCCCGATTTCTACCTCCTGTTGAGGGAAAGGAGAGAAACTACTCTGGCTCACATACAGGACGCAGCCGTGGAAGTAGAATCTAACATATTGGTTGTTGACCAACTCAAGAATAAGGCTGATAGAGACATATCCAGGAAGAGACCTAAAGCCTCCCCATCTAATTCTTCTCCCCTTCCCCTTCAGACAGACGAGGTAACTAAAGTGCTAAAATTGCTTTCGGCTAGAATGGAAAGGTGGGAGTTAGAAGGGAAGCCCATGTACAGAAAACCCCCAAAATACTGATAACAGAGGCTTCAGGAGGCCTAGTAACAATGTGCCACAGGCTTTGCCAAGGGAACAAAGGAGCAAAGACAGAGATGATCATAGGATTCAAACCCCTCTCCAAAATAACCCAGTTGCTCCTGAGGAAGGAGAGGAGATAGATGAGCTCGACCCTGAGATTCACTGTATTGAAGACACTTCTCCTTTTCCCCATTTGACTCAATCTGCATATGAAGAATCCCTTATGAACATTTAAATCAATAAGTTGGGTAAAGGGGAAAAGGCCAACAACACTCCTAACAGATATCATCTCAAGTCAAAGAAGAAAGAAGGAAATTTTGATAGCCATGATTAGCCACTCATAGCGGAAAGGCCTGCTAAACCTGCAACAATCGCTACCAAAGAAAAGAAAACTCAGAATACTTCGCCAATAGCCAAAGAACCTATCTCTAAGGTAAGGGAAGCTCCCAAGCCTCTTTCCTCCTTTAGTTTTGACCACGAAATTCAAAAGATTAGAATTCCTGTACCCCTCTGAGAACTAGTTAAAAATGAAGATTTCAAAAGGTCCCTCTCCAAACTACTACAATCTGAGTCCCCCTAGCCTTCCATAGACTCAGTAAATCTTCAAGATGAAAATCCAGCAGTCGTCCTAGGTCCCAAGGTAGAAGACAGAGATGATTCATCCCCTCCCTTCTACACATCCCTGAACATACATGATAAGGTGTTGCACAATTGCCTCATGGATTCAGGAGCTTCCCACAACCTTATGCCCAAAATAGTCATGGAAGAATTGGGACTGGAAGTGACATATCATGATTTGTAATATTTTGATTCAAGGAGGGTGCAATGCCTTAGAGTCATCAAAGACTTGGTGGTCTCTTTATTTCAGCTGCCAATGAAAAGTGTGGTCATGGACATTGTAGTAGCCGATGTTCCCACCAAGTTTGGCATGCTTTTGTCAAGATCTTGGATTAAAAAACTTGGAGGAACATTACAGATGGATCTCACATGCCACCATTCCAGTCTTTAGAGGGGAACACAGGAGGTTTTACAAAGAAGCTCAGCTGGCCTACATTGTTAGTGATGAAGCAAACCCCACCAATCATCCTATCTTTGCACTTGACACTGATTTGGGGTCTAGTTTATTGTAGCTCACTGATACTCCTGAAGCCCCTTTTCAAATCAGAAATCAACCCATATTTAATCAAGATATACCTCCTCTAGCCACCTTTTTTTGGAAGATGTTCTTTGACAGAGCTTCTTCTAGTGAAGGCACTGGCGCTGGAGTGGTTTTTGTGTCGCCTTGTCAGGAAACCATATCCATGTCATACAAGCTAGAATTTGAAGCTACCAATAATGTGGCAGAATATGAAGCTCTTGTTCTGGGTTTAAGGGATGGAAAAGAAATGGGAATTGAGGAGGTAGCAGTGTTTAAAGATGTTGAGTTGATAATCCATCAAGTCATAAATGCTTATCAGGCTAAGCATCCTCAGCTCAGGGGCTACAAAAATGAGGTGTGGGACCTGATTGATAATTTCTGCTCAACTTTCAACATTTCTTTTATTCCAAGAGAGGAAAATACTTTGGCCGATTCCTTAGTTGTCTCAACTAGTCTGTTCAGGATCCCTCTACCGCCTAAGATCAAATATGATGTTGAGATAAGATATAGGCCATCTGTTCCGGACAATATCAAGCATTGGAAGGTATTCGAAGACGATCTTGAAAGTTGAAATTAAAAAAATTCTTCAGTTTGTCGATGAATTTTCTGCATTGCACATTGATCAAGATCTTGATCTCGAAAGTCACCCTCACCCTGAGGTATTTTTAAATAAAATTGCTAATCACCATATTATTCATTTTCCTAGCAATCACATTCTGAAGGGACTAGTCCCTTTAGAAAGTCTGTTCGATGGAAATGATGTGGCAGTAAAGGGTAGCATTTCAAATGGAGATTTTGATATAGTGGAGTGCAACATCAGCACACAGGAGGAGCCTAAGTTTGTCAAGTTGTCAAGCAGTTTGACTAAAGAACAGAGGGCCGAATATACCGATTTATTAAGAGAATTTGCTGATGTGTTTGCATGGACCTATGAAGGCCTCAAGACATATGACACATCTATCATTGAACACAAGATCCCACTGAAGGAAGAGGCTAATCCATTTAGGCAGAATCTAAGACAGATAAATCCCATGTTGTTTCCTGTCATGGAGAGAGAAGTGAAGAAGTTGTTAGATGCCCAAATCATTGTCCCCTTGAGATATTCTGAGTGGGTGGCCAATTTGGTCCCGGTGAGGAAGAAAAGTGAAGAAATTAGGCTCTGTGTTGATTTCGAAACCTGAACAGGAGCTCAAAGAAAGACAACTATCCCTTGCCCAATATGGAACACATATTGCAGAGGGTAAATGGTGCATCTAGGATATCCATGATTGATGTTTTTCTAGCTATAATCAGATATCAATCATGCCTGAGGACAGAGAAAAAACAACCTTCACCACTCCTTGGGGCACATTCATGTATGCCAAAATGGCTTTTGGATTAATGAATGCAGGAACAACATTTCAGCGAGCCATGGACATAGCCTTCATCGGAGAGAAAGATCAGTTTGTGGTGATCTATCTAGATGACATCACAGTCTTCTCTAGGTCTGATAAAGAGCACTATTATCACTTGAGGAGAGTTTTCTTGAAATGTCGGAGGTTTGGCCTTTCCCTAAATCCAAAGAAATATTTGTTTGCTATGAAGGAGGGGAAGTTGTTAGGCCATATAGTATCAGCAGAAGAAGTGATAATTGATCCCAGTAGGGTAGAGGCAATTCAGACCCTGTCACTTCCCAGGTCTAGAAAGGAAGTTCAGGCTTTTTTAGGGAAGATTAACTTTTTAAGGAGGTTCGTCGCAAATTTTGTTGAGTTGGTGAAACACGTCACAGCCATGCTCAGAAAGGGAAATGAAGTAAAATGGACTGCTAAACCCAGAGAATCTTTTTTCCAAATAAAAAAGGCATTGACTGAGGCACCTGTCCTGATCAGTCCTGATTATTCCAAGGATTTCCTAGTTTTTTCTTTTGCTTCTTTTGATACAGTAGCAGTGGTCTTATTGCAGAAAAATGAGGGAGGGTGAGAGCAACCTATTTCCTTCTTCAGTAAGGCATTAAGAGATGCAGAAATTAGGTATGAGATCATGGACAAATAGGCCTATGCCTTGGTGAAAGATCTCAAAGATTTCAGAGTCCATGTCTTTCCCTAAAGAGTGACTACATACGTTCCTTCAGCCTCTGTGAGAGACATCCTTATAAATCCTGGCATAGATGGGAGAAGAGGTAAATGGATTGCCAAGATCCTTGAGTTTGACCTGGAGATAAACTCCACCAAGTTGGTTAAAGGGAAGGGTTTAACCAAGTTGTTGGCTGAATCCAATTGTAAGGCCTTGGGGGTTAGCTTCATCAACGCTTGCTCAAGAAATCAGCAAGCTGAGTCATCCATCAAAAGCTCTCAAGGTGGCTTATCACTAGCAGAATGCACCTGGTACAGAGACATTTTGTACTTTCTGCAAGAGTTGAAGCCTTCTGATGGAATGGGAAAAAGCAAGGCAATAGATTTAAAGCTCAAGGCAGTCAGATATTTCCTTACTGACTAAGTCTTGTACTGGAGAGACCCTCTAGGGGTGTTTCTAAGGTGTCTGAACCCACAGGAAGCCCAGAAAGTTATGTTTGATTTCCACAGCAGCCTTTGTGGAGGGCATCATTTCTGGAAGACCACATCTCACGAAATTTGCAGGGTTGGGTACTACTGGCCCACCTTATTTACTGATGTCTGCAGAGAAGTCAGAGCTTGCATCAAATGCCAAAGGTTCTCAGGAAAGCAGCAGCTCAAATCTCTGCCACTAAAGCCTATAGTAGCTTCATCACCCTTTCAACAGTGGGGGTTGGACTTCATTGGAGAAATCCATCCTCCTTCAAGTGGCCAACACAGATGGATCCTAACTGCAACAGACTATTTCACCAAGTGGATAGAAGCTTCCCCCACTAGGAGTGCTTCACACAAGGTAATTATCAGCTTCCTGGAGGATATCATAGCCAGATTTGGTTGTCCCAGCAGAATTGTCACTAATAATGTTGCTTCTTTCAAGTCTAAGCCTCTGGTTAAGTTCTATGAGTAGTTCGAGATTTAACTAATTCACTCCACTCCCTATTATCCTCAAGGAAATGGATTGGCAGAATCTTCTAATAAAAGTCTAATAAAACTCATTAAAAGATTATTGGAAGACAATAAGAGGGCCTGGGATTCAAAACTCAAATTCTCTCTATGGGTCGATCGAGTGACAACAAAGAAGTCCCTGGGCACCTCACCTTTTCAACTTCTTTATGGGATGGAGGCTGTGTTTCCCACTCAGCTCGCTTTACCTGTAGCAAAATTCTTTCAAGATCATGAAGGAGAGCCAGACCATATGGTCAGAAGAATTCATCAAGTGGTAGAAGTGCAATAGATCAGGGAGCAGGTAATGGACATAGCTCATAGTCATCAGCAGAAGATCAAGCAGGCCTTTGACAAGAAGGTTAGGAAGGAGGAATTCAAGCTGGGAGATTTGGTGCTTAAGTGGGATGCACCCAGGCAGGATAGGGGCAAACACAACAATTTTGATGCCCTTTGGAATGGGCCCTTCAAAATCTTTGAAGTATTCTTAAATAACACGTACAGGTTGCAAGATTTGGAGGGTGAAGAAGTTTTTAACGGCCCAGTAAATGGGCATTTCCTAAAGAAATGTTTTATTTGAGCCTTAGACGGCTCTTCTGTTTTTGTAAATATTTTTTTTCTGTTTATTTTTGGCTTAATAAATGACTCCATAGCCCAATAGAAGGCAACTTGAACTACAGAAGGAGTTCTTAGAGCATCATAGGGATGACTCTATCCCCCATGGAGCCTAATGTTAGTGCTAATTCTTGCAAGGGGGTGTTTCTCTCCGATTTTAGGCCCTTGGTGTAAATGCATAGAAATGGGGTTTAAAAACCCATCAAATGAATTTTATTCAAAGGCCGCAATCATGAGCGCCAAGCGCAGCACATAGAAGAAGTCCATTTCGGGCTTAAAATCAAGTGAGCGGGCATTTTGTTTTCAACGGCAAGGATCCATAGATGGAGAAGATCAACGGTCATTGGGTAAGCTTGAGTCACAGAGTTGCATGAGGTTTAGCACATGGGCTCATCTCTTATAGCCAAAGTCACGAAACGATCGTGGTCGTCCAATCCAGTCGGGACACATGGCACCTAATCAGGCTGGGTCACATTTTCGGCTACCGGGACTTCAAAAGACACAAGGTCTCTCATCCATTGCATCGGGAAACCCCAAAATGAGAAATGATTAGCCGTTTCGACATTTCGGCTACCGAGACTTCAAAACACATGGGGTCTCTCATCCAAAACGTGAAATGATTAGTCGTTTCGGCATTTCGGCTACCGGGACTTTGAAAGACAGGGGGTCTCTCTTCCACTGCATCGAGAAACTCCGAAACGCAAAATGATTATCCATTTTGACATTCCGGCCACTGGGACGTTGAAAGATAGGGGTCACTCTTCCACTGCATCGGGAAACTTCGAAACGCAAAATGATTAGCTGTTTCGGCATTTCGGCTACTGGGACGTTGAAAGACAGGGGGTCTCTCATCCATTGCATTGGGAAACTCCGAAACGTGAAATGATTAGTTGTTTCATCATTCCGGCTACCGGGACTTTGAAATACAAGGGTCTCTCCTCCACTACATATGAAATCGCCGAAACGCAAAATGCAAAAAGCGCCTTTGAGGATAGGTACAGGGTCACGGCCCATGGTCACTTGGGGTGATAGAAAGAGCTGCGCAAAGGGCCAAAGCATCAGGTTTAGCTGCAGGAGGTGTACCCACGTTCTCCAGGTGCAAATTCAACTCGGCCTCGATCTTGATCCCTGCCATAGGTAAATAAAGGTAGGAGGAGGTTGTTGAAACCTCGCCTCACTCCTTAAATGTAAGGCATGGAGGTTTTGGCAGGCAATCTGCCCAAGATCATCTTGTGTGCAGGTTTTCCTAAAGAAGCCATGTCGATCTGATGTTCTCGTCTAACCAGAGGAGCCTGCACACGCTAATTTGGACTTTAATGTCTCAACTACCCTCCTACTGCCAAGTGGCAAATTTCTCTGAGTATATATACTCAGTTTTTGTATTTTTGTAAGGATGAATGGTAGAGCAAAGCTCCCGACTAGAATGTTTTAATGAAGCACTGGTTTTCCTGGCTATGTATCTACATATGAAATTTTCTTGTTCAATGTAAGGCAGCTCTCTTTTTCATCTGGTTTTGATCTCATACTAAAAGGGTTCATGATTGATTGATTCACATGAGTCTTCGTGACTATGTTATGATAAAGGATTTATTATAGCGCTGTTATGTTCTTTTAGTGTTTCTGCTTTTGAATATAAGAGGTTCTTGTGTTCAATTTTTTCTTCTACAGGCTGTTAGAAGCTAGATGCCTACAGCAGGCCTTCTCATTTCCTCACAGAAGTCTTCCTCCTACTCACCCTTATTACAACTTACTGTCTGAAGTTGAACCAAGACCTCATCTTCTTGTGCATGCCTGGCCTAGTTTCTGAGTTAGAATGATATTGTTCTGAGTTTACTTCCATTCATCACCTTTTATCAAAAAATCATGACATAAACTGATGGGCATCAGGCTTACTCCTGCTGTAACCCAGGAGTGACTTCTGACGCCAACATATTGCATAAGAAAATAAGGAGAAAAGAAGGAACACTTTTCTCACCCTAAGAAATTTGAATTGTTTAACAGAGTTGTAAACCTTAGAAGAGCAGTTGTGGGAACAAGTAAAGCAAGAAAAATGGATAATGAATAAATAAGCATATTTAAATGAACAGGCTTGGTCAAACTGTGTTAAATAAAGACAGTTAGGCCCTAGGAAAATAACTCAGTTGGACTGAAAATCCCAGGATGTGTAGAAGAAGTTGGAAAAGAGAAGAGCTCTTAACTCCTTTCTTGTTGTATATTATGTTTTATCTAGGAGGAGAAACTGGTGTGTTGATGAAAGGTAAATGTTTGACACCATAGCGATGATGGTTGTATCACTATAGAAACAATTGAGAATTGTTGTGTTGAACTTGGAATACATCACTAAGGAATGGCCCGCAAAGTTCCTCATACTAGTCAACCAGACAACACTGTCTGATCCCAACCTCATTGGAAGTTTGGTGGTTACTCATGAAGAGTATGATGCACCCAGTAGTAGCAGGAAGAAAAATAAGGAATATGTACAGGAAATACACAACACATCAGAAGAAACTGCATCAGATTCACCTAGCAGAGCAGGAGACGACGAAGTGGAAAAAGAAGAGAAAGAAGGTGAAGAAGACAAGCAGAAGCGGGACAAAGTAACACTGCCTAGGAACCCCCTTGAAGAGGCAGAGACATCCAAGAAAAGAAAGGTTTCCCCCACGAAACCTACATCGTGAAAGAATTCCAAAGCGAGTAAGACGAAGCTGCAGATTGTACTCATGGTCGATGATTTCGACTTCATTATCGCAGCTGTATCAGATGCCTCGAAATATATTTTGTAGAGAATTGAAGCCAAACAAGAAGCCATGTATGATAGAATTGAGACTGAGCTAAGAGGTGTACAACAAGCCCTTCACTCCAGCTGTGTAGTGTCCACTACACCCCCACTACCAGAAGAACCATAGTTGGGAGATGAGCCTGCCCAACTCTGTAGAATAGGTGATGCAACCGAAGATTTCCTTCGTTGCGTGCAAGAAGAAAAAGAACAAGCCACAATGGCCCTAAATCAAGCACAAGAGGAAATCATAGAGCAATTTCAAGTTGCGCAATAAGAGAAGGACGACCTTCAAACCAAGTTCGAAGAAAATGAAGCGCAAATCTAGCTGGAGAAAGAACAATTTCTCGCGGAGCAGGTCAGAGTTAAATAAGTAGTCAACAGATCACTTCACTCTATGATAGGCTTGGATCATATGGAAGAAGACTCGGTAGTAAATCAAGTCGTGAAGCTTGTTGAAGCCATTCAACAACTTCAAAAGAGGATCGTAGAACTAGAGATACAAATAGTGCCAAGCACTTCACAGGAAGTGTGAAACCAGAGAGAAGCAACTTCCCGGAGTGCAGTTGAAAGGATCAAAGCATTAGCCATGAAATGTAAATAGCTAAGGAGTCGTAGTGCATAGACTTATGAGTGCCTTACCAAGGACCCTGAACTAAAGACACTAGAGTCGCAGCTCCAGGAAGCAATGCAACTAGCAGTAGTAGTACAAGCGCAGTTGAAACTCTTGTCAGTAGTTGAGAGGATGAAAAGATTCCAAGAACAGTGCATGGCTCAACAACAGGTCCATGCCATACAAAGAAAAGTCATGGAAGTGACTCGAAATCTCCAGCCAGTCCAGGATGTAGCTTGCCTACTTTTTTAGGAGATTGAAGGTCGAGGATCAGGGATAGAACAAGTAGTCGCTTCGGTAGAACAACGCTTAGAAGGATCTTTGAATGAGGCAGTTATTCAAGAGTTCGCAGAGTAGGAGGCCTTGGCACAAAAATAGGTTGAAGCAGCTCAATCCAAGATCGAGGCTTTTGAGGAAGATTTACCCAGACCAGAGTGGCTCGGGATGAGTCACGGGTGAGTGTTGGGGGCCTGTTGGCCCTTGACCAAGTTTTGGAGATCCTTGGTCATGTTTGACCTCTTTTGGGACTTCGACAAGATGGTCGAAGGTAGACTGCAAGTCGAAGCAGAGATCACGGGATCTCAACCCCTTTTTAGTGCAATTTTTGGGATTAGGGTTTATGTAACAGGTATGGGATGTCGGCCCATGGGTTTACCCATGTTTAGGCCCATTTTGTAATGTATAAATAGATAGCTAGGCAATTTAAGAAAGGAGAAGATGCTAAGTGCTAGAGTTCTATCTATGTGATTGCAAAAGCTTTGTGCATAGTGTATGTTAAGACATGCAGAGCTAAGTACAAGTGGTTGTAAGAAGGCTTTGTGCTATAACCTAACTCAGGGAAGGAGGATCTGGCAAGGTGCGCAGATCTCATGTCCTATGAGGAGTAGGGTTTTTGGGTTCTATGCTTGTAGAATATTGACATAAGATAATAAATAAGAGAAGGAGTTGGTGGATGTAGCCCCACACTGGGGTGAACCACGTATATCATGTGTTATGGTTGCTTTGTGCATTATGGTTGTATGTTAGTGATGTGATTTATGCTTAGTGCCGATATATTTATGTATAATGAATCTAGTATAATATATTACTGCTTGGTAATGTGAATGAATGTTAGATCTGATCTATCTCTCCATGCTAAGTGCTTGAATGTGTTAGATCTGGTAGAATACTGCATTGCTCTGTAATTAGGGTTTGGATCTACGATGTGAATAAGGGTTAATTACTAATGGATGTTAACTACTAAGTTCTTTGTTAGAGTGGTGTAATCACAGATCTGTGTCCTAGCTAGGTTATATACATTTGAAACATGCAACCACCCCTGCCTCTACCTCGGGTGAGACTTCATCTGCTTCACAAATGTTGCTAAAAGGGCCGGTAGTTAGGGTTTTTTTGGTGCATTGTTGAAGAGTTGAACCCTGGGTTTGCCCCTGTGCTGCCCCTGTGCCAACACACATAAAATATATGATTAATATACTTGTTTTCCAATATTATTGAAGACAGATGATGAAGGCCAAGAGTCTGAAAATGACCTGACCAAGAAAGAGGGTCAAGAATTATGAAGCAGCTAAATGAGAAAGGCATGATAGGTGAATTAAGTCCATGTGCCTATACCAGAGCCAAATGCTATTATATATATCCACTTTAGATCCAGGGGCTCACCACTTAAACTACTGAAGTTACTTGTTGGCCATGGTACAAATCTTGAAGAGGGGTGGTTTACCATAAAACGATCCACGGGAAGGAAGAAAGAGAAGTCTTTATTTTTTCCTCCCCAACTGGCAGGCAAGTTGGGCACATAATTTTTGTAATTCTATGAGGAGCATTAGAGTTCCAAAGACTTGGATTTGATTGGACCAGTCAAATGCACCCCTCAATGGGACCCTGAGGCCCAAGCCACCTTTAGCAAATAGTAAGCGTTATCGATGCGTGATGTCCATCCGACCCAACCCAACCCTTCCTCTATATATATCTTGTTTGTTATCCATTTCACTGCTTACGAGGTGTTAATAAATCAAAAGCAGTCAAATATGGAGTTTCTAGTAATAGCAAATGCATCTTTTCGATTCGATAGGAGCTGAGTAAGGTTGTATTTTATTGCAAACCTGAAACTAATCTTGGGTATGGAACAGCTCGTGCCACTTAAACTGGTGAATCAATAGGAACTACACTCTATGTTGTTGTAGGATATGAAACAATTATCTCTGTTGCTGCTGTATATATATAGGATACTAGGTATGCTTTTGGAACTGAGCGAGATGCTATCTATGATGTTGGTTTTGGTTCTTCAACCGGATCTACCTAGGATGTGAAAAAACTCAGAACATGTACCAAAAGTAGGAACAAGGAGAGATTTAGGAAAGAAGTTGTTGATGTTGGTAGATTTGGTGTTCACTCAGGAAAATCATTGAGATCTAGGGCGGAATCTTCCGAATATGGAAAATATGGAGGCTCCTAGGCTAGTGCTCAATTATAAGATTAATTATATGCTTTACCTACACACACCAATTATGCCACTGTCGATCATAGTTGTCGTAATAGAATCAAACCCTTCTTGATTTGTTCTCCCTTGAGGCCCCTTCCCCCACCCCCTTCAAAGGAGGGCAGGAGATTTCTTCCCTATATCGGATGGATCGATTTCAAATTGTGGGACTGATTTATGTGTTTTCCTATGGATGTTGCTAGAATCAAACTTGTGGGTGCTGCTAGAACTCAACTTGAACTATTGTAGTTTTGAATCCAACTTTGGTGGGCGATGATCCATTGAATCTGATTGGGAATCCTCGTTATATTTCTTATACTTTTCTTTGTAATGGTGGTTCTACCTCGTTATGGTAGTTCTGTTAGTTCAATCAGCCCATGCATCATCATGACATCTCGTGCATCATCATTAGTGAAAGTATAAGGTATGGCTCGGTTTTGATTACATCAGTATTCAAATGATAGTAGTATAGTTCCAGCAGCGTAGTAAAGTTCCATCAGCAATTACATTAAATACAATAACAGTTTATGGTAGCTATTTAATGTGTAATTTCCTAGAACAAGGTATGGATGGTAGAAGGTTGGATAAGTTACCAATGGTATTTGAATGGGTAACATAGTTATAAGGTTAGATGGTCTTTCTCCCCTACATCAGCTACGCTAGCCTAGCCCCTTATATCACTATGGGCACTGGCTTGTTGGCTGTATCAAGAGATGTTTTTTCTGTATTCTATACTCCACTCGCTATATCGATACGAAGGTCGGTCGATTGCAATTATATACCATGTTGGATGTATTGATTTGGTATTTTCCCCTATGCCTCGTAAATTCATCTCTTCGGCTTGACTATGTATCAATTGAATGGAATGTGTGGTCCACAGTCATCAATCAGCAGTCCTACGCCCATTTTATAAACCTATCATGATGGCTCATCTCCCTGAACCTTATCAACGTCACTCATCCATATAAATTGTAATTATGGCCTTGACCAATCAATCTCTATCGATTTCTATAAAAACCTTATGCGCCCAGCCTTTATCCCTTTGCCCAAATAAAAAAGAACCTATCACGAACTTACAAAAGCAATAGTGGGTAGTAGGCTCAATGGGCCACTACGGCTAGATATTATGGACAGGACAACCCATAGCTACATTAACCTATAGAGGTGTAAATTCAGTAAGAAAAGGTACGTTAAGTGACACGACCAAAAGGTGTGAGGAACGAAGTCGCTCATCCATCTGATGGGTGAGGTGTTACTGAGAAAGAACATCAAGGATGGTGTTCCTTTTTAAGGGGGAGGGGATTGTAATACCCATATTTCTCCCATCTTGTAATTAATCATTAATTATGATCACCATGCTATGGCATGGGAACAATGTATATGTATTTTTATATTGTCAATAACTAACTGTGGGGGTAAATCCTTGAATTATTTGCCATGATATCACTAGAGGAAAGAGTGAGGAAACTATGGAGAGGATTCATTAATTCAAATGAACCAAATTCCCTTTGCTGAGATAATAAGCCTCATCTGGATCCCAAGGAGAGGAATCGGTTAATGAAGGAAGGATTGGTGGTTGGATAATCAACCACCCCCATGAATCAAGCATGGTTTGGCTGAGGATATAGGAGGCTATCATCTCAAAGTAAAATAGAGTTATGCAGACCAAGGATGACCTGAGTTTCCTTCTGACAGAAGAAACAGGATAGGTCAAGAACCCTCCTGGGAAAGGCATGAAAGGGGGGGGACACATAGGGGATAGTGGAGAGAGAGGTGTGTGCGTGAGGATCTGTGGAGAGCAAGAGAGACACTAGACAAGAGCACATGCATAGAGGGGAATGCATGACCTGGGTACGTAGAAGGAAAGAGAAAGGTCGTGAGTTTGATGTTGAGGAAGCATCTGATAAACCTCGCAGGTTTCTCTAAAAAAGAGAATATCTCTGAGAAACAATAAAAATTTCCCTGGTGATATCATGATTAGAATGTGTACCTATATATTTTCCTGATCGTGTATTTAAGCAAGTAAGGAACTATATGGTTTGTACACGTAAATGCTCGAGCCATGTAGTGGCTTAAGTTTAAGAAAATGAACTATGAGTTCGTCGATATTGGGCATAGTTTCCCCTATGCATGTCAACACTCCCAGTTTTTTGGGTCTCCTGGGAGAAGGAGTTTGTTAAGCTCAGGAGAAATAACACAAAGAACACGCCAGTACCCAAGAATTTCAGAACTGACGAATTTCAGGAAATATAGTGAGATTTAAGTCTCGAAAGGGAAGATCTGTTCGTTTGGAAGACGAGCGGACAAGATCTGTTCAGGAGGATCCAAGGTCTTTCATGACCATTGTATTTGGAGAAGGAGTGCAGGTGTTAACTCCTTGACTCCTTCAATATTCATGAGTTCGACGAATTTTGGTATTCGTCATAAGGGAGATGAATCCTCTGAAGTCCCGGAGCCTGAAGTTAACATGGGCCATTGTTGGCCCTTCACCAAGTTTTGGGAGTTTCTTGGTCATGTTGACCTATTTTGAGACTTTGACATCCTATCGAAGGAGGAGCACAAGACAAAGTGGAGATCATGGGATCTTGGCCCCCTTTTTGGGTTTTTGGGAATATGTAACGGGAATGGGATGTCAGCCCATGGGTTTACCTATGTTTACGCCTATTTTGTATGTATAAATAGAAGGATAGGCAATGCAAGAAGAGGAGAATAGTGCATCAATGTGATGTGAATGTATGCTAAGTGTGAGTAGATTATGTAAGTTCTTTGTGCATGACTGTAAGAGACTTGCAGAGCTAAGTGCAGATCCTTGTAGCGGATTATGGAGAGCTTAAGTGTTGTAGCGCAAGGAAGAAGGATCTAGCGAGTTGCGTAGATCTTCTATCCTTTGCAGAGTAAGGGTTTTGATGTCTTTGTTCTTGTAACCGATTAACTGAAGACAATAAAGAAGAAGAGTTGGTGGACGTAGCCCCAGGGTGGGGGTGAACCATGTAAACACTGTGTTATGTGCTTTGTCTTGATGTGTTCATATGTTATATGCTAAGTGCTCTTATATGTTTAGATAGATCTATTTATTCTTTGTGCTTATTATATGTGAGAATGTTAGATATGATCTAGATAGTCATGCTTAGTGCTTGATATGCTCATTCTGATCCATTTGTATATGTTAAGTGCTTGAATACTATATATTAGTGTGAATGTTGCGAAGCTCTGTTGTATCGGTGAAGTGAATAGTGATTACATATTAAGGAACTAGTGGTGCTAAGAGTTGTATTAAGTATTATAATCACAGATCTATGTCCCAACTAAGGTTGCAGACACCTGTGTCTTGCAACCACCACTGCCTCTACCTCAGGTGAGACTTCATCTGCTTCACAGCTGTTGCTGAAAGGGCTAGTAGTTAGGTCTTTGTTGGTGCTCTGTTGTAGTGTTGAACCCTAGGTCTTCCCCTGTTCCAACAACCATAGATCTGAGGATGCTCGGGAACTGTTCCAATCATCGGATCTATGATATAGTCAACCTGACATTGACCACTTCGAGAGTTTCAGGGTGTTGTAATGTCAAAACCCCCGAAGGTCAGAGTAGCAAAGTAATGTGGACCATGGATCTATAGATCCTTTGGGACCCCTCTTAGTCATTCGATCGAGGGAATGTGTGTGTCATTTCTAGAACATGTGGGGATCCAAGTGTCGAGTGATGACGTTGCCATGGGTGGAGGACACGTGGCAAGAGATTCCGGGGTTCAGAGGTTTGACACTCCGAAGGAATTTGGACAAGAGTCTTCAAAGTGTGAAGACTCTCGAAGTTGCAACCAATGGAGTAAATTCCATACATCGATATACAGGCAGCGCCTGGTGCCATATCCTTTAGTCCATAGACTTGTCACTCCGGGGGACTCGAGATGTGGTGAGTTGATAAGCTTTGAAGCCTGGAGTTGCAAAGCAACGAGAAACGTAGATCTATGGATCTATGTGGACAGATATCCACTGTGATATCTAAAGAACATTAGAATTTTTCTTGTATGGTGTTGATGTGGCTCATTGACGTCATTTGGGGCGATGTGGACCCGCAACTAAGGTGCCACATGTCACCTAGATATGGATGTTTTGCAAACCCCTTATGCCTATTAGCACATGAAATGTGTCACCCCCTGATGAGGACATGTGTTACCCTTGGCCCTTGCAACATGTCAGCCTCTTGTCTGTGCCCACCTAGCCAATGTGGTTGGTGATGCGACCAAGAATTTAGGATTTTGGAAGATCTAGGTTGTAGTATCGTAAAGGGACATTCAACATAGAAATTTGAATGTCGAACACTGACGTTCAATGTAGAATTTCAAGATTCGATCATCGAATGGTTAAGGATATGTGGAGATATTTTAGGACTTTGAGAGGTCTCGTGCATAGACAACAAAGGGGCACTCAGCACCGAACATTGAATTATCCTTAGGCGCATGCCTTAACCAGGAGGAAGATCCGTCATCGGATTTAATGGAGAATGGATCTCCACCATAGATACAGGAGTGTTGGGAGTTTTGGGGCATCGGGGAATTCTGGATGATATGTATGAGGTGGATGCTACGTGAACTTTGACTAATAACATCCAGAGATGTCCATGAGGCAGTAACTTGCAAACCAGAACTCATATTTAAGTTTGGTGGCGACTGCTAGAAAGCTCGTGGCGAGCAGTAGCCAATGGATATCTCATAATTATGATTTGAGATAGTTAGGAAAAACAAAATTATGATGTCCCACCCATTAAAGGAGTATTTATGGGTCAGGTGTGTTACATTATTAGCTATGGATCTCTTCTTATTATTCATCTTATATTGGTAGGGTACTCCATTCCGCGTCTTTCCATCTTTTTCCATTATTTGTTTTATCTGGTATTCCTCCATCATGAATGGGTCCATGGCCTCCTTATTCTTTCCCTTATCCATATCTTCCACCATTTCTCAACCTCCTGTCAGTGCTTCCCCCCTTCCCCCATGTGCGCAAGGAAGTTTAGTTGTCTGATCCGATAGTAATCACATCGTTGTCAAACAATAAAATCTTGATTGAAGTATACAACGATTTGATGTACCTACCTCTGGGTCCCTTTAGAAAATCCTCCTCTGTTGCAGTGTAATACTTCGTTGTATCTACTGCAAATTCGATGATAAAAACTACAATAATATTGTCTAACTAGAAATCTATTGTGCACGTGAATTTGTTATTAGCTTGTTCTAACTTCACGATCTCCATAGGATTCCACTCGAGCTACCTAATTTGATTTGTAGGGTAGTTTTATTTTAACCTCAATAACAAATCTTGCAACAAATGTGGGAAATCACAGAAAAATACCTCATGCAGGTCACTAAATACGTATTTGTCGAGATATTTGTGCGGTGTTAGCATAGGGTTTTTGTTTTCCTTCTGCGTAAACACTAGTTCTTTCGTTTTCAACCATCTTTCGATCTTCACCTTTGTTGGATTACATGGCCTAAACATTCCCTTCTATACCTTCATTCTTCACGTGTTTTTTCCTGGATCATGTCCACTCAATCCTATGCAGTTCCAGCCGGCAACGAAACCATTTGTTGGTTAGATATATGACTTCTTACTTCTTCTAGGTTTAAGTCAGGTTTAGATCTAAACAAACTTCCAACAAAACCCTCTAAAATTGTCGGCCCTCTTGGTAAACCAAAAGGCAATGTTGCACATAGGGTGAACAATGCAGTCTCACCTGAGATAGCTCTATGGGTGACTACAATAACCAGGTGTTTGAAGTCTAGGAATGAGTGGGGATCTGGGAGTGTATTCTATCTTTCTTTCTTCATTAAATTTGTTACTAATTCAGGTATTCCTAAGATTCATTCATCTTTAACCTCATGCATGCATACTAATATATATAGTTAATCATTCATTCATAATACAACCATTAACAAAAAGTAAAGCATTCAAGAAACATCACACATAACACAGGTTTTACCATGGTTCACCCCCTCCTGGGGCTACATCCACAAAGATTTAGTTTCTCGTCTCTTTTATTGAATCTACTAGAAAATATAGCATTGCGCACATTACATCTTCAATCATACAATCATGAGGAGGTTAAAGAACATTTGTGAGCCGGACTAGATCACACCAGGCTCCTCACCCTATGATATAACCCTCAAAATCTACCTTATTCAACTCTCAGACACCTCATAACCAACTAACTATATTTGAACCCCCAACCTAGACCTCCTAGGTATTTATTTATACTAATCTATTGTCTTATATCCATTGCAATCCTTATCAAAAACCCTAACCCTATTATGGTTAAGCTTGTCTTCCTGCACACCACATTGCTTTTCCTCTTGCATGCTTCTTTTCCTTGTTTTTTGCATGTTGCTTTCTTTCCATCTATTGTGCGCACTCCAAAATTAGGTTTTCCTTTCCAAAATTAGGCCCTTTCCCAAAATAGATATGTTCTCCAAAATTAGGTATGTGCCCACAATAGCCTTCCTTCTCAAAATAGGCATGCACCCAACACCATTTATGGAAGAAGAGCAGCAGTATGGATACAACGACTTTGTTAACGGATCAGGTTTGAGAAGAGAGATATGAAGATAAATTGTGACATTCAAAGAACAATATTTCTAGAAAAGAAACCAGCTTATCATTCCAAGACTAAGCATGTTGATGTATAATACCATTTCTTGAGATACATGGTGGAAAGAAACAAGGTGTTGTTGGAGAAAGTAGACACATTGGAAAACATAGTAGACTCTTTGACCAAGTCTGTGAGTGTCATGAAGTTCTAGTGGTGCATAGATGCAATGGGCATTGTTGCCCTGGGTCTGTGAACAAAAGTTTAAGAAACTCCTAGTGTAGCAAAGAAGACAACAAGTGGGAGAATGTTTGGTTGCTATATTCTTTGCAGTGAAAGTCAAAGTTTGAGGGGTATCAGATAGAAAAAGTTGAATTCGAAGTAATCAACAACAATTCGAAGAGGTCAGCCAACAAGAGGTCGATAGGAGGTTGTGTGGAAATCGATTGAATACCAAATGAAGGTCTATTGATAGTCGACTGGTAATCTGACTTGGTAGTCGACTATAACATAATCTAGAGATTCACAAGATTTGTATCCAATGATATGTGTGGATATGTAACCATTTTTGGACACCTTTATTTAGGGTTTTTCCTACTGTAAATCCTATAAATAAGGCGTGTTGTAATGTTTCAAAAACTAATCTTTATATCAATCATTATAGAGGTCAATGGTCATGTAGATGTAAGTTTAATTGGCTACATGGTTGTTCAACAAGAAGGTATGGTGCCAATTGTGTCTTATGTGTGGGCCAAGGTTATGCATGTAACTTTATTCTAAATGAATAAGACAACAAGAGAGAAAGACGCTCCAGGAATGTTGGTTTTCCCATTTAGGTTTGCAAGGTAAAATCTTTGTGTATTGTGTAGTTGATTTGTCATTTGATTTATAGCTTAAATATTTCTTCCTCTCTTCTGTTAGGTTTAGCATGGAAGTATAAATTTTCTAACAAAAGAGAGTGAGCTTGTTATATCCCTAATGGTTGTAGCTAAATTCTTGTTACAACAACTTAATTTCTTGGAAATACAAGATGCCCTTAAGGCACAAGATAACTTAAACCATGTATAATTAAATTCCAAACTTGAAATTCAATATCCTTGAAATCACGTTTACCAATGCACAATATTCAATCTCCAATGAAAAAAATATTAGTTCCTTATCTATTGGGTTATGGAGTCCCTTGTTTATGAGCTATGGTTTATCACTCCTCTAGGGGTGTACGACGTTTTACTCCCTAGAGTAAACAAATCTTAGCAAGGTAAATCTACAATGGTGTAAGCCTTTTTACTCCTTGTAGAAACCTTTTAAATAACCTTTTCAATGACAATAAAAGAGAGATCCTTGATACAAGGTGTATGCCTTTATACTCCTCTAAGGGTTTGAAAAAATAACCTTGAAATCAATAAGAAACACATACAATTGCAGAAATTCCTTACCTAATCCAAGAGATAGCATGAAAATCCCTTAATTATCAAGATGTTCCACCACAATTGCCAAGAAGAAGCATGCAAGAGAATTCGCTAGCCTTATTCCACCAATAGACATGTAAAAGCATCCATTGTTACCAAAGACAAGAGAGAGAGAATTTCCCAAGTAGGGTGAAAATTTCAGCCAAGAGCTTATGTAATTCTCAAGTGAGTTGTGTCTAAAATAAAAGTGAGTTGACCTCTATTTATATGAGGTCATCTAAAGCCAATTTGTCCACATAAGAAAGTCAACAACAAATTAAAAGAGGGTGGATCCCCTTTATTTTCCTTTACAATTTGCAAAAAATAAATTACATAAAGTAAATCCCTTAGAAGGGTGACATCATTCCCTAAAAGGGTGATGCTATGCCCAAAACTTGAGACATTGAGCTTCTAGATGTAATTCATTGGGCCTCCAAAGGCCATGTTTCCATCTCTTATGCTCTGGAGTGTCATGATATGTATCTTCCTTCTTCAAACCACATCACATCTCTTCTGGAACCATCAAGCCCATCAAAACCCTAGCCTCCAAGTGATGTCAATGGCTTAGGGAGTGATGTCTTAGGCCTCTAAAGGATAGCATCCAAGTGAAAGGGGATATGATATCATCATCTAGTGTTTTCCAAGTGCCTCCAAAGGTAACGTCTATCATCTCAAGTGTACAATGACTATGTGGTCCTCTATCCATCTTGTGGGGTATGACATCCATGCTTGGGGTTTTCAACCCACCATGAACGTAAAAATGGAATAGTTCCTGCATGGAATAGCTTACACCTAAAAAGGTCCTGCAAAGAAAAACAAGTACGCCCTCCAAGGGTCCACAAGTCACATGTATCATACCAGGTAAGACTCATTTAATAATAGAACCAAACAAACACGTGCATTAAATTCCCCCTTTTCAAACTAAAAAATGCTCAAATACCTCATACAATTTTCCAAATTTAGGTATGGGAGGGTTGTCATGGTGCCCTATTGGGTAGATTAATCCCCCAAGTCAAGGAGTGTTTCCCAAGAAGACGCTCTCTAAGTCATGTAGTGAATATGAGGTGGATGGGGGTGTGACTTTTGGGCATGGGGTTATTGACATATCAAGGGCTCATATTATCTCATTTATGGGTTCCTTTGTAGAGGGTGTGTTGCATCCTCGTTTGCAATGCAACATTTTTCCAAACCCTTTTAGTTACCATTAATTTATTATGGCCTAAAACATTGAGTGATATGTGAAATGGAAAGAAAGGAGAACTGTAATTTCAATTGGAGATAAGAACACATTGAGTTCCATGTACAAGGAAAGTAAAGGACACCGCAAATGCATTCCCTCAACAAGGAGGACATTTATTAATTATGTGTTTTCCTTTTTTTAAGGTCCTTCAATTTTTCATAGAGAGGAGTTTCATTTCTCTCGGGACCTTAGGGTGAGAATCTAGAGGATAATTTGGATTTTATGTCTTTCCAGCTACAACACCTCTAGGCTTTTAGCGCCTTCTTCCCATGAAATGAGATACAAGCCCTTCTTGGGGTCAATAAGCATGAAAACCCAATAGAAGAATAAATAGAGGGGAAGAAGCATGGAATGTGGTAAATATGGATGGGAATGGTACGATGAAACTTCAAGGAGACCCCCTAGTAACAATATTTTTCCCAAGGGTGACCCACTTACTCGGAAACCATGTCAACCATCAAGGTGAAATGAGGAAAAAAGGATAATTTCAAAGAAAAATTTTCATAATCAAGAAATGAATCTTTGCAACGTGCTCAAGTGTTTTCCCCATATGGGGTGCCTTCCAGTTCACTTGATCACATAGGTGGTACAAATGACAAGAATCTCCACCCTCTTTGATAGATGGCACCAATATGTCCTTCATGGCATGACTCTAGCTCTTCAGGTGATGGCCATCACTTCCCTCCCGATCACATCGAAGAGGTATTGCATGCCAAAGTTTTTGTGGGCATTCAAGTTTCAACGTTGATTATGGATGGCCTCATTACAACCTCACTCCTACATGATATCCATGGAGGCTCACTGAATCTTCATTTCAGACTTGATAATGGCTCTAGTCCTTGCATGAGAGACTAACCCTTACAGTGTCATGATGAAGAGACTCCCTCTTCAAATCATCAGTAACCATCTTTCGGAGACAGGTTGGTGGTCCATTTGGGACATAAATGGTGAGCCTAGGTTGCAAATCTTCGAAGTCCTGAACCTGATCTGCTTTAAGCCTCCTTCTCTCCTCCTTCACTATCATTTTTCCCTTACCCTCTCTGTAGTTAACCCTTATCTTTTCCCTGTCGGATTTTCCATGGATCCTTGAGGAATATTACCCTTGTGTCCTTCCTATGCCCATACCCCATGTCTCCCCTCTACTCAACCAACTTGGGTTGTGAAAGAAACAGYGGAAGCAGTCAAAACTTATGCATAGTTTGTCTCAGATGCAGACAAAGGGAAAATGACCAAGCTGGAAAAGGAGGTTCAACCACTGCGAGAATTCCATTATGACAAGGAGGTCGAAGCTCAAATTGGAAATTTGATTCCATACTTGGGTTTCTCTCGCTCTCCMAATTCGAAATTTTTCTAGACCCTTGAATTATATTGGCAAACCAAGACCTTGTTTTCCCTCGATATGTTCCCCAAGGAGAAAGATTTCATACAACTGAAAGCAAGAGAGGAGGCTCTGAAAATTCAAACTGCATTTGTAGTTGAAGTTGTCACTTGGTTAGATAATTAACATGGAGGTAATTTCATCCCCCCTTTGCACAACTATGCTAAGGCCGAAGGTTCCAAGGATCCTCCTAGCTGTGAGGTGGTGGACCTTATGGGCTCCTAGGTTCCAAATGTCAAGTGATTTTTGGTTTTGTTTTCCTTCTTGCATTTTTTTTCTATCTAGGCTTTTAGTTTTCAACTATCAGTATAGACATATAAATCCTATGAGACAACTTTGTTTAAAACAACCTAAGGCATGGTTTCCCCACTAGGGCAGGTACTATTTTTGTTTTTCTTTTTCCTCAAGGCCCAGAGATTGTCTTGGTCTTTGGGTAGATGAATCTTCTATACATTTCTATGTAATCTCTGTTAATATGAATATAGTCTTTTATTTACAAAAAAAAACATGGTCAAATGCTTCAATTATAAAAATGACACTCACCATGAGACCAGACTTGTTACCTCATGAAGAAAGACCTACTTTCCTATGTGGGCCAAGTTGTTGTGTTGGACATTGCTTTTGTTGATCATAGGTGATATGTGGTGAGAGGAGGGGCTCTTCCTGCTCGTCTGGCTCTCGACACTCCATGTATTCAACTGTGAGCCTCGAGAAATCATCTCCTTAGTTACCCCTACCCTGGGTAGTAACAAGACCTACCTTCAAATATGTGAGCATTGTGATCTAACCAAATTCCCCATGTAGTGATCAATGGGAGAGATTTAAAATTTTTAACAACAAGGTTTCTACACCACACGTTTAGACCTTCATCTATATAATTGTCCCCCAAACTTCCTTTAAACTACTAAGAGCTTCCAATTCTTTCAAAAAAAAATTCTTTAACAAGAAGAGGGAGAAGAATTTGATTATAAAAAAGAGGGCCATAGGCCATGAAAATAATATATTAGTTCATAGTTTGTTTATATTATGAAAAAAATAATACATTAGAGTATCCAAAATACTCTAATGTATTATTTAGAGTACATTTAGAGTATCTAGGATACATACACTCTATAAAAGATATCTAAAATCTTTATGCAAAAATTATACATTTAACAAAATTTGAATACTATTATGCTAAGGGTACCATCAATCATTTCTCGGGGCTGGATCATTCAAGTTGAACTAGATAGGGGTTGCTAGTGTGGAAGAAGCCACCTCTAAATTTCTAGAACTCACTTCTTGTTGTGGTTTGCCTCGAAAGTCTTCCAATTGAAGCCTAAGTGCATTGAAATCAACCTACAACTGCTTGATTTCTTGTCTTTGAGCCATTGATTCCTCCATGAATGTAGTGAGCTAAGAAGAAAGGTCGTTGTACCAAATTTGCATGTCAAGAATTGGATTTCATGATTCTTCCAACTCTACTTCCAGTTGTGCCATCTGATTATACCATTGGGAATTTTGTGACGCCATTGATAGATATTGGAAATTTTGGAATTGTAAATGAGGAACAGAGGAGCAATGGAAGGATCCTGAATGACCACCAACTTCCTAGAGCGAGAGTGAAGAACAAATCGATCCAAGCGGTGAATGTAACAAGAATGAAACATGAGTCAGGCCATCATCTCATCATCATCCTCCTTAGTGATTAAATTTACACACCATGTATTTGTCCTTAAGTTGGTAGCTCCACCTTCTGCAATCATCATTGTGAATATGGTCATTGAGGATTCAGAATGAATCAACTCTTCATACAAGGGGGAAGTGATGGTATAAATGAGGAATGGGTCAATCAAGGCACAAGGGATTTAAAAGGATGTTAAGGAGGTGCATGTCTACCACATGCCCAAGAGGCGACATTGATGAGACTCTTGCTCGTGACATGGAATGGTGGGACGTGGTTCCAAATTTAAGGTGATTTCTTAAGCGGGGGGGGAGACCCCTTATGTCTCTTCTTCAAGGTTCACTCGATAGTCAGAGTGGAATTCATGTCCATTTTAGGACTTATAATCCATTTATTTATTTTCATAGTGAGCAAAAGGAAAAACTTGATGCTTATCATGGAATAATCAAGTTTTTGAGAATAAAGTTTTCTCTAATATAACCCTCCACCCCCACCCTCATATGAGGGTGAGGGTAGGGGGTGATATTAGAGAAAACTTAATAAATATTTCTCTAATATAACCGCCCACCCCCACCCTCACCCTCATATGAGGGTGTGGGTGGGGGGTTATATTAGAGAAAAAAATATTCTCACCCTCATATGAGGGTGGGAGTGGGCTGTTATATTAGAGAAAACTTTATTAAGTTTTCTCTAATATTACCCCCCACCCCCACCCTCACCCTCATATGAGGGTGGGGGTATAAATTTTTCTCTAATATAACACCCCAGCCCCACCCTCACCCTCACCCTCACCCTCATATGAGGGTGGGGGTATAATGTTTTCTCTAATATAGCCCCCCACCCCTTTATGAGGGTGGGGGTATAAAGTTTTCTCTAATATAACCCCCCACCCCCACCCTCATATGAGGGTGAGGGTGGGGGTGGGGGTGGAGGGTAATATTAGAGAAAAATTTATATGAGGGTGAGGGTGGGGGTGGGGGGAATAATAGAGAAAACATAATACCCTAATAATCCCATTAATTATAAGTTTCCCTTCTGGTTGTTGGGTGGGCTAACTTTATATGAGGGTGTGGGTGGGCGGAATAATAGAGAAAACATAATACCCTAATAATCCCATTAAATATAAGTGTCCCTTCTAGTTTTTGGGTGGGTTGGTTAGCCTTCATGTTAGCTTCTTTATTATTTTCTCTCAAGACATGGAAGAATTCGATGGTCCTGATATTCTTGATTCCGGAGTGAATTCTGGTTATTATGGATCGAAGGAGGAGATTCTTTGGGAAATTTTTATTCCTTGCATATGAAACGATAAGTTTAGAGTCTCCAATCACTCTAAGATGTTAAATGACTATGTTCTTGGCCAAGTTTAGACCCTGGAGAAGTGCATAGGCTTCTTCTTGGTTATTTTTTAAATGACTTAAGATCCATGTGAAAACAATGTCATGTTGTCCTCCTAGGTTAAGTAACACCCCTCCCACACCTGCCAACTCATTTAATGATTGAAGGACATGAGGGTGGGCTTTGATCCACTTATGTGTGCATGGGTCGCGATAAAATTTAATATAATATCTATGGGTGCAACCAAATGTTAGACCACTACCTGAAGGTGCCCCCATGTCTTTAGGTTGGCCCTCATGGGAATTAAACCTTGCCTAACTGTGAAAAACTCCCTTCTTTCCACCATTGGATCCAACCCCTTTGGCATTTAAAATTGAAGGATGCGAGGGTGGGATTCGATCCACTTATGTGTTCATTTTTCATGATATTATATAATATAGTATATTTGGGTGCAACCACATGTTCGACCACTACCTCAAGGTGTCCCCATGGCTCTGGGTTAAGCAACCCTCATTGGAATTGAACCTTTCCCAATGGTGAAAATCTCCTCGCTTTCCACCATTGTATCCAATCCATTTGGGCTCAATTCTTTCAAAACTTGGCCAGTGAAGGAACAAAAGATTAAAAGATGCATAATGGTTTATTTATTTCCCTTGCAAAGAATAGACCAACTAGGTCATTGTTTATGTCTATTATGTAGCACATCCCAAGCAAGTGCCTTATTAATAAGAGACAACCACATAAATATACTATTTTTGAATGGACATTTGAACTTCCATATGCTTTTCCACCACCAAATAACATCCCCCATCCCTTCCAAAACACATAAAGCTTGATATCTCTCTTTGGGAATGGAAAATTTCCCTCTAGTAGGATTTTTTGTCCAAATGAGTTCATCCTCATATTCTTTAATTCTCACATGAGATGTTTTTAGAGAAGTGATATAGTTATCCTAGTCATCTGCCACTTTATCTTCTAGCACAATCGAAGCAGTTGAATTACATTCTTCTCTCCATATAGTTATTATATTTAGGCATTCAACCTGATTTAGAAAAAACATAATATTCCTGTGAAGCGATAAAACAACATGTAACCTTCCCCATTGTTAACCAAACATTTTTACCAGCCCTCACTCTCATCCCATTCCCAATCGTCCATACAAGCCACTAACCTATTAATGGAAAAGCTAAAACTATCGTCTTCTACATTATAAAAACATTTAACCATTTTTATTTGAATTCATATCTTCTAAAAAGTCGAACTCCATATATTTTTGGACTATTTGTTAATAATAAAAATTATTATATAAACAACAACATATTTTAATACCAATAATTTTAGACACTAGTAATCTTAGTTAAATTATTCTAAAACAAAATATAACTTTATAGAAGAAATACATAATTAGTCTTTTTATAAGAAAAATCAATACTAAAATATTTATTTTAATATCTTATCATTTAACGAGTGGGTAAGAAAATATAAAAAAATCGCCTACCTCTTATTAGTCCCTACCTTCAGGCAGTAGGGACCATTGTAATCGGTTCAAGTCTTTGTATTAATTTTACACGCAATTCCACGCATTTATTTCCTATATAACCTAAAGTTTAAGTTTTATATTCTATCTAACACTTTTCTTCACCCTATCAAATAGGTACCAAACACCTTTTTAACAAATCATAAATTTTGAGGTCTTATTTGGCCTCTTTTCAATACAAAGGGGAACTAAACTTAGGAAATGAAGTCTATATATATCACATATTGTGACCAAATGGATTAATGTTGGCTTCAACTAAAGCATTAATCTTGAACATTAAAGGTTACATCATTCTTGAATATATCTAACGTTCATCATTCAAGTTCATCATTCAATATGGGAATGGTTCTGAAGGTTTATGCATGCCATTTTGTTTCCCTTTGATACTCTTGCCACGAGCCCATCCCTGCCACAACCCCATTCTTGCCTATGCTATAAATGTCCCGCGCTTCCCTTGCCACGACTTGCCTCTGCTAGGAGTGTCCTTTTCTTGATGATACTAGCACTATCCATTTCTACATCTCTTCTGGTTGTCCTTTTCTTGATGATATTGCACACAAATGTTGGTTTCTGGTTTTCCTTTTATTGATGATATTGCACGCAAACGCTGGTCTTATCTTGATGATACTGCACTTTCTTGATGATACTGCACACAAACGTTGGTCTTAGGCAATGCGTGATATGTATGGGTTGTTGGCGCACCAAGGGATTTGTTTTTGTCAGTTGACGCCCTCACCCTCCTATGTCTAGCCCTCACCCTCATGTGTCTGGTGAGATAAATTTTGAATCTATTGTTTAAGAGATAAATTTTGAATCTATTGTTTAAGTTATAGTATTTCAAATATATATCATTTGATTCCTGCATAATAGACAAAATATGTTTTAATTCAATGATTCAGAATATGTTTAAATTCGATGATTGAAAAAACTCATGTAAAATATAGTATAGGTATTTTAGGACTTTAAAGGTTGACTTGAGATAGCTATTATAGGCCTCTGGTCGAGACATACCTACCTATGCTTCTCTTTCCTTTTTAAGCTAGTGGTCCCTGGATCAAACCTTCACATGCCTATTGATCCTATTCCATCCCACCTTTGTTGTCTTCTTGAATGCTACCCTTACTCCTGAGACTTTTAGGCAGAGACCCTTTGCTAAATGTGTGCATCACTATACATACCTTGTAAATTTTAACAAAATTTGCTCAATCTTCACGATATTTTCAAATTCATCCAAATATTTTATCAAAATCATCCTCAAACCTCAAATTCATTGACTACGTCTTTAAAATTCACTTAATTTTCATGATAATTTCTCGTTTAAAAGAAATTCATACAAATATTTCATCAAAATCATCCTCAAACCTCAACGAAGTCTTTTAAACGGGAATAAAATCACGGACCAGTTTGAATTTAACAAAATACGGCCATTCCTTAGTCAAAATTTTCAGTGAAACCGCAACTAAGATTTAATTCGAAATAAAAATGAAGAGAAGGGATGCAGTTGTTGTGGGAAAATTCATGAAAAACGTCCAGCTTACCCCCAAAATTAACGCATACGCAAAGATACGAGAGCATTCTCAACTTCCCCCTTTTCAAAAAATTGCAACAACCATTACTGCAGGGACTTTACTTAGGTTACTTTAACAATGATTTGGTTAGTATTTTTCTACTTGACACGTTCGTCGTCAGAATCTGTGTGTCAACAAAATTGTTAATTTGATGGGTTTAGTGTGGGGCATTGAGTTCTCGATCTTGGAACGCAAAAGTTGGATTTTGTGTGAAGAATTGATTTTGGTGATGTAATTTTAATGAAATGATTTTTCTTGCCTTCTTGTCACCTGTGGTTGTGATGCTTAAATGGGTGCTTCTACCCTATCCTAGAAGCTTCTACACCAGTTGTAGATATAGCTTATCCAACATAACATGAACTTTTGCAACCTAAGTTTGTTAAACCTTACCAACAAAGCAATGCAATGCACGTAGCAAGAGTTTAATGTGAAATATTTGTTATTTAATGTAGCTGGCTCTTCAATGTTATATTTTTTATTTAATGTAGTTGGCTCTTCAATATTCTTTATAACATATGCAAGCAATCAATGTGTTTAACGCACAATTAAATTGAATAATTAAAAATTATTAAAAAATACCAATATTAAAAATACCATTATTAAATTGAATAAACTGATCTTTCTAGAACTTTCATTAGCATTGTTTCACACATCCCATTCCAAATTCAAAAATGACAAAGAAATAACTTTCATGGGTTGTGTGTGTGTTTTGAGAGGACTGTGGGACATGAATCAATGAACTAACAAAAAGAAGAAATATTGCCATGAATTAGGAAAATAACAAAAAGAAAGCAATATTTCCATTTGCATGGATCTCCCAACTTTCCTAGAAATAGAGAGCCTTATCACAGGATTGACACTCACAAACATTGTTGATATAATTGTGTTTTAAGCATGCCACTGAAGAATGGGCCGAAGACAGGTGAATATGGGTAGGCTGCTCAAAATGTTGGGCCTTCTTCTACTCTCGTTCCTGCTTAATGTAGTGGCAACTAAAGATGCCATTGAATGTACTTACGTAAAGACTTGTGCTCAGTGTGGAGTGTTTGGATTCTGCACTGAAGATAATTCACGTGGATTAAAGAGGTACTACTATTGTCCCAATAACTATTATCGTGGTTGTATTGTCATAAAGACTTGTGCTAAGTTTTCGAGGGATTGCATCTACAGTGAATATTCATGTCAATCAAACAACTATTGCCTTTGTTGTTCTTTGCTTTCTTAATATTATTATTATTATTATGGTTATCATTCTGAACTGTGTGTCCTCCTTCAATAAATAAATGGGCATACGACCCTGACATTCAAATCTCTGACAGCCTTGAGTTTGGGTATAAGACCCTAACATTCAAAGCTCTGACCATCTCGAGTTTGTTTACTTTGATGCAAAATAATTGATTAAAAGTGACATTCAAATCTCTAACAACCTCGAGTTTGGGCATACGACCTTGACATTCAAAGCTCTGGCCGCCTCGAATTTGTTTACTTTGATGCAAAATAATTGATTAAAAGAAGTAGTAGTTGTCTAAGACTGATCTAACATCAATAATCTTCGGCTGGAGATGTTCAAATTATTGTTTACATCGTATCGTAGTTTTGGTTGTACATCGTAGTTTTGGATGGAACTGCTTTTCAATTATCAATACAAAAATCATTCAAGTGGACTTACACAAAACAAGGATTCCGATGATTTTAAGGATGGAAATTTATTTTTAAATGTAGAAACCTTGGTGAATATTACTAATCCTTCATATGCCAACTATAAATGTTTGGTGACATTTTTGTAAAAATATTCAAATTTCTAATGATTTTATATAGTTTGTATAAAAAATTTGTGATTTTTAAGTTAAAATAATTTTATCCTATAGAATTTGGGCGAATCATTTTTAGAATAACGAATCTTTTTTGGGGGAAAAGTATGGAAAATTATCCCATGAGCAAAATTTAGCCCCCTAAAATCATCCCTGTGGACTGCCATTATTTTGCATGGGAGAATGACGTGGTGCCAAAGGCAAGAATATAACATGGTTGCAATCTGCACAAGCATTAATCAATCAGAAAATTCATGGCTCGCAATGGTTGCTTACAAATTAATGATGAATCAGATCAGTCATATCAATCCAATCTAATTACTCAGAATGCAATAATTACACGATTTATTTTCAAAGTCTTCCTGGATTTCTTTTTCTGCCTTCTTCCCTTCTGGGCAAGGACTTGTTGCTCTGCAACTTGTCTTGTTATGATTAAAGTGACTCTTAAATGGAATTGAAAGCTCTAGATATGTTTCAATGTTCCACCTTTTTTTTCCTAAATTCAAATTTCGAGAATCGATTTCTGCGGTTTTACTTTATCATAATGATTTTTTTTAATCGTCGAAAGGGACAATCTACCATCTCGAATTGTCCAACCAATTTTTTTGGGGGTTCAATAAATTTTTTCCTCGATATTAAATACATCATCTCTAGTTAACTAGAGACATGATTGTTATCTATAAACATTATTTTTTGTTAATTATAAACATGATTGTTATTTTATATTAACTATAAATATGATTGCTATTATTTTATATTAGTTGTGAAGTTTGTTTTATGATACGATATAAGTTTCAATATAATATGATCTTTATGTCAATGTAGATCTCCACGTAGGTTACTAGTAACCCTCCTACTAACTAATGTTTGATTTTTTTGGATCAATATCTATACTCAATGACCCCCTCTTCTTCCATATGACATGTTGTGTATGTGTGATAATAAATATAAATATAAATATAAACATTCGGATATATCATGTTTGGTATTTTGAAATAGTTTTTATGACTTTAAAATCTCTTCTCCTCTTGTGTGCTATCCCAAATTGGTCGTGAGGACTACTCTGCGATAATATATAAGTCGCAATATACGATCATCCTTATACCAATGAGGGTTTTTCTAGAGGCAATGGACCTCTAACTAACATAATGGTGGATTGCTTGCAAAATAAATATATGTGATTGCTTGGGCTCCCCCTCCTCCTCAATGGAATGCGCTGTGTGGGTACAAATGATAAATAATTGAATATGTCATGTTCATGTCTTGAAATATTTTTTATAGCATTAAAATCTCTTTTTTCGTGTGTGTTATTCCACATTGGTTACGAGGTCCACTCCTAGAAAACATATAAATCCAAACATACCATAATCTTTATGCCAATACAAATGTCTACAAAGGGAGTGTCCCGCCTAGTAACATAAGTATTATGTGGGTGTGTGCGCACATGTGTATGTGATAATACATAGCGAATAATAAACATGATATAAATAGATGGATATGCCATGTTTGGTGTCTTGGAATATTTTTTGTGAATTTAAAAACTCCTCTTTTTTTGTGTGTTATCCCACATTGGTGTTGAGGTCTAGTTCATGACCACATATAAGGCCCAACATACCATGATTTTTACACTAATGGGGGTTTCCATAGAGGTAATGACCATGTTAATAACATAATGGTTGATTGGTCATATGATGAATATAAATGTTTGCTCGATCTTCCCCTCCTAATAAGCATGATAATAAGAATGATAATAAACACTTAGACATATTGTGTTTGCCACCTTGGAATTTCGCAACATTAAAATATTATATCCTCTTGTATGATATCCCACATTAGTTGTGAGGCCATTCCATGACAACATATAACTCCCAACATACTATAATAATTATTCCAAATAGGATTTCCAAAGAGGTAGTGGCCCTCCTAATAGAAGAGTATTTTTTAAGGATTCAAATATTATACCTATGTATAATACTCTAGGTGATTATTTCAGTTTTAAAATGATACATATAGATATGTAGGTGAATATTCAATAAAAAACATATAATTTTCCATAAAACCTATATTTTTGTGGCAAATATTATCAATTTAATCATATTTATGTAAAAAATAGGCAAATTTTTAACCAAATTAGTGAATATTTATTCCAAAAATGGCCAAAAATAGACAATTGGCAAGATTTTGCCCCTAAAAAATACCCTTCTTAATAGCATAATGATTGATTTGTGTCAACCATTAATATTCTTTCTAGAGTAGGCCTCCATACCTTTTTTGACTAATCTGGTGGCCCTCATGTCTCCTTGGCATACAACATTTCCTTCCATCATATTGGACCTTGGATTTCTCACACAATAACTTTGTTGAGCACTGCCTTGAGATTATTAAGTTTGTCATACTGCCACTCTGACTTATGTTAATGGGCCTTTGATGGAAGGTATCTAATTTATTCACATTAGCATTTTGAGAGGATATGAGGTGTTGGGTTGGGGATGGATATTGTAATGCTCCCCTCTACAATATGTTCTCTTTAGTCCTTTTGACAAATGGGCTCCAAAGACAAGGGGACTTGGACATATAGCTATTCAAATAAGGGTTGCAACCCTTGTGTTTTTGTAGAGTGTAAACAAGAATAATGGAGTAGATCTTATGTCTTTGGAGCTCTATAGTAGGAGGCAAGACAATAGTCTTTTCAACTAACCTTTGTGACCGAGAAACCCCAAAACATGCTTGGGATTGGCCTTCATGACTTACCTACCCTCAATTGTCCTATATACTCCTCCATGTGTCATTTATATGCACTATTCTCACAACATTAAGAACACCACATGGAAGCATGCACGCAATGCAACACGTAATGGTGTTTCCCATTTCATTGGATACTAAAATGAACTTTCCCATAAGTTATTTGTTGTCTTATAAATCACTAAAAATCAATTCTCTTATTGCACTATAACAAACATCCATGTCTTAAATCCTAGTCTACAAAAGCATTAAGAGCTTTGTGTTTGAGAATAAAAGAATATCTCTGAAAAGACAAGGGATACAAACCACACATGGAGGTAGTGGGGAACTTTTGTATATGGCATAAAGCTACAAGCTTACTTCCCGATAAATTTCAATACTTTTTATTGTTATTAGAGAAATACCCTACACTAGGTCCCTCCTACTTTTGAACAAGACGAGTTTGGTTCTACATTTGGCATCCATGTCTCTTCTTCCTCCTTCAAATTCTCCAACAAAATTTATTTGATCTAAGTGATCATCTAGAGTCATCTCATAAATTGTTACGATATTGACATTTTTGTAGTTTTTGAGCTATGAACTTCAGGCGCTTTTTTTAGGGCATGCCCATGTGTTTTTCAATGTTTTGATACCCAATGGTCAAGTATTTGGCTTAGTTTCAAAATATCTTTCTAATGCACTAAGAGGACCTAAACCAAATCAATGAGTGAAAAGTTATGGTGTTTGAGTGTGCAAGTTTCAAATACTCCACACAGTTTTAATCCAGAAAATTTTCCAGTAGTTATGGTGTTGACAATATTCCTTTTCTTTCTAATAACTCAACATGTACAACCTCCCTAACTTCATGTTAGGGTTAGAATTCTTGCATCTTAGGTTTTTTTTACTTCTTACTAAGGGTTTTATGGTATTATTACTAAATGTAATTTCAATGTATTTTTACTAGTTTTATGCAAACAACTGTAACAAACACATTTCTTCTTAAATATATTTCCCATCATTCCAACCATAGTATTCATACATTGTTTATATATATAATATTTTATTTCATTGTCGACACGGTCCAAATTCTGTCAAAATTCTCTGTTCCACTGTACACTCCATATCCATTTTAGATGGCCTTCTCATCATGGAATGTTTTTGTAACATATGAACTTGATTAAATCATATGGAATTTCTTGTTGATTTTTTTTTGTTTTTTCTTCATGGGTTGGTTTGGATTTCAAAAATGTTAAAAGGAAAGTGGGTAAACAAGTAGCTAATAACATCATGGTGTGACCTTTATGCAGTGTATATTGTGTTTGGGTGGTTTAGAAAAAAAGAGCTAAAAACTGGTAGAAATGGGTCACACATATCCCTAGATACCCTAAGAACATGACCTTACATGTAAAGCGAATGTTCACTAAGATGAGAGGAAGAGAATGGTAATTCATTATAAACTAGATGTGGGGGTGGTGCTTTTCGTTGATAATTAATTAATTTAATGTTAATATGAATATTATTTGTTGACCAAAGTATGCAAGTCGATAAATTAATTTAATGTTAATATGAATATTGTTTGTTGAACAAAGTATGCAAGTCGATATGACTTTGTGCTCAAAAAAGAAATTTCGCTTAATCTTAACCGCTCTGGCTTAAGGTAAGGTTTTGTGTTTATTAAACTTTTCCAGAGTCAATAATTATTTAGGTTTTATGTTTAATAAACTTTTTCAATGTTAATAATTGTTTTGTTTAGGTTTTTTAATAAAAAATAATAATTAAAAGTTTATTATTATTATTATTATATTTTAGTATATGTATGGAGAGTTTTATTTTGAGTAAGGGATTAAATTTAATTAAATATATATTTTTTAAGATATAGGGGAAGTCGAAATTACTTGGGTGAGGTTTAGGTTCAAATTTGAATGGCTACCACTATAAATTTCTGGCTAGTGCTAACAACTCACAAGCCATCGCTTCGCAGGAAACTTATGACTTGGCAAGGACCGAGACGTCCAGAGACACACCCACAAGGAGGGTCCCACTCATGGGGGTACCGATCCTTCTAGCCTTATCACAACGGGCCAAGGTCTCATCAGGGATTTGAACCTGGTTGGGGAGAGTGCAGACCTACCTCCCAACCATCTCGTCAAACCAACTCAACTTGTTACTAAATGTTACCAGAAAATATATGATCTTATTGGAGGTAGCCTTAGTGAAGACTTTTAAGGGATATTGACTTTATTGCAGATACTATCTAAGTTGAAACCACTTTTTGGTTATAAAATTACTTATGATTGCTAAGATCTCATCTTCCTCAAACATAAGGAAATTGGTTAATGATCCTAGTCATAAAGGCATTTAATATGAGTGAGAGTCTACTCCCTTATAAACCACTCACAAATTATTTCAAATGACTTTTCTTAAAAAATGATGATGAATCAACTTGCATTCACATATAGTAGCCAATAATAATTGTCTGGGTTTTACCACTTTCAATATATATGTATATAATAAATGTTTAAACATTAGATTGGAGAATCCCTTACTTCAAAATTTATATGTGACGAAGGTAAATGACGTTGGGATATGTAAGGTAACACAGTGGGAACCACATGCGGCCACCCAATACGAAATGAGTAGAAAGGTCAATATTAATTAGTGGTACATTGCCGTATCTTTGAGGGCCATGCTTGCCCCTTAGTACATTGTATTTTCCTTCTTTTTGAAAAAAGTTGGTAAGAGCGTGAATGTGTATTAATAATTATATATAATTGTGAATATATATATATATATATATATATATATATAATTGTGTTAATATAAAATAATTATATATATAAAATAAATTAAATTGTGTTAATTTAAAATAATTATATAATTATTTGTTAATAGTGTATGTTTATTTATAAAAAGTTTTGATAATTAAAATAATTATGAAATTTTATTTCTCTTTAATGTTATAAATATGCACTTTAACAAAAATAAATTGAAAATTCACATGATGACATTTTATTTAGTAATGGTTATTAACCCTTTCAAATGATTTCAAAAAAAATCTAATTTCTAAATGAATTAAATAATTTAGAAGGTTATCACTAATTTAGATCCATTTAATTCTGGATCTATCAAGCATCGAGATGGATTAAATCTCTCGGGGTGTAAACCTTTACCCTTTCCTTAACTTTTGCAATCTTTACTCTTTTCTCAACTTTTGCACTCTAAAAAAGGTTTACATCTCGAGAGATTTGATCCCTCTTGGCACTTGATAGATTCAGAGTTAAATGGAGATTTGATCCCTCTCAGCGTTTGATAGATTCAGAGTTAAATGGATCTACACTGGTTCTTATTCATTCAAAGTATTTTTTTTTTTTTTCCGAAGAAAAAAACTTATAATTTATTCATTCCAAAGGAGAAAAAAATATTACATTTTGCATAATACATGTCGCCATGTATTTAGTCAAAGACCAAAAGGGATCCTAGATCGAGAGAGAGGCATCCCATAACCAAGACTACTTACAACAACCACATTAGAGGCTTCCGTACAAAACTATGTCGCCTATATATATGAGCAAAAATGTCCAAAATGAAACTCCCTAGATTGAGAGCCACTTGATATGTTCAAGACATAGCTCAAAGGAGCTAGCACCTGAAGATGTACAACCATTAGAGCAAATCAACCTAATCGAATATATACTCGGAACAAGAGGTAGCAACCGAGACTTATCCCATCCAAAACCAAACAAAAAGTCATTTTAAATGAAGCATAGCTGAAATTTTATGTGGTATTAAGGCTAATCCAAGCGGTCAACATCATCTATAAAAGATCTATGAAAAAAAACAATTTTAGAACCATCCTTGACTTCTGCAATCATTCACGCCCCATAATCCAACTGTAATCCTTCTTTAGAGAGACCCTTTGCTTCCTTGTTGTGCTCCATGTATACATGTCAGATAGAAAAGGAGTCAAAAGTGGCCAATATTATGAAGATCTCGTCAAGCAAAGAAGACAAAAAAATGGTGTGGCACCGCTGAGTCTTTCTGATCAAGTTTATGACAAGCATGGAATCACCAAAAATTTGAATGGAATTTACTTCTTTTCCTTTTTGCAAACAATAATAACAATTTGAGAGGCATGAGTTCTGCATAGTTATTTGTCCCCGGGCCCAACCCCATTTTGAGTCTGAAGGAGAGATTGGGGGCCAAGTGTAATACCTCACCCCCCCCACTAATTGTGTTATTGCTTTGAGAGGCTCTGTCAAATAAAGCCCAAAGCCTGGAAAAAATTATCTATTCCTCATGAATAGAACAAATAGTACTAGATTCATTGTCTTGTGGAAAGTGAGATAAAATACTCATTCCTTGAGCTGCAATGAGCTCCGACAAGGTGGTCTTGTGATTGAAAACCACAGAGTTTCTAGCTAGCCACACTCCCCATGCTAAAATAAGTGGTAAAGCCTTTATGTTCTTGTTCATGGCCTGTGCAGTCCAATCCTTCCAGGCCTTTTCAGTAGATTGACCCTACCAAATGCATTGACGACCAAGGGCACAAGAGCATTCCGTTCATATCTGCTTGGAAAAGGGGCAAGCGATAAAAATGTGCACTCTATACTACTCATCAACTTTGCAGAGTGCACACCATCTCGATCCTTCTACCTTTTGACACTTCATTATGTCCCAGGTGGGAATTTTGTTCCTTATCAGAAACCACATAAAAATATGAGCCTTTAAAGGGAATTTTATCTTCCATATGCCCCTCCATCACCAAGCAGGCTCTCTTTGGAGGAGATTTAAATTGAGCTGTGAGTATCCTAATTTTGGTGTATAATTCCCAAATGGGGAATTTTTCCACACCAACTCATCTTCCCTTTTTGTTATTCTTATATGAGCTCACTTTAAGGTCCTTATGAAAGTCACCCAAACTTCATAGAATTCTTTCCCTACCCGATTTGATCTTCCCCTTTCCGTTCCTGGGACCAAATAGAAGATCAGATCTGTTCAACAATTTGAATGAGATAGAAATATCCATTTGTATTGAGTTTCCTAACCAACTCATCTGGTAGAATATAGGAGTTTCCACTTCCAGGCCATGGGTTTGCACCTACCCAAAACTTGTTTCCTTTTCCTACACTTTAAGCTAGAACCTCTCCAATGATCGGAAACGAATTTAAAGGATTTTCCATATGTTTGAGAAGTTCATTTGTCCCTTGGCCGAATTCCTAATCCATTCCTCTAAAGTCTCTAGGTGAATGTACTTTTGGCTTACCACCTTGGTCCATAAGTTTTCTGTGTTGATCAATCGCCATCTTGAATTGGAAGCTAGTTCTTTGGAGAAAAGGAAAATGTTCTTTAATCCCCATCCTCCAAGCGTTTTTGGTGCTTCCAACACTTCCCATTTTACCCATGGCAAAACATAGTGGTCCTTTGATCCTTCCCACATAAATTTGAATCAAATCTTCCTGACTTTTTCTAAAATACCTTTGGTTATCTAGGCCAATGACATCCAATATACATGATTAGCTTCTAATACTGATTTCACCAACACCAATCTTCCTTCACGAGAGAGCCATCGAAAGCTCCATCCTTTTAGCCTTTTTTCCAGTTTTGCTAATAACCACATCCAATCTGCTTTTCTATAATTATTTGGCTTTAGCTAGAATCCTAAGTATTTTAAACCTTTGCCCAATTCCTTTTGGTAAAAGGGAAGCAACTCTTTGTATTCCTGTTGCTCTTCCTCCTCCATGTTATGAACTGAAAGGGTGGGATTTCTCCAATTGATTTGCATCCTCATGGTTCTTCCAAATAACCCCATGATGTTATTTAAATTTTTTTCATTGCTTCTTTGTCTGCTACAAAAAATCAACACATCATCGACAAAAAGAAGATGTGTGACTTTGAGATTGGGAAATATAGCAATACCTTTAAATTCCCCATGTTATTTTGCCTCTTCTATAGCCCTACTTAGACCTTTTGCAACCAATAATAAGAGGAGTGGGGACAACAAACGCCGCTACCTCAGTCCTCTCTGTGCATGGAAGAAAGGTGAGGCTGGCCCATTGATCGAAACTGCAAAGGAAACTGTGTTAGACAACACATCACCCAATTTATGAATGGGACTTCAAAACCCAGATGAGTTTGAATCATTCTAATGTACATCAAACTAACCTTGTCGTAAGCCTTTGAGAGGTAAATCTTTAGGATTTCTCCTTTGGATTTTTGAAGTTTAACACTATGCATAACCTAGTGTGTGACCCCTATGGCTTCATAGATTTTCCTCCCTTCCAAAAACCCAAAATTTTCTTTAAATATATTTTCTGAGAGAATGGTTTTTATCCGCCTTGCTATGATTTTTGACACCACCTTGTAAATGTAATTACATAGAGAGGTCAGTTGGAAATATTCCAGGGAGTCTGGCTCATATTTTGGGGGGATAAGGGCAATAAAGGTGGAGTTTAAGGGAACATGTAAATGGCCTTCAGATCGAGTTTCTTCGACCACTCTCAATATGTCTGCCCCTATTAAATCATAGAGCCCTATGAAGAATTCAATAGGCCATCCATCCAGAATAGAGATTTTGTCCTTTTGAAAACTATGGAGCACCTCCTTAAGTCTATCTTTGGTAATTTCCTCCATCAATTCTCTATTTTCCTCTTCATCAACAAACCTAGGGAAGAAAGGAAAAATTCTAACTATATATGCTATGGATACCCTCGGATCCAATTGGAACAAGGTTTGGAAATGTTCTTTCCCCAATTGGGCCATACGTTCAAAGGAGGAGACAGACCGACCCTCTGAGTCCTTAAGAATCTAAATGGTGTCGGCCATCTTTCTTCCTTTTGCATATGCCTGAAATAATTTTTTTCTTTCGTCCCCCTTTTGAAGCCACATCTCTCTACTTTTGAGATGTTAGGATGCTTCTCTATCTTCCAACAATTTTATCCTATGATTCTCCAACATCTAAAGAGATTCCTTCTCTTCATTTCAACCATAACCCCCACCTTAGAAATCATAAATCGTCTGAAGAGAAACTTCTACATCAATTAAGTCCTAGGCATCCTGTGGTCTTTTGTCCCTGACCCATTCAATTGCATCTTGCTTGACTCGTTTTAAGTTTGTTGCAAACTGTATCCTTTTTTCATACCCAAAGATTGCATCAAAAGGTATCCATTGTTCTTTAACCAAATTAAGGAATCTCTCCTCTTTTATCCATTTTGAATTAAATTTGAAGGGGTTGGTTGGTTTCTTGAATCCTATTGCAATTTTTAGGAAAACAGGTGAATGATTAGATTCTCCTCCAATCCCTACCCATTTCCTTATCTGGTTATAGTCCTCAATCATATTCTCCATAAATAAGAAATGATCAATTCTTTTCTCGACCCGATCTTCTCCTACCCTCTTATTTCTCCAAGTCGGTATTATTCTAACTGGGGGATATCTATCAATTTTTTACATCTCAACAAGTGAGAAGAACTCTGATAAGGGGTCTGGTCTATCCCTGGGCCCCCATATTTCAGTTGTTCCCAAAGTAAAGTTAAGATAGCCCCCTATCACTAGCCTTTAACTATTCTTAAATTAATTATGTACAAAGGCTTCCCAAAAGGGAACTCGATCTTGGTATGGGCCATACACATTCAAAACGGACAATTCCATTCCCAAGTATTCTGATAGAATATTGATGCCCACACCTGATTCAAAACCCCAATAATATCTTTATTTTGATGTGATTCCACCTAATTTCCAATCCACCAGAGTGACCTCTAGCATCTGACCCTAGAAAGTTCTAGCGTTTGAGGCTAGATTCTAGCCAGGGAATGACTGTCGCTTCCCCCCCATAGTTTCTTGGAGGAGAATGATATCCAACTGGTTAGACTCCACCAGCCTATGGAGAGAGGATTTTCATTAGGGAACTGATCCGGATTTTATTAGCAGAGCGAAATGAATACAAATTATTAAAAGATGCCTAACACAGCATAATAGAGATATAATAAAACTGGTTTTCTATTCAATAAGGAAATAAGATGAAACTATAAAATGTAGTGGAAAACAAGCTCGTTGGAATGGTGGCAGCTTATCTCTGAGAAGATATGTGACGGTTGCACTCATTCGCAAGAAGATGATTACAATGAGGCTTTGAAGGCCTTTTTACAATAAACAAGAATGTCAAAAACCCTAGACATCCAAAAACCTAACCCTAGGAGATGAAGCACCAAAAGTCATGTGGGCCCCGTTTGGGTAAGTTAGTACATCAACTTCCTGGGGTTGTAAATTTTGCATACGATCTCCATTTTAGGCGCACGATAGCCCATTGGAAACCTATATTCGAGGACTACACTTTTTGCTGCAATCTATCAAAGGGAATTTTCAACTGTGGGGATCCCTAAAAACGTTGTTTAGGGCCTCAAAATGACCCCACAAGTCAGGGACTCGAAAACTAGGAAAAAAACTACCAAACCGGAAAACTGCCAAAATGAACTAGTTGGAATAGGTGGGAGGCCACCGAAATCCATATGGATCAATACTCTCCCCTTAAGAAGCAATGGTCTCCATTTCATTTAGATCCCCCATCAAATGAGGAAATTTCTATTGAATTTGGCCCCAGGTGAGCCACTTGCTTTGGTGCAGGAGTTGCCCTGCTTTGACAACTCGATAAAGTTGGATCCTTTGTTGTCAGGTGCCCTTGATCTATGTGTCCACAATTTGATCATTGGATGCATGTTGCACGCAGTAAGGTTTGATGTTTGTTGGTGTCAACTTCTCTGTTATCTCTGAGGTGTCCAATAATGGTGGGAAATATGGCCGAAGGAGAGCCATGTTGAAGACTGGGTGCAGGCCAAGGAAAGAGGGAATGTTGAGCGTTGTTGGCCCTTGACCAAGTTTTGGGAGATCCTTGGTCAAGTTTGACCTATTTTGGGATTTCGACAGCCTATCGAAGGAGGAGCACAAGACGAAGCAGAGATCATGGGATCTCGACCCCTTTTTGGGTCCTTTTTAGGGTTTGGGATTATGTAATGGGTATAGAACGTCATCCCATGGGTTTACCCATGTTTAGGCCTATTTTGTAAAGTATAAATAGATGTCTAGGAAATGTAAGGAGGGGCATCTATGTGATGTTAGGCCAATGTGATAAGTGCTAGTGATCGATCTATGTGATCGAAGGATTGTAAGTGCTCTATGCATACTATGTGAGGCTTGCAGAGCTGAGTGCAAGTGACTGTAGAAGGCTTAGTGCTATAACCTAGCTCAGGGAAGGAGGATCTGGCGAGGTGCATGCATATCTCTTATCCTATGAAAAGTAGGGTTTTGAGGCTCTGTGCATGTAACTGATTAATAGAAGATAATAGAAGAGAAGAAGAGTTGGTGGACATAGCCCCAGGGGGGTGAACCATGTATATGTTGTGTTGATATGCTTTGTTCAATGTGTTGATGTGCTTATATGCTAATATGCTTAGTGCTTTAATATAGATGAATGATCTGTCGACACTTAGTGCTTAATAATGTGGATGGAGGTTAGATCTAACTGATATACATATGCTTAGTGTTGAATCTATTAAGACATGATCTGTTTCGTCATGCTAAGTGTTGTTAGATACTAGATCTGGTTGGATACTGCGATGCTCTATAATTAGGGTTTGTCTGCGCTGTTACCAAGAACTGAATGTTGATGAATGTTTACTGCTAAGTGCTCTGTTAAATGTTAGAATCATAGATCTATGTCCCAGCTAAGGTTGCAGACATCTGAGTCTTGCAACCACCCCTGCCTCTACCTAGAGTGAGACTTCATATGCTTCGCAGTTGTTGTCGAAAGGGATAGTAGTTAGGGTTTTGTTGGTGTGTTGAACCCTGGGTCTGCCCCTGTGACAACAAATGGTTCCGTTGTTGGGACCTGAAACTATGATTGCTGGGAACTGAGAAAGAAGAAGCTTTACGCAAAGATCCGACCTGAAATTGTGAAATCTTTGTGCGTAGATCTGTCTCTCTAGTGCACAGTACTCTACTTGGTTTGTGAAGCTCTGTGCTAAAGAAAAGAAGTTTGATCTGAAGAAAAGAGGTAAGACCTGAACGCTTTGTGCTTTGATAAAGGTAAGAATAGTGAAAAGTTTTAAGATCTGGAAGCTTTGTGCTCTGCTAAAGATAATATTAGTGGAAAATTTTTGTTTCTAATGTATGGATCTAGGTATGCTTAATAAGATTTATCCTAGCTTGAAAACTAGGGAACTGACAAACGAAAGAAGATGTGATATAAGTAGATATTATAAGAATAGTGAAAAATATATTATACCTATGTATAGAAAGAATGTTTGGACTAACAAATGGATGAAGGATCCTAGAAAGAATCTTTTGCAGGTTAACTACTATGATCCTAGTGTGCAGTACAGAAAAGGCTAGGGATCATTTAAGAGAAAGAGAGGATTAACCCTTTGTTACAGTTGCAAAATATTGGGGCATCTAGCTAAGGAATGCCCTGGTAGAAAACCTAGTTGCCTCTATTGCAAAGCTATGGATCATGAAGTTTTGGATTGCCCTAGAATGATTGCTCATCTTGAAAGGATGAATATGAGACAAGAAGACCACGAGCAAATTCAAACAACTGAGATTATGGCAGAACCCCAGAAAGAATCAGTTAAGGTATTGCTACAGATGAAAGAAACCCTGAATGATCACGAACATATCAGTTTATCAGAGGTCTTCAAAGAAAAAGAATGTATTGAAGTACGAATAGGAGACTTCGACATTGACTGTGTTATGGATGAAGAAACACAGGTGAATATCATGACATAAAGAACTTGGGAAACTTTAGGGGAGCCTGCTATGATTCCTTCATTAGGAGGAATAGGACTATTCAAAGGAAAGCTGATAAACCTATGTGGAAAGATTACCCAAATATCTATGAGTGCCAAGGGAACTTCGATAGAGGAAGAATTTGAAGTTGTTAAATTTATTGAGGACATTGCTCCATTTACTATGTTTCTAGGAAAACCTTGGATTGAAAGAGATCAGGCCTGAAGGGAAGAAAAAGAAGTCTTAGAACAAAAGAAGCAAGAGCTAAAAGATTTCATGACCTGGAGCATCACACACTTGATTGAAGAATAGGAGAACCGAGTGAAGCTATTTAAAACCAAAGACTGGAATGTCGAAGCTGGAAGAACACTAGAATACCCACAGTAGATTGCATTACCTATTCTAGATACAGATGAAGTACTATCCTTGATTTCTAGGAGAGAATATCAACAGCGTGAAGCTACTATGCCAAAAGAAGATAAGAATCGGAATGGAAAAAGGAATTCCGAGATGAATATCACCGGAAATAAGGCTAGAAAACTAAGTAAGAAGAGAGCTAAGATTGAAAAGTTACAGAAGGTTCCCGAGGGAACTTCGCAGAAGGAAAATTTACAAAATTGGAGCTTCACTGGAATACCAGAACAACGTCACATGGCACTTCGCCATGGTGAAGAAATATAGCTGTTAGAAGATAGTATAATCGTTCGACTAATTCCCCGAACGGGAAGAAAGGCATTAATGTTTAGACATCTTTCCACCAGACCGTTGGGACCACACCGTAATGGACAGAACTAAGTTAGTGAAGGATTCTTACCTGTTGCAAGAGATCTGTTACCAAGTATCTATTTATCTCGTCGCGCCATGCACCGAGAACACTTTTGGCTAACCATGAATTTGAGCCTGCAGATTAGTTGATTTTCACATAGTGATCATCACGCTTTTTCCATCTATCCCACTACATTTAGGTATTACTCTTTGAACCCGAGACTTTAAAACCCGAGCGTGTATGTCGAACAAGTTCAGCGTAGCAGAGAAAATTGTTGAGGAAGTTCTCATTGACCTCATGATCGAAAGAGAAATGTCGATCTCTGCAAGTATACAAGCATTATCGACGAGAGGACTACAAGCCTCTCCGTCGACTACTCGCAGAGACGGTTCATATTTACCGCCAACAGAAAAGCGAACCAAACACAAATATGACCTAGCAATGCGAAGTTGATCCCATCTATATTACTCGACTATATCCTGCCTCTAGCCAGCGCGGTAAGTTGTGATAGTGTACCCAGAGATTTTGAGTACACCATGGTCACTGCGTACCTCCCAAAGGGGATACACGCAGTTCGAGCACAGTACGAAAATATCGAAACATTGAAGTTCAGTGACTTCAACCTCAGAGATCGCAAGAACCATAACATGCTCACCAAGTACAAATACCTAACCAGGACAAAGGGAAAAAACTCAAAGATCATCCCTTAGCCATGGACGATGAACCTCGCGCAGTCCACCTTGTTAAATGTCATGAAAATCCCACACTTCGGAAGACACCAAGAAGTCAACGCCTGTGTCAAGTTGCTACTGTCGTGTTACCATGGCAGTTATTTATGGCTATACCGTCATATTACAGTTGATCCAACGTTGATCCATAGGATCACAGGGTTGAGTATGCAAGGACCTGAACTGCAAGAGTTCTACCCAGGAAAGGCCACAGATCGTGCGCTATCACAGAAGATTAAGGACACATACGATGATGTCGAGAAGGGGACGCAAGGCTACAAGGTAGCCTCCATCCAGAATGGCGCAGTGTGCCTAGCATGTCAGTTAATAGATGGAAAGTTGGTACGCAAGAACCGACCCACACAGGTCACGGGTTTTGTCGTCGATCTTGTGGGGAAGTGTGTAGAAGGCTTACAGATGAACTGGGTGAAGTACCTAGTCAACCACCTTGAACTAGACTTCCACAAAGCGCAAGATCAAGGCTACAAGTTTCACTTCAGCTAGTTCCTGATCCTCATTGCCTTTGTTGTCTGGGAAATGTCAGAAGGTGCAACCTTCCCAGATATCGAACCATTTGAGCCGCTTGCGGCGAAGTTTGCTACCCTTTGGTATTCGAGTGATACGAAAAAATAGTGGCAGTCGAATGTTGTTTTTCATACCTATTGCCTTCAGCTAAAGAGAGTCATCGAAGCGCAGCCTCGCATGACTCCAAACACCTTACAGAGGTTCCGACCCCTGATGAAGTTCAGCGTAGATCAGAATTTAATTTACATTACAGCGCGAGCCGATGAACACAAGGAACAACTCCATTCGTACTATAAACTTATAGAAGAGGACCTAGAAGAGATCACTAAGGACTGGTCCGCATACCTCCTTATCCCTACCAACCTTGCAGAGATGTTTAATCCTAAACTGGATAGCCTAGAGACCACTCACAAAGAACAGGACACACCTGGAACCAAAAGAAGACTAAAGATTGAGGAGGTCCAAGATTTAAGCAGCGCCTCAGGAAAAACTTCTTCCACATCCCCTGAGCGAGGAGGTGATGGTGATGTAGAAGATATGAAGGACAGAGAAGATGAACAAAAGAAAGGTGAAGTAACACCACCCAGAGATGAGGTTGACCCCTTGAAGAAGAGGAAGGTTTATCCCTCGAAACTTTCTTCCCAGAAGAAATCAAGAGACACCGTGAACAAGATGCAGACTACACTTACTCCTGATGACTTTGACTTCATCATAGCAGCTCTAAATGATGCTTCACTCGAAATCGCGGAGAAATAGGGAGCGAAGCAAGAGGAAGTGTATGATAGAATTGAGGTCGAGCTCCAAGGGGTACAGTAGGCTCTTCAGTCCAGTTGTGCAGTCTCCACTGTGCCCCTGCCATCGAGAGAACAAGAATTGGGAGATGAGCCAGCCCAACTCTGTCGCCTAGCAGATGCAACTGAAGCTCACCTTCGACAAGCACAAGAGGAAATGGAACAAGCCACCCAGGCTTTGACACAAGTACAAGGAGTACTTGTAGAACAACGATGAGTTGTAGAGTAGGAGAAGATTGCTCTCCAGACAAAGTTTGACAAGGAGAAAGTGCAAATGCAGCAAGAAAAGGAACAATTACTCGTAGGGAAACTCGAGGTAAAAGAAGCAGTCAATAGAGCACTTCACTCTGTGACAGGCTTAGAGCCATAAGAAAAAGGCCGAGTTGAGCATCAAGTATAGAAGCTCGTAGAAGCCATCCAGTAGCTACAACAAAGAATAGCAGATTTAGAGCTCTGCATAGTGCCCAACACTCCGCAGGATGTCAGATATCAAAGAGAAGCAACTGCCCGGAACACAATCGAGAGAATAAAGGCTCTTTCCATGGAATGTAAGAAACTTAGTGACCACAGTGCCCAGACTTATGAGCAACTCACTGAGAATGTAGAACTAAAGGCACTGGAGTCGTAGCTCTAGGAAGTGAAGCAGCAAGCAGAGACAATATAGGCGTAGTTGAAGCCCCTGTCAACTGTGGAAAGAATGAAACGATCCCAGGAGCAACACACTGCCCAGCAACAGGTTCACACCATTTAGAGAAAATTCATGGAAGTGACTCAAATACTCCAACCTGTACAAGACAAGGCTTACCAACTGTTCACAGAAATTGAAAGCTAAGGAGAAAAACTGGATCAAGTTGTTGTTGCAATAGAACAACGCCTAGAAGGACCCATGAATGAGGCAATCATCCAAGAGTTCGTTGAATAGGAGGTTGTGGCACAACAAGAAGTTGAAGCAACTCGAGCCAAGATCGAGGATTTCAAAGTAGAACTACCCAGATCAGAGGGACTCAGGATGAGTGACAGGTGAGTGTTGGGGGCTTGTTGGCCCTTAACCAAGTTTTGGGAGATCCTTGGTGAAGTTTGACCTATTTTGGGACTTTGACAGTCTGTCGAAGGAGGAGCGCAAGATGAAGAAGAGATAGCGAGATCTCAACCCCTTTTTGGATCCTTTTTGAGGTTTGGGATTATGTAATGGGTATGAAACATCGGCCCATGGATTTACCCATGTTTAGGCCTATTTTGTAAAGTATAAATAGATGTTTAGGCAATGTAAGGAGGGGCATCTATGTGATGTTAGGCCAATGTGTTAAGTGCTAGTGATCGATCTATGTGATCAAAGGATTGTAAGTGCTATGTGCATACTATTTGAAGCTTGCAGAGCTGAGTGAAAGTGACTGTAGAAGGCTTAGTGTTGTAACCTAGCTCGAGGAAGGAGGATCTGGCGAGGTGCGCACAGATCTCCTGTCCTATGCGGAGTAGGGTTTTGAGGCTTTGTGCATGTAACTGATTAACATAAGATAATAGAAGAGAAGAAGAGTTTGTGGACGTATCCCTGGGGGGGGGGGTGAACCAGGTATATGTTGTGTTGCTCTGCTTTGTGCAATGTGTTAATGTGATTATATGTTAATATGCATAGTGCTTTAATATAGATGAATGATTTTTCGATGCTTAGTGCTTAATAATATGGATGGACGTTAGATTTGACTGATATACATATGCTTAGTGTTGAATTTGTTAAGACCTGATCTGTTTCATCATGCTAAGTGCTGTTAGATGCAAGATCTAGTTGGATACTGTGATGCTCTGTAATTAGGTTTTGTCTGCGCTGTTACCAAGAACTGAATGTTGATGAATGTTTACTGCTAAGTGCTCTGTTAAATGTTAGAATCACATATCTTTGTCCCAGCTAAGGTTACAGACATCTGAGTCCTGCAACCAACCCTGCCTCTACCTCAGGTGAGACTTCATCTGCTTCGTAGGTGTTGTCGAAAGGGTCGGTAGTTAGGGTTTTGTTAGTGCGTTGTTGTAGCGTTGAACCCTGGGTCTGCCCCTGTGCGAACAAGAACAAAAGAATTTTCACCCACAACCTTGGTGATGGTGTATAGCCCATACTGAAGTGGGAAACACTTTTGATGGGGCCTTGTAAGGGGTTCTTTCTGCAAGTGCAACCAAACTTTGTCGCCCACTTGAAACTTATGTGGCACCCGATGTTGATCATGGCATTGCTTGTACTTGCCATTAGACTTCTGTAAAATATCCTGAACCTATTGGTGGATGTGATGGATCCCCTCAATGAACCGGGTGGCTTTGTCAACTTCTGGTGGAGCAGGATACTAGTCAGCTGAGGTGTTCGCCAAGGGTAGTGAAACATCCATGGGGCCCAATGGTTGGAATCTCAACCCCACCTGAAAGGGGTTGTGGCCAGTTAAGCTATGAAGGGATCGGTTGTAGCTATGTTAGACATAGGGAAGACTCTCATCCCATGTGTGGGGGTGCTTGGAATTGTACATGCACAAGATATGTATGATCATTCAATTGATGACCTCAGTTTGGCCATCTGTCTGGGGGTGGAAGGCAGTGGATTTGGTGAGCTTGGTATCCAACAGTGACCAGAGGCTTGACCATAATGTGTTGAGGAACCGACTTTCCTGATATGAAATAATGGTTTGTGGGATACAAAAGTGTACCCAGACGCATTCAAAGAAGATATTGGCAGTGGCCTCTGCAGTGATGTTCTTTTTGTAGGCGACCAAAATCACCATCTTTGGAAAGAGATCAACAACCACAAAAACACAGTCATTGCCCCTCTTGGTGGACGAGAGGCCTAACATGTAGTCCATGGATATGGATTCCCACGACTTGTCAGAAGTAGGAAGAGGGGTGTACATGCCCTGTTTCCTAGTGGCCGGTTTGGAAATAGTGCAGGCGGTGCAGGACTTGATATACTTTCCGACATCTTGTCGAAGTTTCAGCCAGTAGAAATGGTTTTGCAGCACTACCACTATCTTTTCAACACCAAAGTGTCCTTCCACCCGACTATAGTGAGATTCCCAAATTAGCTTCGCACACTCAATTGATTGAAAACAGAGATGGCCTAGACGACACATCATCATGTTCTGAAGATGGAAATTAGCAACCACTGAGTTTTCTCCCAACATTTGGTAGGTGGTGGAGAAGTCAAGGTCTGTCTCATAGAGATGGGGCCATCCAGAGGTCTCATGGTCACAAGAGTCTAGCACCGTGGTGAGTGCCGTGACTGGAGGTCGACTGAGGCAATCAACAACTTAGTTGGTACTTCCTATTTTATAATTGATGTTGAGGTGGAACTGTTGTAAGTATGTGGACCACTTCTGATGGTGGTCATTCTATAATTTTCCTTGGGTTTGCATGAACTGTAGTGGCTTGTGATAAATGTGGATGACTATCTCCTTACCCATAATGTAATGTCTCCATTGGTGGCAGGCTTGCACAAGGGAGTACATTTATTTTTCGTAAGTAGGGTACTTATGAACAACATTTGATAGTTTCTCACTATGATATGCCACGGGGTGGTCGTGTTGAGTGAGAATGAAACCCACAACATAGTTTGAAGCATCTGTCTTGATCTCAAAGGGATGTCATAGGTTCGGTAATGAAAGTACTGTGGATGAGCACAAATGATTCTTCAAGTCATCAAAGGCTTGTTGCTGGGACATTCCCCACACAAATTTTTCCTTACTGCCACCCCTGGTTACTTGGTTAAGGGCCCATGTGATATGAGAGAATCCCAACACGAACCTGCGATAGAAATTGGCGAGGCCTAAGAAGCTCCAAATCTCAGTGAGTGTGGTTGGGGCTGGCCAGCCATAGATGACCTAGATATTGGTTGGATCCACATGCACACCATGTTGATCAACTATGTAGCCTAAGTAATGGACCTTTTCCATGTTGAAGGACCATTTTTCCAATTTTGCATAAAGTTTTTTCTTCTGCAGGGTGTGCAGAACCTACTGAATATGCTGCAAGTGTTCCTCCCAAGTCTTGTTGTATATGAGGATGGCATCCAAATACACCACTACAAAATTACTAGTGAAAGGTCACAGGATATCATTCATGATCCTCATAAAATTTGTTGGAGCATTTTTCAAACCAAAGGGCATGACCAACCATTGAAAAAGACCTTATTTTGACTTGAAGGCGGTCTTCCATACATCTGTATGTTCTATTGGGACTTGGTGGTAGCCAGAATTCAGATCAATCTTACTGAAGTATTTTTCCCCCATGAGTTGGTCAAGGGGGTCATGATTCGGGGAATTGGGTACCGATTCCGGATTGTGATTTTATTCAGGGCCCGGTAATCAATGCAGAGTCATCAGGTCCCATCTTTCTTATACACCAGTACGATTGGGCTCCCACAAGGTGATGATTTGGGACGGATGTGCCCCTTGTGGATAAATTCTTGGATGTACCTCTTGATCTCCTCATTTTCTAACAGAGAGCGATGATAGACTGACCCATTGGGTAGCGGTGCGCCTGGGGTCATATCGATGGGATGCTTGACCTAGCAGTGCAGAGGTACCCCGATAGGAGAGGGGAAGATATATGAGTATTATTCCACAACCTTATCCACTTGATTTTGTTGTGTGGAGAGATTGGTTGTGGAGGCCCTCGATGTGGCTGCGATCTTTTGCTTACTCTGAGAGCGAATCATGAAGAAGACAAATTTCTCGGTCTGAGAGATGACCTTCCTGCAATGCTTGGCAGAGATCAAGGAAATAACACTAGGAGGGACTACCTCAACTATCCTATACAATTTCCTATTCAAAGTAATAACAACATTACGAGGCCTAGACTCATATGCAACATGACATTTCCATAAATAAGGTTGGCCCAAAAGAACATTACAAACTTCGAGAGGAGAAACATCACACAATACCTTGTCTTTGAAGGGATCGATGTCGTATGACATTCGACACTATTGGCTGACGTGGATATCACTTCCTTAGCGGAGCCATCCAATAGTGTAGGGATGCATGTGTGGCATTGTCGGTGGGGCCAACCACTTGACAACCTCTTCTAAGATGAGGTTCTTCTAACTACCACTATTAACGATGAAGTGCAGCAGGGTGCCTTTTACCCACATCTGTGAATGGAAAAGGCACTCACCTTCTTATGGCCCATTTGGTTCACCAGGATGGAGCTTGGTGGTAGCAACGGTGGCATTGGGTTTCAGGTCAATGATCCGTATTTTCCTTTATGGTTCTGACTTAGAGTAAAAACTTGCATATGATTCAGAGGCTTTCACTTCAGCCACCAATGACTACTTTGAGCGGCAATCAACAGTGTTATGCCAAGGGCTCTTATGGAAGTCACACCACTTCCCAGTATCTTTCTTTATCTTTCTGGTGTCCTTCTTTGCTTGCATCTTGGACTGGTTGTCCTGATACTGTCCATCTTTTCTCTGTCTGTTGTTATGTAGGTTGAGGTCGCCCTTTCCTAGTTTTTGCTGTGAGGGGTTCCCAGGCCCAAATTGTCGTGTCTTTTATTTGAGATTCTACTTGATTTTGACGACATATCAATAGGCCGCGCCCAAGGACGAGATGTCCAGAAATTCCATTTCGGTCTGGATGTATCTATGAAAAGCACCGCGATACTTGAGCACCAAATGTCGCTCTGAATCTTTGATACCCAGCTTGGTGCACAAGGTATGGAATATATTTGTGAAATCTAGCACTGCTTGGTCTCTTTCTTGCTGCAATGTGGTCCATTTGGTATACAAGTCGTCATAACTTCCGACAGGGTAGTATTGTTCCTTAATAGCATCCCTGAAGGATTCTTAGGTGGCCACGACTGTAAATAATGAGGGTTCCTTTGTTTCCTTTTGCTCATATAAAGTTTCCCACCGATATTTGACATGGGGAACGACCTTGAGGAGCACAAAAGTAATTTTTTCTCTATTTGAAAAGTTATGGACAGAAAAATACCCTTTTAGTAGATTCAACCACTTGTCTACAAAATCTACGTCTATCTGTGTTGATACTGAGAGGGGGGGGTGAATCAGTATCAAGTACATATTAAAACCGTTTTCAACTTATACTTAAACCATTAAATTATATCCAATGAGCAATGAACAATAGTATAAGAGTTACACCAATACACCACAATATACCATGCACAATATATGAGAAATAATCAATAGTTATTGTTCAAGGGAAGTAATGACTTCCAAAGGTAGCTACAACTTCCAAATGTAAAGGGAGGGATAAACCTCCAAGAGTAAGATACAATCCTCCAATATCAAGAGAGATTTTAACTCTCCATCCTTGCCCCTTCCTTCCACCCAAGAATATACGAGAGATAATAAAACTTCACATTAAATTATCACCATCAACCAACCATCACATAGAACCTGATAATGCTTCCTGAGACTTCTTCAATTTCTACAATTATTCAATTATTGGAATACTCTGATCCTATAGATAATATTATTCAATTTTTTCTCTAAAACTTCTCCAAGTTCCACTCCTTGAATCCTCTCTAAAAAGAAGTTATAGAGAGAATGGTAGACCTTGTTCAATTCTAGTTTATTCAGGAGACCGAACTTGTACAGAATGCCCTGTGCTCAATATTTAACATAAGATTCGAAAGCTTGCACAAAAGAAACTACAGTCCATACTATTTCCAATGAAATTTGTCCCACATCATTTGGATTCTCGATGAAGAAGTTATGTCTATTTTACCCTGAACACTTGTTTATTGATTAGCTTCAGGACTGGTCACAAACCCTATCTTCCACAGAGTGTATCTCCATAATTATAGTGAATCAAGAGCTGCACTTTTTACCACAGGTACCTTGATATGTCTTCTGAATACCATATCAATTTCACCATCTGAATTGTTCTAGAAAAAAAATTATAGTAAAAATGGTAAGATGACCTGAAAATAACATACCTTAGAACACATCACCAAAATACTTCATCCTCCCTTGAAATCCGGCCTTCTTTACTTCTGATTTCCTATGAAATTCGAATTGTGTATCAAATGAATGTATAATTATATTTATTTATATCGTTTATGTCACTTTGTTTTAACATTAGGGCCGACCTGACACTTTCTTATTTTGTAATTCTTTTCTTTAATTATCTTCAGGGCCTACATGTACTTCTTTCTTCAATTCACTTTGTCATCTTCAAAAATTCATTTCTCCTCAACCATGAGGATCCACGTGATGTGCCACATACCAATGAAAACAACATGATGTATACTATCCATCCATCCATGGCTGTTGTATCTTCATGTGCATTTTCCTTCATGTCCAAATACCTTCATCAATCTTCCAGTCCAAAACCCATGACTAGGGTTGACATCAATGACAACAACCAATCTTCCAACAATATCCCCCTTTGTCATTGATGGAAACACTCATGCTCCCCCTATCATCATGAACCCAATTTCTCTCCCCCTTTCACATCAATGGAAAAGGGTAGGGCTTCTCCCCTTGAGTTTAATGGCAAAAAGTAACTCTCTTCTTTGGGGTTGCTCCCCCTGAATATATGGCACTCAATAATACTTCATCCTTATTTTTGGTCTTTGGGACATTTTTTTCCTTGGAATCATTTTGTGTGGCTTCTATCTTCTCTCTCTTCTTCATGTCTAGGATGTATATGTTGTTCGGTCTTCTTGTTGCAGTTGCAACCAATCTTCCTGAGTTATTTTCTCTGATTTTACATTTTCGGGAGTCAAACGTAAGAGTGCATCCTTGATCACGCATCTTACTAACACTGAGTATATTATGCTTCAAGTCTACAACCAATAGGGCATTCTTCGCTTTTACATTTTTTCTTCCAAGTTCTACTACACCTTCTCCAAGTATTTTGGCAAATGAGTCATCTCCAAATGAAACATTTCCACCCTTTCTCTTCCAGTTGATGAATTTGTCTTGATCCCCGTTCATGTGTGAAGAACATCCACTGTCTATGTACCATTCATCTTCTTCTTTGCATTCTTCAGCGGTCAATGCTATTCAACAATCTTCATTGTTTGGAATCTCTTTCCTTCTCCATACTGTGGTTGGCATAGGGACATCTTCATTCATATATCTGCAATCTCGTGCTTTGTGACCAAGATAATTACATTTGTAGCATACAATATTTTTTTCCATCAATGGGGAAAATGAATTATAACTTATGTTGAAAAATCTGCGATTATTTCCATATCTTCTATTTACACCATTCATGTTTCTTGCATATGTGTTCCTTTCATTGATTCTACAATTAATTGCCTTATGTCCAAAATTTTTGCAAGTATAAAAATGACCAAGAAAGAAATTTTGGTATCTTGGAGTAAGTGGACTTCTTTGTGATGTAGTCCAACTGGGTTCATGATCTATTCTTATGTAGTTTCCTTCATACTGATTGAAGATTCTTGGATTCCTAAAGGTAAGAGGTCTTCTTGGATATTCATCTCTTTTGTAATCATTCCTTATTTCTGGTATCCTGGTCCACTTCTCATCAATTGTCTGTGTAGCTCTTTCTTCAACCTTCTTGTTGTTATTTGCATCTTGTTTGTATGAAGTTTCACCCATGCATCCAAGATGTGTTAAGTCTTTTGGAACTTGAGAGTTTCTTAAGCTCTTCCTCAATGAGACAGCTTCTTGTTCAAGTTTCTCACAATCTTCTTCTTTCTTCATCATTTGGACATTCCTTACTTCTCCTATTCTTCTTTCTTCTTCGAGTAGAGTTTTCAAGGAAATGGTTTCTTCTCTTAGTTTCTTAAAGTCTTCTAATTGTTTCTTCAAGCTTACAACTATCTTTTCACAACTACTCAATTCACTTCTTACTTTTCTTTGCGTGTCTTTGAGCTTGCTATTTTCAATCTCAACATGCTTCAATTTTTTAAGATTCTCATCTTCTTGTTGAATAATTTTTTCTTCATGATTCTCTTCTTCTTCCTTGGAATTTTCTTGTTCAGTGTCATTTATTTCAATCCTTGGATAAGGACATTCAAATTCAACATGACCTACTCCTTCACAATTAAAGCAAAAGAACTGACCTCTATTTTCTTCTTTGAAATCTAAGATGTTGTAATTTTCTTCAACTTCTTCTTCTTCTGCTGCTGCTTCTTCCCTTACATAAAAGTCTTGTAGCTTGTCCCAAATCTCTTTTGATGATGCACATGATCCCACCTTGGATTTCACTTAATATGTCAATCCATCCAAGATGGTATCTATTTCCAATTTGTTGTTCCTTTTTGCTTCCTTCTGAGTTGCAGTCTTTGGATTCTTCAAAGCATTATATCCTAAAGCAACTGAGAACCAAACATCTGCCCCAAGAGATTTCAAGTAATTTTCCATTCTGTTACTCCAATATTCAAAATTGCTTCCATCAAATGGTGGAATCCCATTTGGAATTTTTTCTTCCATTTCTTCTTAGGATCTTCCTTCCAGTGGTTAAACATGTACTGAAGGTAACCCGCTCTGATACCAATTGTTGATACTGAGACGAGGGTGAATCAGTATCAAGTACAATTTAAAAGATTTTTCAACTTACACTTAAACCATTCAATTGTATCCAATGAGCAATGAACAATAGTGTAAGAGTTACACCAATATACCACAATACACCATGCACAATATATGAGAAATAATCAATAGTTATTGTTCAAGGGAAGTAATGACTTCCAAAGGTAGCTACAGCTTCCAAATGTAAAGGGAGGGATAAACCTCCAAGAGGAATATACAATCCTCCAATATCAAGAGAGATTTGAACTCTCCATACTTGCCCCTTCCTTCCACCCAAGAATATACGAGAGATAATAAAAATTCACATTAAATTATCACCATCAACCAACGATCACATAGAACCTGATAATGCTTCCTGAGACTTCTTCAATTTCTACAATTATTCAATTCTTGGAATAATCTGATCCTATAGATAATATTATTCAATTTATTCTCTAAAACTTCTCCAAGTTCCACTCCTTGAATCCTCCCCAAAAAGAAGTTATAGAGATAATGGTAGACCTTGTTCAATTCTAGTTTATTCAGGAGACCGAACTTGTACAGAATGCCCCACGCTCAATATTTAACATCAGATTCTAAAACTTGCACACAAGAAACTACAGCTTGTACTATTTCCAATGAAATTTGTACCACATCATTTGGATTCTCGATGAAGAAGTTATGATTGTTATACCCAGAACACATGTTTATTGATTAGCTTCAGGACTGGTCACAAACCCTATCTTCCACAGAGTGTATCTCCATAATTATAGTGAATCAAGAGATGAAATTTTTACCATAGGTACCTTGATATGTCTTCTCAATACCATAGCAATTTCACCATCTGAATCTTTCTAGAAAAAAAATTATAGTACAAATGGTAAGATGACCTGGAAATAACATACCTTAGAACACATCACCAAAAGACTTCATCCTCCCTTGAAATCCAACCTTCTTTACTTCTGATATCCTATGAAATTCGATTTGTGTATCAAATGAATGTATAGTGATATTTATTTATACCATTTATGTCACTTTTTTTAAACATTAGGGCCGACCTGACACTTTCTTATTTTGTAATTCTTTTCTTTAATTATCTTCAGGGCCTACATGTACTTCTTTCTTCAATTCACTTTGTCATCTTCAAAAATTCATTTCTCCTCAACCATGAGGATCCATGTGGCATGCCACATACCACTGGAAACAACATGATGTATACTATCCATCCATGGGTGTTGTATTTGCATGTGCATTTTCCTTCATGTCCAAATACCTTCATCAATCTTGCGATCCAAAACCCATGACTAGGGTTGACATCAATGAGAACAACCAATCTTCCAACAATATGAACTTCAAATATAGGAATATCGAAGTTGATTTGTACCTTGAAGGGGGTGATGCCTCCACTCGAGGAAGATGCATCGCCTGTTGGTAGCCGCTGAAGGATTTGCGTGAAACTATCCATCATCTCATTCCTCTATTGCATGAGGGCTTCCTCAAGAAACATTTTGAAAGGATCTCTTGTCCCATCAGCTTTCTTTTCTCCTTCCATGAGAGGTCGTTTTGGAGTGTGAGAGATTTTGTCCTCAAGAAAAACAAGCTCGAGACCCAATTCTTTGTACCCTGACCTCGTTGGGGACATGCATTAAGATGACAAGGAGCAGACCACTTTGATACCACTGATATAAATTTTATGAGAAGAACGAAATGAATACAGATTATTAAAATATGCTCAACATAGAATAACAGAGATACAGTAAAATTGGTTTTCTATTCAATAAGGAAATAAGTTGGAACTGTAAAATGCAGTGGAAAACAAGCTTGTTGGAATGGTGGTGGCTTATCTCTAAGAAGAGATGTGATGACTGTGCTCATTCACAAGAAGATGATTACAATGAGGCTCTAAATGCCTTTTTACAATAAACAAGAATGTCAAAAACCCTAGACATCCAAAAACCTAACCCTAGGAGATGAAGTGCCAAAAGTCATGTGGGCCCCGTTTTGGTAAGTTAGTACATCAACTTCCCGGGGTTGTAACTTTTGCATACCATCTTCGTTTTAGCCGCACGATAGCATGTTGGAAAGGTCTATCCAAGGAATACTCATTTTGATGCAATCTATAAAAGGGAATTTTTGACTGTGGCAAGCCCTAAAAACGTTGTTTAGGGCCTCAAAACGGCCCCGCAAGTCAAGGACCTGAAAACTAGAAAAAAAACTACAAAATGAGAAAAATGAAAAAATGAACCTGTTGGAATAGATGGGAGTCCACCGACATCCATCTGGATCAGGAACTCCCTGGGGAATTGTTTTCTCTAAGTAATGACTTCCAAAGGTAGCTACAACTTCTAAATGTAAAGGGAGGGATAAACCTCCAAGAGGAAGATACAATCCTCCAATATCAAGAGAGATTTTAACTCTCCATATTTTCCCCTTCCTTCCACCCAAGAATATACGAGAGATAATAAAACTTCACATTAAATTATCACCATCAACCAACCATCACATAGAACCTGATAATGCTTCCTGAGACTTCTTCAATTTCTACAATTATTGAATTCTTGGAATACTCTGATCCTGTAGATAATATTATTCAATTTATTCTCTGAAACTTCTCCAAGTTCCACTCCTTGAATCCTCTCCAAAAAGAAGTTATAGAGAGAATGGTAGACCTTGTTCAATTCTGGTTTATTCAGGAGACCAAAATTGTACAGAATGCCCCGTGCTCAATATTTAACATAAGATTCGGAAACTCGCCAAAAAGAAACTACAGTCCGTACTATTTCCAATGAAATTTGTCCCACATCATTTGGATTCTCGGTGAAGAAGTTATGAATGTTTTGCCCGGAACACTTGTTTATTGATTAGCTTCAGGACTAGTCACAAACCCTATCTTCCACAGAGTATATCTCCATAATTATAGCGAATCAAGAGCTGCACTTTTTACCACAGGTACCTTGATATGTCTTCTCAATACCATATCAATTTCACCATCTGAATCGTTCTAGAAAAAAAAGTTATAGTAAAAATGGTAAGATGACCTGAAAAAAACACACCTTAGAACACATCACCAAAATACTTCATCCTCCCTTGAAATCCGACCTTCTTTACTTTTGATTTCCTATGAAATTCGACTTTTGTATCAAATGAATGTATAATGATATTTATTTATACCATTTATGTTACTTTTTTTTAACATTAGGGCTGACCTGACACTTTCTTATTTTGTAATTATTTTCTTTAATTATCTTTAGGGCCTACATGTACTTATTTCTTCAATTCACTTTGTCATCTTCAAAAATTCATTTCTCCTCAACCATGAGGATCCATGTGATGTGCCACATACCACCGGAAACAACATGATCTATACTATCCATCCATCCATGGGTGTTGTATCTGCATGTGCATTTTCCTTCATGTCCAAATACCTTCATCAATCTGGTAGTCCAAAACCCATGACTAGGGTTGACATCAATGACAACAACCAATCTTCCAACAATATCTCCCTTTGTCATTGATGGAAACACTCATGCTCCCCCTATCATCATGATCCCAATTTATCTCCCCCTTTCACATCAATGGAAAAGGGTAGGGATTCTCCCCCTGAGTTTAATGGCAAAAGGTAACTCTCTTCTTTGGGGTTGCTCCCCTTGAACATATGGCACTCAATAATACTTCCGCCTTATTTTTGGTCTTTGGGACTTTTTCTTCCTTGGAATCATTTTGCGTGGCTTATGTCTTCTCTCTCTTCTTCATGTCTAGGATGTATATGTTGTTCGGTCTTCTTGTTGCAGTTGCAACCAATCTTCCTGAGTTATTTTCTCTGATTTTAAATTTTCGGGAGTCAAACGTAAGAGTGTATCCTTGATCACGCATTTTACTAACACTGAGTATATTATGCTTCAATTCTTCAACCAATAGGGCATTCTTCGCTTTTACATTTTTTCTTCCAAGTTCTACTACACCTTCTCTAAGTATTTTGGTAGATGAG
>JASDQU010099828.1:1582670-1596564 GCA_032191745.1 Picea mariana
AACTTATTAACAGTTATGAAGGAAATGAGAAAGTAAAAGATGCCAAACTCCAAACATACAGATTGAAATTTGAACAACTAAAGATGAATGAAGATGAAACAATTAGCAAGTATTTTTTAAGAGTTGAAGAACTTGTAAATGCCATGAAGGGTCTTGGTGAGAAGTTTGATGATTCTCTCTTAGTTCAGAAGATTTTAAGATCTCTGCCTGATAAATTTAATCCAAAAGTCTCTGCAATAGAAGAATTAAATGATCTTAAAACTCTGTCCATTGATCAACTTCTAGAAACTCTAACTGCATATGAAATGAGAATTAACAAAGACAAATCCAGTACTAGAGAAGCATCGTTTAAAGCAGACAAGAATACTGATTCAGAATTAGATGATATTGAGGAAAAATTTGTGAGAAGGTTAAAGAAAGGATCAAGAAAATATCAAGGGAAGTTGCCTTTCAAATGCTTTAACTGTGGTAAGATAGGTCATTTTGCATCTAAGTGTCCCCATCAAAAAAAGGACCAGAACTCTGATGATGAAAAGAAGTACAAATACAAGAAATATAATAAGAAGAAAAGTTTGGTTGCAAATAATGACAATTCCTCAGAAGACACCGATAGTGACTCATCCTGTGAAGATAAGGCAAATGACTTCATGCTTATGGCCAAGGAGGATTATGATAATAAAATCGCAGGCAGTGATGAGAATGATGAAGAAGCTATGGTTGATTTGGAAGGAGAACTGATCAGTGCATTGGAAGAAATCGATAGACTCAGAACCAAGAACAGAAAACAAAAACAATTGTTGACACAGTTCAAGAAAGACAACAAAAAACCTGATGAAGACTTTGCTCTGCTAAAGGTGGAATTAGAAAAGGCAAAGAAAATAGAAGACATACTGAAACAATAATTGTCAGAGAAGAAAGTCAGGTGTGAAGCCTTAGAAGAAGAGATAGTAAAAACTAGAAAAGAAATTGAGAAATTTAAAGGATTGTATCATCAAAATCTGCCAAGTATTAAAGCCTCAGAAGAATTAACCTACATTCTAAATCAGCAAAGAAATTCAAAGTTGAAAGCTGGATTGGGATATGAAGAAGGGTCAAGTAGTGATCATCCAAGTAATACATAATCTAACAAGCTTGTCAAATCCTCAAACATTGGCAACAGTCACTCTGCAGAAACAAAGAAGGAAAATCAACCACCAAGAAGAAATGAAAGAAAAAGCCCCAGACTTGAAATTATAGACCAAGAAGATTATTGGCGTGATAGAAGTCGACCTCCTCAAAGAAGACAGATTTTTTCAAGGTACAAATATTTTTTCTATGGTTACTATTTTCTCTGTTCTAATTTTGGTCACAAAGCTATAAACTGTTCTTTAAGATTTAGATATGAACAATCAATATATACAATGAATAACTATCTTCCACAACAAAGATTGAGACAACCAAGCAACAAACAATCACAGATTATAAATCATGTGATGACTGGGAGAAGGACATAGGTGAAACACAACAACAGATATGAACATAACAATCGTTATGATCTTTTATTCAATGAACCAGAATGTTACAACTGTCATAATTATGGTCATAAAGCTGCAGACTGTCGCTTAAGGAAATACAATTCAGATTTGATCTCCAATTCTAAAAATGTCAAAGTTTGGAAGAAGAAAGTAGATGACAAGTGTGGACTAGTGCTATCAACCCAAAAGAAAAAGAATCCCTGGTATATTGACAGTGGATGCTCTAAACACATGACTGGAGACAGAAGTAAGCTTCTAACTCTAAGTGATAGCAAATTAGGGAATGTAACTTTTGGAAATGATGCACCTGGAAAGATAAAAGGTAAAGGAATTGTAAATTTGTGTAACAGAAAAAGAAAATCTCAAGACGTGTTGCTTGTAGAAGATTTGAAACATAATCTGCTTAGTGTCAGTCAAGTCTGTGATTGAGGGTGTGAAGTTGTTTTTACCTCTAAAGACTGTAGAATAAAAACTGTAGATTCAAGTCAGCTAGTTGCAAAAGGTATAAGAACAGAAAACAATGTCTATGTTTTAAAAGAAGAAGAAGAAGAATGCAACTCAAGCAAATATGATGAAAGTTGGTTGTGGCATAGGAGACTTGGTCACCTAAATTTTGATCACATAATCAAACTCAAAAACAATGGGGCAGTAAAAGATCTTCCAAAGATATCAAATCCATATGACTCTGTTTGTAAACCCTATCAGATAGGAAAGCTTACTCGCACTCAGTTCAAATTTAAAAACTTTCCCTCAACAGAAACACCTCTTCAGTTAGTACATATGGATCTATGTGGTCCATCAAGGAAAGAAGGTACAGGAAAAGAAAATTACTTTATGTTGATCATTGATGACTATTCTAGACTAACTTGGGTTGCCTTTTTGAAAGAAAAATCTGAAGCATTTGAAAAATTCAAGGTATTTAAGGCTCTGAATGAGAATCAAAAAAGAAAAATATTAAAGGCAGTAAGGTCTGATAGAGGAGGAGAGTTCAGTTCAGGAAACTTCAAAGAGTTCTGTGATAAGCATGGGATCAAAAGAGAGTACACAATTCCAAGGACTCCATAGCAAAATGGAGTTGTTGAGAGACAGAATAGGTCAGTACAGCAAATGGAAAGATCAATGATGAATGAAAGGAACATACCTCAGACATATTGGGTGGAAGCAATACATACAATTGTTCATATCCTTAACAAAGCTCATCTCAGACCACACAGTGACAAGACCCCTTATGAACTTTGGTTTGGTAGACCTGCCTCAATCAAGCATTTTAAAGTTTTCGGGAGTAAATGTTATATTAAGAACAATGATGAAAATATTGGCAAATATGATGACAGGGCTGATGAAGGTATTTTCTTGGGTTATGCTACAAATTGTTAAGGGTACAGATGCTACAATAAGAGACTGCACAAACTAGTTGATTGTATAGATATAAAAGTTGATGAAGAAATCCCAGTCAGAAATGTAAGCAGTGATGAACCAATAACAGAAGATACAGTTGAAGATGAAGATGAACAGGTCCAATGATCAGAAAGAGAAGAGTCTGGATCAGATGAAGATATGAATATTCAAACTGACACAAATAAGCAGAAAGAAGCAAAATCACCTCTCAGAATTATTAGAAAGAATCATCCTAAAAATCAGATAATTGGGGATATAAATGAAGGAGTTCGGACAAGAAGGAAATTGATTAAAGACTCAGAACAATCTCATGTTGCCTTTTTTATCTATGACTGAACCTAAAAATTTTGAGGAAGCTAGCCAAGAAGATAATTGGATTAGAGCAATGAATGAAGAGCTTGATCAGATTGAGAAGAACAATACTTGGGAGCTTGTCCCTAGACCTGAAAATAAGAATATAATAGGTTCCAAATGGGTGTTCAAGAATAAAATGAATGAAAAATGACAAGTTGTTAGAAATAAAGATAGATTGGTCTGTAAGGGATATGCACAAGTTGAAGGTCAGGACTTTGATGAAACTTTTGCACCAGTGGCAAGATTGGAAGCTATCAGAATATTTCTTTCTTATTCATGTCATAAGAACTTCAAAGTTTATCAGATGGATGTTAAGTCATCATTTCTTAATGGAGATCTAGAGGAAGAAGTATATATGGAGCAACCTGAAAGATTCTCTTTGACAGATAATCCTAATTATGTTTGTAAGTTGAAGAAGGCCTTATATGGACTAAAACAAGCACCATGAGCTTGGTATTATAGACTGGACAAATTTCTATAAGAAAAAGGGTTCAAGAAAGGTATTGTTGACAGTAACCTTTACATTAAGTCTGAAGGTGATAATTTACTAGTTGTTTTGGTTTATGTAGATGATATTATTTTTGGCTATACTAATGAATCATCTGTCCAGTGGTTTGCTAACTCTATGCAAACAGAATTTGAAATGTCCATGATAGGAGAACTGTCATATTTTCTTGGCTTACAAGTAAAACAAAGCTCTGCAGGAATTTTTATCTCTCAAGAAAAATATTTGAAAGAGATAATGAAGAAATTTCAGATGGAAGATTCCTCTAAAGTTAGCACACCTATGGTGGTTGGTTGCAAGCTGAGTAAAGATGATATCTCACCTGATGTTGATCAAAGAACATATCGTTCTATGATAGGCAGTCTTCTGTACATCACAGCATCTCGTCCTAATATAATGCAAGCTGTTGGAATGGTAGGTCGTTTTCAGTCTGCTCCTAAACAAAGTCATTTGGTAGCCGTCAAAAGGATATTTAAATATTTGAAGGGAACAATGACTCATGGTATGTGGTATCCTAGAAATCAGAATTTCTAGTTAACTGCTTATTCAGATGCAGACTGGGAAAACTGTGTTGATGAGAGAAAAAGCACCAGTGGAGGAACATTTTTTCTGGGTGACTCATTAGTTGCATGGCTTAGTAAAAAGCAAGGATCCATTTCATTATCCACTACAGAGGCAGAATACATTGCTGCTGCTACTTTCTGCACACAAATTTTATGGATGATACAAACTCTTGCAGATCTGAAGGTAAATTACACTGATCCCATTCCAATTCATTGTGATAACACAAGTGCCATTAGTGTCTCCAAGAATCCTGTTCTTCATTCCAAGACTAAGCATATTCCAATCAAGTACCATTTTCTCAGAGAACAAGTTACAAACAAAATTGTTCAACTGAATTATATACCTTCTACAGAACAGATTGCTGATATCTTTACTAAACCATTAGCAGCGACCCCTTTTGGATATCTTCGTCAAAAGTTGGGGGTTATAATATCTTGTGCCTAATCTGTTCACCTGGTCAGGGGGATTACTTATTGAATATCTAGTGTATTTCCCAGATGCTTATAGTCGACAGGGGGAGTATGTTTTGCAACAGATCAGGGGAAGAATGTTTCTTCTTTGACATTGATGTCAAAGGGGGAGAAAATAATTCGAGAGAGGAGATCCGAATGCAATGCATGTGGGTGCTTGTGTTGCCATCAATGCCAAAGGGGGAGAGTGTTGGAAAATATTTAACAGACAGCGAATGGAAAATATTTAACAGACAACGAATGCTTGTCATTGATGGCAAGTACAACAGTGAAGATGGCATGAGTATAGGAAGTTTGTAATCGACAGGAAAATAGAAGATAAGTTCAGGAAGGTCGAATGATCGAAGGCAACGCAACATTGATCGAGTGATCAAAGACTTGTAAAGTTTGAGAAGAATCTATGATCATTGGATTTCATTCAAAATTACCGATGGCCGTCAGATCTCAAGAAGAGCACACTGAAGAGGAGGACGGATCTCAGACGTTAGATCCAAGCGCAGGATCCGACCATCATTGGATCAAGAAGAACCCGCACATCCTTTAAGGTACAAGGAGAAGCGGACGTAATTGCGATATGCAAAATCGCGATGTAATCTGAGCCATCAGATCAAGGTTTGATYTGGACCATTGATTCCAGTCCATGTCGGAGTTTCGGGGATCGAGAGTTGGAGATGTCAAAGTTTATTAACATCAGGAATCCCGATATCGCGATATGCGAAATCGCGATTTAATTTGAGACGTCAGATTAAGGTTGAATCTGGACCATTGATTCCAGTCAATGTCGGAGTTTCGGGGATCGAGAGTTGGAGATGTCAAAGTTTGTTAACATCAGGAATCCCGATTTCGCGATAAGTGAAATTGTGATTTAATCGCAGCCATTGAATAGAGATCAGATCTGGACCGTTGACGTAACTCCATATCGGAGTTTCGGGGATCGCAACATGGAGTGGCAAGTAAACAATGCAACAAGAATGTCAATTTTGTGATAAGTGAAATTGCGATTTAATCGTAGCCATTGAATAGAGATCAGATCTGGACCGTTGACATAACTCCATATCGTAGTTTTGCGAATCGCGAAATGGAGAGGCAAAGAACCCATTGCAACAAGAATGCCGAAATCACGAAATCATGATTCAATCGTAGCCATTGAATCAAGATCACATCTGGACTATCGATTCACAGGACATGTGGAAAGTGATCAAAATTTCGTTGACTTGGGGTCAACGGAGCATAGTGTTGAAAATCATGAAAAGGAGAAATCGCGAAAGCGTTTTTTGCATAAGCGCTTGGTTATGACCATAGTCATATTGGAGAAGGAGCTAGCGCAGAAAAGTTCTGTATCGGAACTTCAGAAATCGCGAAATGAAGTGCCGAGACACTCCGCATAGGATTGCCGAAATGCTGAAATCCGATTTAAAGGAAATGAATTCAAGATCTCATGAAGCCAATCCAATGGTGCAGGTGAATATGAACAAAGATCGGAAGGTTACTATTCTCTCTCACAGTTAACTCCTCAGTTACAAATCTGTTAGCGAAACGGACTCATGATGGCGAATCAGTTGGTGTTTCAGTTGTTTGGACAGTTGTCTTTCTTGTGCCTAAGGAGATGCGAAGTGGAACTGTTGTGTGAGTGTGTATAAAAAAAAATGAGACAGACAGCGTGAGGTTGGTTGTTCGGTATGAAAATGAATGAAACTGTAAGAAAGGGAACATAAGAGTATGTGCAGTGTGAGATGGAGAAGATGCACAGTGTGAGAAGAAACTCAGTGAAGAGTAAAAGAAGATGAAGAGAAGTAGAAGCAGAGCAGAAGGGGAGAACGAGTTGATGCAGAGCATACTGTTGAACAGACAGCTGAAGAGAAGAACAACAGAACAGTTTATAGAAGACCAGATTTACAGAACAAAGAAAGACTGGTAAGAATTGATTTAGCTATGTAGTTGACTATTTATTTATTCATCAATATTCTAGGGAGGTTGGGAGGTGCTCGGGAGGATTGTTGTCCTCAGAGGTTCAAGTGAGAGCTTGAACATAGAAAGTTGTAGCTTCCATCTGGTTGCAGCCAAAGAAACCAGGGTGGCAGAGTGGTGCAAGGGAGAACAAGTGTTCTCTGTTATACAGGTTGGAGCCTGTGTAACTGGAAGTTGGTGCTTCCATCCAGTTGGTGCTGTAACATTCAGGAAGTTGGTGCTTCCATCCAGTTGGTGCTGGAATATTCAGGGAGTTGGTGCTTCATTCTAGTGGGTGCTAGAGAAACCAGAGAGTTGGTGCTCTCAAACAAGTTGCAGCTTGTAAAACAGAGGTTGCAGCCTCACATTGAGTTTGTGCTCAATTATAGATGATGTACAGAACTTAAAAGACTGCCTATCATTTCGAAGAAGAAGAGGTTTTCTCCCTTTATGGGTTTCCTCGTGAAAATCTAACTCTGTGTATACTTTATGTGTGACTGTTGTTCTTTACTTTTACTGTCCATATGTTGTATATTGTTGATGACCACTTGAAGAAAGATTAATAATATTTTAACAGACTTAAAATTGTTTAAGCTCACTTACAACTGATTCACCCCCCCTCTCAGTTGTCTTAATAATTCCAACAAAATTTATGTCAATTACCAAAATGATTTCCATGATTCCACCTTGATCTTTCCCTTCTAGCTTCATATTGATGGGAGGTCCATCAAATGGATGTCAAATCCACCTTCTTGCATGGTGATTTTCAAGAATAAATTTATATCGAGCAATCTCACATATTTGTTCAAAGTGACTCCATCCTTATCTTCCACCTCAACAAATCCCTTTATGGCCTGATGCAAGATCCTCAAACCTGGTATGAAAAAATGGATCGATTCCTTATTGACTCTGGATTTTCTCGATACCACTTTGATCCTAATGTATATACTATGCAAGTAGGTGAATATAATCTCATACTTGTACTTTATGTTAATAATATTATACTCAATAGTAAAGACCCAAAACTTATAGCCCATGTGAAAAGCATCCTTAAGAAGAATTTTATAATGAAAGACCTAGGACACTTTAATTTTTTTTCCTTCCCTCCAAGTTTTGCAATCCTAAGAATGTATTTCTCCTTCCCAACCTAAGTATCCATACAACTTTCCTTGTCAGTTTCACATGTATTATTTTCAACCAACCCCATATACTTTTCAGTATAGAGTTTAATTTTATTCCATCCACACCTCATCCAAAGTGGATGGCACATTGTATTGTCCGTTAGTTGTCAACATTTTTTTTATTTTACTCATACTTTCCCTAACATCTTATTTGTTGGTTTTATCATAGTTTGGTACATGAAAGGACCCCACAAAATCCATTGGAAAGTAGAAAAGTGGATACTTTTCTATATCCAAGGTCCAATTCAATTACAATACAATCCAGGGGGAACTCCTTAATTAGTTAGTTTTATATTTTGATTGGGTTGGTGACCCTAATGATTGGAATTATTTTATAGTTTATGTCTTCAACCAAGTATGATGGGTTAGTTCTAGTGGTTGAGTGTTGTAAATTACAAGTAGGAGATCATGGGGTCAAGTTTCTAAGATAGTTTCCTCTATGGATATTATTGGGCCTCACTCAATGTCCATGTTAGGTTATGTTTCCAAAAATACAATAAACCTATTTACCATGGATACTATCCTTGAAATGAGGGAAAGTGTTTGTAGGGTTTCCCCAAGATGTTCATTCCATCCGGAAAAAAAAGGGTTATGTCTTCAACCTTTGTTTTGGAGATGTCTCTTGGGATTACAAGAAAAAACATGTCCTTTCTCTTTCTTCTATAAAAGCATAGTATCAAGCAACATTCCATGCAAGTCAAGAAGTTCTTTGGTTTCAATAATCCTTAAAAGTTTGTATTCCAAGAGAAACATCGAGCCACACTTTGGTGTGATAGTTTTAAAGTGACATTCAACTCACAAAGAATCTCATTCAACATCAACATAGCAAACACCCATTGAATTGCACATGCACTTCATTCAAAATTTTGTCAAAAGTATACCCTTAAAGTTCTTTATTCCTATACATATGCTCAAGTTGTTAATATTTACAGAAAATCACCTGCAACAACGAAATTCGTGGTTAATATTTACATAAAATCCCCCACAACAACGAAGTTCCTATAACTTTGGTCTCGTCTTTGTTAGGTTCTTAAAATGTTAACATGAAGAGGAGTTACCAATAATCACAAGTAACTCTCATGTGAACCACTTATTATACATATTATATTATAATTATTTGGGATTATAACGAAAAGGTTTGACATATTGAAGAGCTCGAGTTGAAGGGAGGTTATTCTTTTCAATTTTCTTTATATATTTGTAGTCCTTTAATATATATATATATATATATATATATATATATATATATAATTTAATAACTTTTATGCATTAATATAATAAAAACCATTTAAATCATAAATATAACAAACAATTTAAATCATAATCATAAATAATTTAAATTATAATATAACAAAATTACATTATATATGCGTAGTAATATTTCAAAAAAACTCGTTGTGAGGTGAGCACAAATGTACATCATAACATAATCCTATTCAAAACTTATTTTAGTGTTACTTCAAAGAACTCCCAAATGGAATCTTTGAAAGTATCTTCAAAGTTCTAACATATCTAACTTATTTTAGTGGTAATTCAAAGAACTCCCAAATGTAATCTTTAAAAGTACTTTCAAAGTTCACCAATAAAGGGGGAAAATATATTTACTAGTGAATCCATCCAAAATTTATAAATTGATGGCTTCACTTTTAAAAATAAAATTTAAATAAAATGAACATGATAATATTCAAAGGTATGTCCTTCCGCCAACTATTATATATATTAAAAAATTATCTAAATGCAACTTTAATTTTGAAAGACCATTAATTATTTTACTACTTATTTTTTTTCTCTTCACTACTATCTGCACACATGATAAATATATATAGAAAGAAAGAGATAGAGTTATATGGTGATTAAGCAAGCTAGATCTTTTCATATTTTCATATATATGGTGATTAAGCAAGTTCGATTTTTTTATAAATGGGTGTTAACAAATAATTATATAATTTATTTATCTCATTCATCTAGTTAATCACAACTAAAGAGTAACAAAAAAAATTAAAAAATTTATGAAACTTTTTTCAGTATATATCATTAATAATAATTTTAAAGCCAAAATTTATGCACAGTTATTTGTGCCTTTACAGAGACTATCTTTAAACTTTATAACATAAGCAACATTTAATAACATCACATGCCTTTCACCACAAACTAGTTGGTCACCTTGACAAGCCTTATCAAAACAAGCCCAAACTCCACTTTTGTCAAACTGCTCGACAAGGATTGCCTTTGGGAATTTTCTCTAACAATCTACTTGAAACCATCAAGTATGGACCTACTCTAGACAATACATTGAATGGGTGGAACAAACCTACTTCAAATATGTGAGCATTGCAAGCTAGTTAAATTCCCCATGTGGTGATCAATGAGAGAGCTTTAAATTGTTTAACAACAAGGTTGTTACACCACCTGTTTAGACCTTCATCTATATAATTCCCCTCAAACTTCCCTTAAACTACTAAGAGCTTCCAATTCTTTTCAAACTTGACTAGCGAATGAACAAAACATTAAATGATGCATAATGGTTTCTCTATTTTCCTTGCAAAGAATAGACCAACTAAACAATTGTTTATGTCTATTATGTAACACATAACAAGCAAGTGTCTTATTTATAAGAAACAACCACATAGATATATGAGATTTTAATAGACATTTGAACTTCCATATGTTTTTCCACCATCAAATAACATCCACACCCCTTCAAAAGCAGATGAAACTTGATATCCCTCTCTAAGAATGTAAAATTCACTCTAACAGTATTTTCTGTTAAAATGATCTCATCCTCATCTTCTTTGATTCTCACATAATATGTTTTTAAAGAAATGATATAATTCTCTTAATAATCATGTGACACTGTATCTTCTAACCCAATCAAAATAGTTAAATTTCATTCTTCTTTATATAATTGTTATCTCTGATCATACAACCTAATTTAAAAAAAACATACAATTCATGTAAAGTGACTCAGTCAACTTATCGGATAACATGTAAACTTTCCCACTTCTAACCCAAAGTCTATAATAATGCTCACTCTCATCCAATTCCATATCGTCCATACAAGCCACAAGCCACTAACCTATCAATAAAAAGAACTAAAACCATTGCTATCTACATTTTTTATTTAGATTTCTACTCTAATCTTCTCCAAAATCAAGCTCTATATATTTTTGGACTATTCATTAATAACGAAATGACTTTATTGGATTTGGATACCAATAAATTCAGTCACTATTAATCTTAATTAAATGATTTAAAATGAAAGATAACTTTATTGAACAAATATACAATTAATTTTTTTATAAAAAAATTAATACTAAAATAATTATTTTAATACTTTATCATTTAATGTGGTTAAAATATCGAATTTGCCTACATCTTGTTATGATTAAACTGACCATTGAATGGAATTGAGGGCTCTAGGAACAAATATACAATTGATTTTTTATAAAAAGATTAACACTAAAACAATTATTTTAATACTTTATCATTTAATGAGTGGTTAAAATATCAAATTTGCCTACCTCTTGTTATGATTAAACTGACCATTAAATGGAATTGAAGGCTCTAGATTTATTTGGGTCAATTTCTGTGTTTTTCGTAGATTCAAATTTCGAGAATCAATTTGTGTTTTTATTTTATTATACTTTTTTTTAATGGCGGAAGGGGACAATCTACCATCTCGAATTGTTCAACCATTCCAATGGCCTTGTTTTTGTGTTCGAGAAATTATTATCTCAATATTAAATACATCATTTATAGTTAACCCCACACATGATTGCTATCTATATAGAATGATTTTGGGTTAGCTATAAACATATAAACATTGAATGTTATTATTGTATATTGGTTGTGAGGTTTTATATGTGATAATATATAAGTTTTAATATAATATGATTTTTATATTAAGGTGGGTCTTTGTAAGAATCTTAATTAATTAAACTTTAAAAATTTCGTATAATTAAATATAAATTTCTTTCAATGCGTAATATTTCATTAATCATCGTAAAAGCATGTAATATTCAGCAAAATAAATTAAAGTTAACCACCGCATGAAATAGATTACATATTCATCCACCTAACTTAGCAATTTCATGAATAAATTACCTGGCTCTGATGTTAAATCCCGCTGCTCCGTTGGTCCAACGCTGAAGTTGAAACTGTGTCAAACACTGCCCAAAACCGTGTTTTCCTCCCTGCCAGCTAGGAGCAGCCTGTCCGGCTCCCTAGCTCTAGGATACCGTAAGGATATCCTGGCCCCCGTGCCCAAAACCCCCAGCAAACCGGTGCTCCCTGCTTCTGATTCACCAAAAAAACCCCAAAACCAAACTCCTCACACCAGAGATCTCCACAGAAAAATATATCCTCCTTCACCAACTCTCCTCCCCCTCATTAATTTCCTTATCTCCCCCTTTAATATCTTATCCCATTCTTTAATGTCTTATCCCCTCCCGCATACGTAAAGCATTTAATTAAACAAATTAAAATTATTAAGCCCCCTTAAATTTATTACCCGTGTCATTGAATGTGATATGTAATAATTAATTAATTAATCAATTAATCCAAAGTTATAAACAATTAATTAATAAATAAATATTTAATTAATATTATTGATGTTAATCATTGTTTAATTAAAACCATATTAGGACAATTAATTATCTAATTAATTTTACTTAATAATCCCTAAGCATATATTCAACTAGGGTTGTTACATACACCCACCCTTTAGGAAACTTCGTCCCGAAGTTAAGGTATCTGGTGGTACAAAGGAAAAGAAACATAGTTCACACATTCATAACAAATAATCGACACTATTAGTAAGCAAGCCAAGAAAACTCATACATACTAGTGTACATGTACAAGAAATGCATGTGTAGCTAGTACATACAAGTCTCATGCATGTACTAATAATCAATAACTATCATCCTTTAGTAATTTAGGTATACATCCAATCCAATCAACAAGACTGGTCTTTTATAACAGACAATAAACCAATCAAATGTTTGAGAAATCCTATAATTACAATTATCCGGTTCAACAATTTTATTTAGACAACTGTGGTTTAGTTACGTAATTATGAATATTCATATATACACATTTTCTTTTTAGAAGGGAATACATTAAATTCCACCATAAGACAAATCTCCATACTTTCTCAACTATTTCTACTCATCCTTCCTCCCTAACTTACTTCCATCTCCATTCCTATCCTTCCTCTGCTAGACTATCTTGGAGCGTCAACTATATTGACCTAACTCCAAATAGAACCCGTAAGCGGAAGTGTCACTATCTCAACCAAGCTTCCCTAGCAGGCAACTGACAGTCATCATCACATGTCTTGGGGAGCGTGAGCTAACACCGTCCTCTCATGACTTCAGGTTTCGGAGGATACATGGTGGGAAATGCCTCCACCCCTCCTAATCATAACTAGGGTCCACACCCTACAATGGAATATACAGTGGCACCGTGTTGTTGGGGGTTTTGTCATCGTTTATTCGATTTTGAGCAGTCTCATCACCTGAAATCCTGCACTGGTCCACATATCATAGCAATGCATCCAAACCAATATAATTTCACATACAAATATTCGTACCATAATGTTTCTCGTCATGATATCCACTTTCATCATCATTATCCCTTGGCTATTTCATAGCCCATAACCTGCAGATTAGTCTATAACACAAACTCATACATTTCTATGCATTATCATCATGTAATTGCATACCATCATCATTTCAATTCGGTACCCTTTACCAACAACTTAACATCAACGTTTTCAAGTTAGAAATAGATCCCATAATACTCCATTATTCAATTTCGACACCCATTCATAAGATTATCAGTTACCAAAATAGATTGCATCATATCCAACATCATTCTAATAGTATTTAAACATTCATAAAAAATTTCATTCTCACAATATGTCGCATCATATACATCATCATCAATAACATTTAAACATTC
>JASDQU010099828.1:1599820-1614392 GCA_032191745.1 Picea mariana
ACATAGTAGATCGCATTATATACATCATCATCAATAACATTTAAACATTCATAAATGTTCATACATCTTAAAGTTTCATTGTGAATAGAAAATAAAGTATATAGGCCTCAAGTAATCCTATCTGTCTAAGTCAAAAGGTGGTGTTACATACACCCAACCTTCAAGAAACATATTCTCGAGGTGGTCAAAAAATTGAGGGATAGTCTCGTCGTAGTGTCTCGGTGTCTTCCCAAGTAGCAGATCCTGGACTATACTTGTCCCACTGGACCTTAACTTGGTCTACCAAACGGTTCCTGAGTTGTCGGACTCTACGGTCCAATATGCGTAATGGTTCTACCGTGAGAGTTCCCATGTCCAATACCTGCAATTCCTTCCAATTTAGTTTATGTGATTCATCAACAACATAATGACGCAAAACAGATACATGAAAAACATTATGAGTTTTATGCAAGTGGGGTGGCAGTACGAGACGATAGGCAACGGGTCCAATTTTCTCTTGGATTTTGAATGGTCCTATAAATCGAGGTGACAACTTTGTCCCCTTCCCGAACCATATGGTACTCTTATTAGGCCTAATACGAATGAAAACCTGGTCTCCCACTTCATAACTTCGGTCGGTCCTATGTGCATCCGCATAGCTTTTCTGCCTATCCTGTGCTTCCTTTAGTCTCTGCCTAATCTAAATCACCTGTTCCTCCATCTCTTGAATCAATTCTGGCCCAACTATTACTCGGTCTTCTAGTCTATCCCAACTCAATGGTGTTCTGCATGGCCTTCCATACAGAGCTTCGTAGGGTGGCAATCCGATGGAGCTATGCAAACTATTATTGTAGGCAAACTCTACCAAAGGTAGGTACTTCTCCCAATGGGTTTGATTATCCATGACATACATCCTAAGCATGTCTTCCATGACTTGATTTACTCTCTCAGTTTTCCCATCTGTTTCAAGATGATAAGTTGTGCTTGAGTTCAACTGAGTCCCCAACGCTGACTGCAAACTTGTCCAAAACCTAGTAGTGAATATGGAGTCCCTATCGGAAATGATCTTCTTAGGTATCCTGTGCAAACGGATAATCTCGCTTACAAACACACGTGCCACATCAGTGACATCGTAAGTGTCTCTAACTAGAATAAAATGAGCACTCTTGGTTAACTTATCCACTATCACAAGAATGGAATTGTGTCTATGAGATGTGAGTGGTAACCCCACAACAAAATCCATAGAGATGACTTCCTATTTGGACATAGGAACATCATGTGGTTGTAGGAGGCCTGTCGGGTGATGGTGGTTAGCTTTCACTTGTTGACATTCTAGGCACTTGGCGACAAAATGTACTACATAGCGCTTCATGCCTACCCAGAAGAAGAGCTTCATCATGTCTGCGTACATCTTCTTCACACCCGGATGCGCACAATAAAGTGCTCTATGGGCTTCCTTCAGTATGATGCTTCGAATATCCCCATTCTCAGGGATGTACATCCTTCCTCGATATCTTAACAGTCCATCTGCTTCTAGACTATATCCTTCATACTTTGGATCTAACTGCCCCCCACTCTGGAGGTTTGAAGCAACCTTTAAATACCAACTGTCTCCTTGGAGTTGTGTCAACACATGTTCCCTCAGATTGACCTTTAAGGGTACTAAGGAGAAGATACATGGTCTCCTACTCAAGGCATCTGCGACCACATTTTCCTTTCCCTTGATGTACGAAATACCAAAATCATACTCACTCATAAACTCAATCCATCGCCTTTGCCTAGCATTTAGATCCCTTTGAGTGAAGAGATGTTTTAAACTTTGATGGTCCATTTTGAGCTCAAAGTTTCGCCCCACAAGATAGTGCCTCCAAAGTTTCAGAGCTAGCATTACAGCTGCCAACTCTAAATCATAAGTCGCGTATATCTCTTCGTGTTTCTTCAACTTCCTTGACGCATAAGCTATCACTCCTCCATCCTGCATTAGCACGGCCCCCAACCCTTGCTTCAAGGCATCTGTGCAGACTGTGAAGTCCTTTTCCATATCCGACACTTATAGAATTGGCGCACTAGTTAGTAACCTCTTAAGCTCAATGAATGCACTATCACACTCTTATGTCCATTCATACCTGACCCCCTTGCGCTACAAGGTGGTGATGGGTTTCGCTATTTTGGAGAATCCCTCCACAAATCTCCGATAATAACCTGCAAGCCCCATGAAGCTTCTCACCTCATGGGCATTTTCCGGCACTAGCCACTCCATAATGGCCTTTACCTTTTCTGGGTCTATAGAGATTCCTTCACCGGAAATGATATGATCTAAATAGTGGATCTCTTTCTGAAAGAAGGAACACTTCGACAACTTCCCATACAATTTGTTCTCTCTAAGGCAGGACAACACTACTCGTAAGTGTTCCTCATGTTCTCTTTCGTTCTTGGAATAGATGAGGATGTCATCTAGAAAGACTTGTAAAAAATGGTCTAAGTACTTTTGAAATACGTCGTTCATGAGGTTCATGAATACTGCTGGTGCATTGGTCAATCTAAAAGGTACTACGACAAACTCGTAATGTCCAAACTGAGTTCGAAAGGCAGTTTTTGGGATATCGCCTTCCTTAATCCTTAACTGATCATACCCTTATCGCAAATCGATCTTTGAGAATACCGCTGCTCCTTTCATCTGATCGAAGAGGTCATATATTTGCGGCATTGGGTACCTATTTTTCACTATAGCGTATTCAAGTCCCTGTAGTCTATACACAGTCGTAAGGATCCATCATTCTTCTTTACAAAAATTATTGGTGCACCCCAAGGTGAAACACTGGGCCTTATTAGCCCTAAGTCTAGTAACTCTTTCAACTGCATTTGCAACTCACAAAGTTCTGGCGCTGTCATCCGATACGGAGTTTTGGAAATTGGTTTTGCACCAGGTTTTAGCTCAATAGTAAAATCAAGCTCCCTCTCAGGAGGTAACCCTGGTAACTCGTTTGAAAAAACATCCTTAAATTCTGACAATACCAGGTATTGATCCAATGAGGGTCCCTTACTTTCGTTCACCACTTCCACTACATATAATCGACACCCTTGTCTCAAGCATCGCTTAACCTTCATAGTTGATATAAAATGTAATGACACTTTTCTCTGTACACCCTGGATCTCTACTGGCCTTCCCTCATCGTCGACACAAAGCACCCTCTTTGCGAAACAATCTACCAAAGCTTGGTGATTTGCTAACTAATCCATTCCAATAATTAGGTAATATGCCCCAAAAACAGTGACGTATACCTTCAAACTGGTAGTACACACTCCCAGGTCTACTATGCAATTATCAACACTAGGTCCTACTGCTTGTTTTTCCCCCAAAGCCATCTCAACTTGTTTAAAGCCATCGTTCTCGTAGGCTACCAACCCACTCTTTTCTAATGCAAATGGTGAAATGAAACTATCTGTAGCACCAGAATCAAATAAAATCTTAACGTTGATATGATTTAGCATACCTGATGACTGCACCACCGTGGATTGATGTTCGGCCTGATGATTATTGACTGCTGCGTAAATCTGGTGGCTACTACTTGCTCTCCCCATCGGTGCCTTTCCTTCTCTATGCACAAACCCTGATTGTAACTCTAGGCAGTCACGCTAGTAATGGGGTCCTTCGCACCCCCAACAGGTAACACGAGATTGAACCTGTGCATTGTTATGTGACTGTCTCTAAAATGAGTTCCTTCCCCTGGAACCCCTGCCCCTACTAGTTGTTCGCTGAGATGGTCATGGACCTGTCTGCGTCATTGGCAATGAACGAGATGTTGCGCTCGCTGCCATTGAAATCCCTACGGCCACTGTCCTTGGCGCGACTCTGTTACCATATGGCGGTGGCCTTGAGCCCCCTCCCCTAGGAAATTTCCTAGGGGCCTTCCCAATGAATCCAGGACGATGCAGAAATGTCAGTCTTGTACCCCTGGTTAAGTTCATGTGTTCCTCCGCATAACGCGCATTTTCCACAGCTTCTGCTACTGAAGACGGTTTCCACATCCGCACCATAGCTCTTATCTTAAGGTTCAATCCATAGACGAAGYGCTCTGCCTGTCGTTGGTCATCATCCATATACGAAACATATTTGAACAATTCCATAAATCTGATCTCATATTCTTCTACAGTTCTGTTTCCTTGTACTAAGGCATGAAATGCCCCTACCTGTTGTTCCTCATAATAAGCTGGCAGATATTTCCTTCGGAACCTCTCCTCAAAAAGTTCCCAAGATACTGCGTCTAGGGTAAGATGCAGTTGTCTTTCCAGGTTGCCCCATCAATCCAAGGCGCTGTCTCTTAACTGAAAAATTGTGATCTTCACCTTTGAGTTGGACGCATAGTCCCTTAAGGAAAAACACCTTGTCATGCCTTCCAACCATGCTTCCGTGCATTCACTGGTGCGACCCCCAGCAAACACTGGAAGTTTGATCTTCTGCAATTCTCGAGTGATATCTTCGGGCAGAGGTCCTCCCTCTGAATCCCTTGACGCTTCTGGATTACCCATTCTAGACGGTGGGGGTTCCACTTCGGTCCCTACTAGTTGTCGCCCCTTTAAAGTCTCATTAATGGCCTCCAACGAGCGCAGTATGAGAGCTAGTTCGGGCGATGGTGGTGGTGGAACTAGCGGTGTTGGCGGTGCCTGCGACGATGCTCCCCTGCCTCGATTCCCTCAAGTCTTGACCATCCTGTATGATTTAACCTACATCAACCAAAGTTGTCAGGGTGAGTTCAAGGACGTTTCAAATTGGCGCTACTTAAACTAGAAACAGGGTTAGGCATACATTTTTTTCTTTACTTGTCTGTAAACAGACATTACTCTCTTTAGGGGATTGGTTGGGTTAGGATTAAGCATCTAAGCATGATTTCTTCGCCTAAGAAAACTATTGACTCCCTTGCCCAGTAGCTATGCTAGCCTTGCGCCATACTCGCCAATTCCTCTAGCTTACTCTCCTAGTGTGTATGTTGCCTCCTTCCCGCTTGTCCTAGTCTAAGTCCTTTAAACTTTTTTCTTACAACTAATTATCCTTCGATGTTTGACTCGTGAGCTTTCCTTGGCGCGTTGTACATATGCATTGAATTGCGTGTCTCGGTGGCTGCAGGTGCGAGTCTTTAAGGATTGTAGAGTGGCTTTCGGCATTGGAACTTAGCACTTGTGCACTGTGGTTATGTATTGCTTCCTGACTTGTGGTCGTATGATGTAGTGAGCCTGAGACGATGCATTGAAGCTTGGTGTTTGACTTTGGCTGGTGGAATGGAATGGAAGGGCTTGGCGATTGGCTCGATGATTTGTGTGTAAGGTCTCATGAGCTTGACGCTTGGATAATCAGAGATTATTCGTCAAGGTAGTACTTTGCTACTATTGATAATTAAATTATTTATATGTGAATTTATTTTGTAAAAGTGATATGTGTGGCACGTTGGTGTTAGTGCTCTTCTTAAGGCGCTTCACTTGGTGGGTGGTCTTGGGTTCAAAACCCATGGACCCTCTAACATTTTAATTAACTTTAATGTAGTTTAACTTTACACTAAATACACAACTAATTTAATTAAATTTTTTTTTTTTTAAGATAATTAATTATACTAATAATTTTAAAGTTACTTAATTATCTTTAAAAATTATTTTTATACTAAATTAACTTGAATTAACTTTAAATTAATTCAAACTAAATTAACCTAAATTATTATTATTTTTAACATATATAAATAAACAATTTAACAAATAACATATATAAACAATTTAACAAATAACATATATAAATATTTTACGATAATCAATAATAAATAAATAAGAAAATAAAATGTAACTAAAATAAAAGAAAATATAATTTACGTAAATAGTTTAAAAACAAATTTCTTTTTAAATATCTAAAGGGCGGGCACACATGAAGCCCACGTGCCGTCCTCATTCCCTCTGGCTCTTCATACCTAAACCTTATACTATTCCTTAACCCTAACTCTACATTTCCCGTCATTTTCTTTTGGCTACGCGGTCGGCCGCCATGGCCGTCCCCTCTGCATCTTTTCTTTTTGGTGGTTCTCTGGCTGAACTAGTACACAATCAGTTCTTCCTTGGTCTCCTTCCTCGTTTGTCAGGTGATGGCTTGTATTGTGTGTGTTCCATGTTTTTTTTTTTTGGTTTATTTTGTTTATTAATAAAAAAAATAAAAATTGTTTCCTTTGTGCAGCGCGCAACTCCTCCTCCTCGATAGCTTGGGCTTTTTTATCTGTGGAGAGTGGAGGCGACTGTACAATATACAGGCTGGGCGTTTGTGCAAAGTAAAAAACCCTCGGTGAGCTCCTCCTCCATGCAGTTTCGGCACTCTGAGCGTTTGGGCAATTAGAGGTAGCTCGCGGATGCAAAGCAGAAGTGGAACCTTGAAACCTTGGAAAATCTTGTTCATGACTGTCTTCAATCGAAGGCTGGATACGTGACTTTCGGAGCCAATTCTTCAATAATAAGGTAGGCTGAAACATCCCAACCTTTTCTTTTGCAATAAGACGTGTCGAATATTGAGCTATCTTTAATTCTAAGTCCATGGAATTTGAACTGTTGTTTGTTCGGAGGGGAGAAGCAGATTAGGATTTGTCACAGTTGTTTTCCAATATGACGATAATTGGTATATTTCAAGCATTTTTTCCCACTTTTCTGCAACCACAATCAATGTGTTTGACGGGATTTAGGTTAAAAAAAATCGGTGAAAATGATCTCGTTTTGCTTTTTAAGGAACGAAGAACGTTTAGTAGAATGCGATAGATTTTTTTTTGCGTTGTGTTCTTCTGTATTTGGAGGTGTTGTGTGTTGAATATCTATGGATTTTGAGTTATACGGGGTCAGAGTTAAAGAAAGATATAATCTGTTTAGAATTATTCTCGAGAGGGAATTCTTTTGAAATTCCAGAGTTGACGCCACGAAAATTGGTCAATTTTGAGCTATCTTCCTTTCAGAACTACAATAGGAATGAAATTTGTAGTTTAATTGCCCTTGATATGATATTCTCGTCATTTTAGCACTCTGCATGTTTGATTTCGGTCGGTATCCTCACTGCTTTGTGCTTTGTATGGTTAAAATCGACGACTTAACAACTATTTTCTGCTTAGCAAGTCCTAAGTACAGGTTTTTTTAAAATTGGGGTTAAATTAATAGAACAAGTGCCTTTTGATTCGTGTGTCTGATATTTATTTTTGGGTATTTCTTTGCAGGTTAGTGGAGCTGGAGCTTTGAGTTTAAGCTTGGCCCTAATTTATATTTACAGTTACATATGTATTTTCATATACAGATTATTTAGGGATTATTTAGGATTTCAGGGAAAAAGGGTTTCAATATAACCAGTTAGGGGTTATTTAAATTTTCGGGTTAGTGTTGAACAATTCCTTATTCCTTCTTACAAGCAGGTAGGTGGATAGGCCCTTAAGGCTCCAGTGCTTCAAAATGAAGCTCTGATACCATGTGTAAGAACCTTAATTAATTAAACCCTAAAAATTTCGTATAATTAAACATAAATTTCTTTCAATGCGTAATATTTCATTAATCATCGTAAAAGCATGTAATATTCAGCAAAATAAATTAAAGTTAACCACAGCAAGAAATAGATTACATATTCATCCACCTAACTTAGCAATTTCATGAATAAATTACCTGGTTCTGATGATAAATCTTGCTGCTCCATTGGTCCAATGCTGAAGTTGAAACAGTGTCAAACATTGCCCAAAACTGTGTTTTCCTCCCTGCTAGCTAGGAGCATCCTGTCCGGCTCCCTAGCTCCAGGATACCGTAAAGATATCCTGGCCCCCGTGCCCAAAACCCCCAGCAAACCGGTGCCCCCTGCTTCTGATTCACCAAAAGAACCCCAAAACCAAACTCCTCACACCAGAGATCTCCACAGAAAAATATATCCTCCTTCACCGACTCTCCTCCCCCTCATTAATTTCCTTATCTTCCCCTTTAATATCTTATCCCATTCTTTAATGTCTTATCCCCTCCCACATACGTAAAGCATTTAATTAAACAAATTAAAATTATTAAGCCCCCTTAAATTTATTACCCATGTCATTGAATGTGAGATGTAATAATTAATTAATTAATCAAAAGTTATAAACAATTAATTAATAAATAAATATTTAATTAATATTATTGATGCTAATCATTGTTTAATTAAAACCATATTAGGACAATTAATTATCTAATTAATTTTACTTAATAATCCCTAAGCATATATTCAACTAGGGTTGTTACAGTCTTCACATAGGTTATTAGTAACATTCTTACTATTCTCTTATTAACTAATGTTTTTTTTTGTTTTTTTTTGGATGAATATGTATTCTAATTTAATGTCTCCCTCCTTTTCTATGGGATATTTTGTGTATATGAGAGAGAAAAATAATAAATATGAATATAAGCATTTAGATATATCGTTTTTGGTATTTTGAAATGGTTTCTATGACTTTAAAATCTCCTCTCCTCTTGTGTGTTATTCCATATTGGTGATGAGGTCTACTTTGTGACAACATATAAGTTTCAACATACCATCATCCTTATACCATTGGGGGTTTTGACAAAGGCAGTGGCCCTCTAACTAACATAATGGTTGATTCCTTGCATAATAAATATGTATGATTGCTTGGACTTCCCCTCCTCAATGGAATGCATTGTGTGGGTGCAGATAATGAATAATCGAATATGTCATGTTTCACATCTTGAAATATTTTCTATGACATTAAAATCTCATTCTTCGTCTGTGGTATCCCACATTGGTTGTGAGGTCTAGTATAGGAAAACATATAAGTCCCAACATACCATAATCCTTATGCATATACAAATGTCTACAGAGATAGTGCCCCTCCTATTAACATAATGATTCATTGGTTGCAGGATGAATATGCATGTTTTCTCAACCTCCTCCTCCTCTACGAGATGTGTTATGTGGGTGTGTGTGCCTATGATAGTAAATAGTGAATAATAAACATGATATAAACATATAGATATGCCATATTTGGTGGATTTGAATCATTTATGTGAATTCAAAAGATCCTCTTTCTTTGTGCGTTATCCCCACATTGGTTGCGAGATCTGGTCTATGTTAGCATATATGTCTCAAACTTTTGAGATCCTAATGCTAATGTAAGTGTCAATGGAGGTAGTGACCCTTCTACTAACATAATGATTGATTGGTTGTGCGATGAATATGCATGCTTTCTATCCCTCCCCCCCTCCTCTATGGATTTGTTGTGTCAATTTGTGTTTGTGAGAATAAACAATGAGTAATAAACATGAGAATAAACACTTAGATGCACCTTGTTTTCCACCTTGAAATATTTTCAGCAACATTAAAATATTCTCTCATCTTGTGTGCTATCCCACATTAGTTGTGAGGCCATTCCCCAAAAACATATAACTCCCAACATACCATGATATTTATTCCAAAGAGGTAGCATCCCTCCTAATAACATAATGGTTGATTTGGGTCAACCTCTACTATGCTTTCTAAAGTAGGCTTCGATACCCAATTTGATTGATTCGATGGTCCTCATGTCTCCTTGGCATACAACATTACCTTCAACTTATTGGACCTTGGATTTTTCACACAATACCGTTATTGAGCACTTCCTTGAGATTATTAACTTTCTCATAGTGCCACTCTAATTAATGGTAATGGGCCTTTGATGGAGAGTATCTTATTGATTCACATTATCATTTTGAGAAGATATGAGGTGTTGGTATGAGTATGGATGTGGTAATGCTCCCCTCTACAATGTGTTCTCTTTAGTCTTTTGACAAATGGGCTCCAAAGAAAAGGGGACTTTGACATATAGCCATTTGAATAAGGGTTGTAATCTTTGTTTTTTTGTAAGGTGTAAACAAGATTAAGAAAGTAAATCTTTTGTCTTTGGAGCTTTATAGTAGGAGGAAAGACAATAGTCTTTTGAACTAATCCTTTGCGATTAGGAAACCTCGAAACATGCTTGGGATTGGCCTTCATGACTTACCTAGCCCCACTTGTCATGTATACTCCTCCACATGCCATTTACATGGATTACTCTCACAACATTAAGAACACCACATGGAAGCATGCATGCAATGCAACGCTTAATGGTGTTGCTCGTTTCCTTGGATATCAAAATGAACTTTCCCATAGATTATTTGTTGTCTTCTAAATCACTGAACATTAATTCTCTTATTGCACTATAACAACCATTCATGCCTTAAATCCTAGTCTGCACAAGCCTTAAGAGATTTGTGTTTGAGAATAAAAGAATAACACTTAAAAGAAAAGGGTTGCAAACCACACATGAAGGCAGTGGGGGACTTTTGTATATGGCATAAGGCTACTAGCTTACTTCCCAATAAATTTCTATACTTTTGATTGCTACTAAAGAAATGCCCTACAATGGCTTCCTCTAGCTTTTAAACATTATGAGTTTGGTCCTACATTTGGCATCCATGTCTCTTCTTCCTCCAATTTCTCCAACACATTTTCCTTTTTCCAAGTGATCATCTAGAGTCATATTAGAAATGGTTATAATATTGACCATTTTTGTATTTTTCGAGCCATGAACTTCAAGCACATTTTTTAAGGCCTTCACATGCGTTATCAATGTTCTGACACCCAATGGTCTGGTATTTACATTAGCTTCAAATTATCTTTATAATGCATTAAAGAAGACCTAAAACAAATCAATGAGTGAAAAGTTATGGTCTTGAAAATACTCTTTTTTTAATGGTAGCTCAACTTTGTCTAGCTCAACGCGCACAACCTACTTAATTGCAAGTTAGTGTTAAAGTTCTTGTATCTTAGGTTTCTTTTTCCTCTTACTAAGGTTTTTTTTGCATTATTATAAATGTAGTTTCAATGTCTTGTAACAGATTTTATGCAAAATAACCATGGTAGATACATCTCTTTTCAGAGATATCTACAATCATTCCAAAAGAGATATCTACCATCATTCCAACCATGATATTAGTACATTGTTTTTCACCATTTTTAATATAAAATTTGGTTTTCACTATATTTTTATATCAATTTATATGATAATGTTATATTTTATGTCATTCTAAACACACTCCAAATTTTGCCAAGATTCTCCATTCCCTCTGCAGTTGCACTCCATACCCATTTTAGATGTAGCAGGTGAACAAGAATAAATCATATGGAATTTTTTGTTATTTCTTCCTAGTTTGGTTTGGATTTCCAAAAAGTTGGAAGGAAAGCAGTCAGACAATTAGCTACAATATCATGGTGTGACCTTTATGTATTTTTTTTTTTAAGTTTTTTTGTTTTGTCTTCTTGGTTTGGTTTGGATTTCCAAGAAGTTTAAACGAAAGCATGTCAACAATTAGCTACAACATCATGGTGTGACCTTTGTGCACCTTTATATAGTGTATAATATGTTTTCCATTTGTGTTGGGTGGTTTTAAAGAAAACAAAAAGCTGGCAGTAATGGGTCACACATATCACTAAATACCCTACAAAGTGTATATTGTGTTTTCTATTTGTAAACATATCCCTAAATACCCTACAAAGTGTATAATGTGTTTTCTATTTGTAATGGGTGGTTTTAAAAAAAAACAGAAAGTTGGTAGTAATCGGTCACACATATCCCTAAATACCCTACAAACATGACCCTACTTATAAAGTTAATGTTCACTAAAATGAGAGGACGACAAGTCTAATTAATTATACACTAGATGTGGGGGTGGTGCTTTTCTTTAATAATATGCCCTCGTGCCACTAGTTAATTTAATTTAATATTAACATTGATGGTTGACCAAAGTACACAGAGTCAATATGACTTTCTCGCCAGAAAGCAATTTCGGCTGAAGTGTCGATATGCCGTTCGAGGCTCAAAAGAAATTTCGGTTAAATCTTAGCTTTGTCGTCAAAGGTTAAACTTTTTAAAGTTAACAATTGTTTAGTTTTTTTTAATGTTAACAATTATTAGGTTTTTTAATAAAAATATTAAATTTAATATTTTTTTATTATTATAATATTTTAGTATATCTATAAAGATTTTTCTAGTTGGGAGGTTAAATTGAACTGAAAATAATATATACAATTATATATGGAATTAAGATTAAATGTTACTAGAATGTATATGAATTTAATAAAGATAGTCTAAATGATGACCTCAAGGGATACTAGCTTTCTTGCAAATACTATCAAGGCTGAAACCATCTTATGGTCATGGAGTAAGACCTAAAATTATTTATGATTGACGAAGAGCTCGTCTTTCTTGAACGTAAGGAAACAAGTTAATGGCCCCTTATGAAGCACCAATAAATTATTTTAGGTGGCATGGTTTTCCTTGAATAACGATAATGAGTCTACTTGCATTCATAGATAATAGCCATTTCCATCGTTATCAACTACAAATTAAGTAATATATATATATGAAAATGAAATAAATAATAAAATGCTTAAACATTAGATTAGAGAGTCTCTTCCAAATTTACATTTTAAAACTCCCAAGGTAAATGACATTGTAATACATCCAAATCACAAACTACATTCAAATTTAAGATGAAAGGTAATACAATAGGAACTAAATGCACTACCTACCCAACAGGGTTGGAATTTGAAATCCAACCCATTTGTAAAATTTGATGGTTAAAACCAAGTTACCAGATGTATTGAGCATTTTAATGAAGATTAGTAATGTGTATTGAAGAACTGTGATTGTATTTAATGGTTAAATTGCTTCACGACTAACAATTTACCCATCAAATTCCATCAATATAACCTAATATGAAAATAATAAAAAATATATTAATTAGTGGTTACATTGTTGTATCTTTCTTAATTGGTAAAAATGGTAAGAATGTGTATTACTATCACTGATGGAGATAGTATGAGTGGGACATGAGAACTTTATTAAGATGGGTGTATTTTGAATTTTTTTTGAGGGGATAAAGATAAATATTGTTCGTCATAAGGATGAAGTTGTGAAGTTATATGGTTAAAGTTGTTGCATGATGGTCTCGTTCTGTGCACTATAAATCAAAGTCTTCTAGGACTCTCATGCAATAACAAAACACATGATTTCCTTATTATATATTTGTATGAACTAGAAAATGTTTGGCATGTTGAATAATGTTTTACCATTCAATAGTTTAGAATATGGTATATATTCATTGCACAGTTTTTCAAATATTAACATAGATCATTCTTTTAAATTTTCTTTGTGGATTTGTAGTTGAACTCAATTTTATAACTAGACATTCCAGGCTTCTTCTTTTTCTAATGTTTTTTGTCAAATTTTAATATATTTATTTTTCTTTTTGAAGGTGATAGATTTTTTTTTATTTTTTTTTAAGTTGATAAACTCTTTATTTCTTCTATATATGTTTTATTTTTTTCAATTAGCAAATTTTATCATATTAATATTAAATTAAATTAGTTGAATCAATAAATTTATATAAAATCAATATATTTCTTTCTAATCATGTAAATACGAGAGAATTATATATATGTTTTATTTTTTTCAATTAGCAAATTTTATCACATTAATATTAAATTTAATTAATTGAATCAATAAATTTATATAAAATCAATATATTTCTTTCTAATCATGTAAATGTGAGGGAATTATAAAATTATTTGCTATATCCCTTTTATTTTTCAATAATAAATTGTTACTGTAGTTGTTATCATTTAAAAAAATAATAATTTAAAATAATTATATAATTATTGGTTAATAAAAAAAATTATTGGAAAAAAAATTCCATTAATTAAAATAATTATAAAACTGTATTCCTTGTTAATGTGATAAAAATCTACTTTAACATAAATAAATTTAAAATTCACATGGTAACGCTTTATTTAGACATATATTAAGCCTTCCAAATGACGTCAAATTCCTTTCCAACTTCTAAATAAATTGAACAATTTAGAAGTCTATGAAAACTATTTTTCACAACTATGAATACACCTAGAACAACCAAATATAATCAAATCATTTCAATTGTAGCATACACATCATTCTTGACTAGTGAAGTGTCACTACATTCTTATGGGTCTAGGTGAATTCTTAAGGCATCTCTTGGTGCATGCAACTTAAAGCCTATGGAAGGAATTTTTGTTTTAATAAGCATATCTACTCAAGTAGTGTCTAAAATGTGTCTTCCATATTTAGATACTTCCTATTTTTATTCCTTTTCGATTATTTTTATTCCTTTTCGAAGTAGGGAATAATGCAATCATTTTGCATTGAAGAGCATGTAAGCTATTAATCCAATTCATATTTCTCATCTCCAAGGAATTTAACCTAAGGTTTTTTAGTCATGTAATCTTTGTCATCTTATTGTCAAGTTTACAACTAAGCATAACATAACTAATGCATTGCTTTGTTCTTTAACATCCCATTAATGAGATTTGATATTGGAATTAATGAGAAGCTTTTTATATTATACTTTTTAGGTGGGTTTAAGGTGATGTAACATGTCCCATATCTAGAAAAACTATGTGGTGTGGTATTGCTATGTAGAAACCATGAATGAACTCTTCATTTTCTAGCCTTCAATTGTGCTATTTTCCTTAAATTGCTCTCTTCACTTGATCTTCTTCTAGCACATG
>JASDQU010099828.1:1614442-1626555 GCA_032191745.1 Picea mariana
TTATTGAATACAACAATTCATTAATTCAAAATTATTATTTAAAAAAAATAATTTTTTTTTATAAATAATGATAAATTTAAAAAATCTAAAAAAATGTTTAACCTTTTTCCTTATCAATGATTTTTATCATAAGTCATGATTACTACCTCTTAATCTTAAATTAACAAATTTTTTCTCATTATGCAAAATTGAAATCTCTTTTTTATTCATTAAAGCTACTTTAATATTTTTTTTTTTTTAAGTATTATTGGATTTTAATACATGGTTAAAGATTACAATGATAGCTCCCATTTTACACACAAAAATACAAACTATTGCCCATGTAACTCGTGAAATACTTATATTCAAACCCCAAATTAACGGGCAAGATAAGAATTAAAGGTCGGTAAGGGGGGCTGTTGTTATTACTGACAGCTGTCAGATCGAAAATATTCCGGCTGTTTAGCCAGGTTTATCGGGTGTCTTTGATTTTTATTTTTTTCGCTTGAATTCAATGCTTTGATTTTCTCTTTTCCCTTTGTCCGCCGTAACTCAAGCGCGTCCGATGAACGGCAAAAACGCAAAGCAGAAGTGGAACCTTGAAACCCTGGAAAATCTTGTTCATGACCGCCTTCAATCGGAGGCTGGATACGTGACTTTCGGAGACAATTCTTCAATAATAAGGTAGGCCGGAACATCCCAGCCTTTGTTGCGGTGAGAAGTGTCGAATATTGAGCTATCTTTAATTCTAAGTCCATGGAATTTGAACTGTTATTTGTTCGGAGGGGAGAAGCAGATTAGGATTTGTCACGGTTGCTTTCCAATACGGCGATAATTGGTGTATTTCGAGCATTTTTTTCCGCTTTTCTGCAGCCACAATCGGTGCGTTTGACGGGATTTAGGGTAAAAAATCGGTGAAAATGATCTCGTTTTGCTATTTAAGGAACGAAGAACGTTTAGCAGAACGCGATAGCTTTTTGGCGCTGTGTTCTTCTGTATTCGGAGGTGCTGTGTGGTGAATATCTCTGGATTCTGAGTTCTACGGGGTCAGAGTTAAAGAAATATATAATCTGTTCGGAATTATTCTCGAGAGGGAATTCTTTTGAAATTCCAGAGTTGACGCCGCGAAAATTGGTCAATTTTGAGCTATCTTCCTTTCAGAACTACAATAGGAATGAAATTTGTAGTTTAATTGCCCTTGATCTTATATTCTCGTCATTTTGGCACTCTGCACGTTTGATTTCGGTCGGTATCTTCACTGCTTTTTGCTTTGTACGGTTAAAATCGACGACTTAACAGCTATTTTCTGCTGAGCAAGTCCTAAGTACAGGTTTTTTAAAATCGGGGTTAAATGGCACTCTTTTTCATTTGGATATGATGGAAAATTAGTAAGGGATGCTAATAAGAGGGTTTTAACTTTTACTCGTGTCTTTGAAGATGATGTATAAGATGAATACGTGGTGATTTTGGTTGGGCTGAAATTTGGTTATTTTCATAGAGGTATCCTTTAGAAAAATTTCCTGCAGAGGAAAGTTCACTATTCGCGGATTTTGTTGCCTCGGCCAAGGGGGAATGCTTGCGACGACAAGACACAGTAATTGAATTTGCTGCTGATGGTTTCTTTAAAGTAAACATTTGAAATTGGACACCAGTTTTTTGCTGGTCAGATTCTGGCTTTCTGCAAAGCAAGGAACAATTTTGAAACAACTTTGATGGTTAAAAATTCTAAATTAGATGATGATTGCTTACTCTGTCAAACTGTCGACACGGATCAGGGCCTGCCAGCCTCAGGACTTGTGATTTGTTTCATTTAGAACAGTGCATCATTTTGGCCAACTTGTGAAAGCTCAGTGACAGGGAAAGCTGATATCTAGGAATGCATCAAAACGATTGAATCTGAGGTCTGTTCTGGTTGTGGTGGAATACATATTTTTCTGGGAGACTACTTTCAAGCAGTAGGTTTTATCGATTTTATCAAGTCTTGGACGCTGCAGTCTAATGAAATAAAATTTCATGCGTGCTCAGAAGTCAACACATTTGAAAAGTTCTTTTAGTAAAGCATAGAAGCTTTGAGAAGCGGAACCACATCCGCTTTTCCAGGCTTCTGTATGTCTTTAAAGGCGTTGGATAACTTCCATGGCTGCTGGTTCCACAGACTTGAGTTCTGAAATCTTTAGTGACAGGCGTCCTTTACTCATGGAACATATGTCTAGTTTATCAGGTCAAGAGCATGTTGTTGTAGATGTAAGTTCAGGTAGCACCCCGGTCTCAGTGACTCCTCAAGGTGATGTGGCAACTGCCATGGATGCACAGGAGGGGGCACCATCGACAAGCAGACAAGTGACATCTCGACTGGCTCCTTCATCTTCATCATTGAGAAGCACCTCCTTTTCCAGACCTGCTGACTTACGAAACTATGGCCGCCAGCAACGAGCAAGCCCATTGAATTCGGGACTTTGGATATCAATTGAACTTACCATAACAGTTAGTCAGATAGTAGCTTCCATTATTGTTTTATCACTCTCAAGGAATGAGAAGCCACGGGCCCCATTATTTGTTTGGGTCGTGGGTTATGCTACAGGGTGTCTTGCCACACTTCCTCTTCTGTATTGGCGATATACACACCGTTATATCCATGTGCCAGAGCAAGATCCTCTATCTTCATCCATATCTTCCCATTCTACCCCTCCTCCCCCTCCTCCCCCTCAAACTACCTCTTACACTGCAATGTCAGTTCCTCAAGATTCACGAGAGGAAGAAGGCCGAAGTACATCTCAGGCTTCAAGGAGCCGTCAGCATACAGCAGGAAGAAATCCCAGGTAATAAAACATTTTTAAAGTTTTGTTCACTGCAAGTAAAGTTTTGTAGAAGGTAATTCTACTCTTTAGAATCTAGATCACTCAAATTTTGAATATTAGGTTTAAACTTCTGTTTTTTTGCTAAAATTTGCCTCCTTGCATCATTCTGGGACTAAATTAATGTTCATCAGCAGCCCTATGAATATCACTAGTACAATTATTGTGTCTAGTCATTTGTTTTATGTTAAATTGTTGACATGTATAACTCAAAGAGTTATAAATATGTGGGGTTTGGTTGGTATATTAAAAATTAGTCACGTTGATGTGTTGTTTGAACCCATATAATATGATCATATAATTTTTTTGATCAAAATGCTTCCATTGAACAAGCGAGTGACAACTATTCGTTTTGAGAAGTAGTATGAGGTAGAAGCATCCCATGTGCTGCGGAGCATCCCCTTTCGTAAGAGTCTGTGACTGGGGGATAACTATTTTGCCAAAGTCTCTCAAGAGTTGCACATGGCCCCATCTGCATTTTGCAAGCACTGGTGCATACACACACGAGCAGAAGTAGGAATGTGTCGTTGGAGACACTGGAACCATGGTGGGTGTGATAGCAGTGTCCCACTTTCACGGGCCCGACAAACTACTGTAGACAGAGGAACATATAATTTGAGATGTCTACTGTATGTTAAAATTGTTATTGGTGTCCAAACTTTACCAAATGACATTGGAATGGATAGGCTTATTGAATATATAGTGTTGGAGAATACATGATTGGGTAGTTTCTAATTTCTATATTGTTGTATGCTTTTTTGGGTGTTTTCTTATTGTTTTGTTATGCATTAAGCACCTCATGTTTTTTTTCTTTACTTCTTTTCTCCAAAGTAAAATTCAGAACTTCATATTATCGAGGTGAAAACAAAGTCACATTCTGTATGTTCCTAAGCACTAGAAAACAAAAATGTAGATGAGAACTATTTTAAACAGTCCTTTTAGTCTGTCTCTTAAGATCCAACCTATCTTTGATATTGTTCGTATATAAGGAAAAATATTATGGCATATTGCCTTACATCATTTTTTTAAAATATCATCCTCAGAAAAGCATCAAGGATATCTCAAAATTGAAACAGCTGCTATCTAATCTGATTTGAAACAGAAACTTTGAAAGAGTTAAAACCAAAGAACTGATGAACTGCTGATTCCGAGGGTTCTCATCTTCATGAGATTTGGAGGGATTGAACCCTTGCTTCAGACTCGTCCACCTGCAGGAGACCTAGTTGACCGGAGATTGCTTCTTTGGACAATAAATGGCTTCAGAATTCTCTTGTTGGTAACATGATTCAAGCTTATTACCTCAAGGTGCTGTGCTGCATGGAAGATCTGATCCAGTAGAGGACTGAGAGTAAGGTTTTGGAATCTGAATGTCTCTTGGACCCATTCATTGATCAACTTGGAATTGCCCATGACTCGAAGAATCTTTATATTTTTTGCCATAGCTAGTTTCAGCAGATTGAAGATTAGCATGCATCTCGGTCCAATTATTGGTTCCATGCCCTTGTGATAACTTGAAAGAAAAATTGGAGTCATCTGATAAGTATAGGATGGCTCCAGAGCCACACGAACCTAGGTTACCTTGGCTGGCACCATAGAGAAAACTCAAGGGCCCATGCTATGGAAGACTTCTAATGATGTGAAGGATTACCCTCAAATAAGTATGCATTTCGAGTTATCCTTAATGCCCATGCCACAACACAAGGAAGGGCTTTATATTCTGCCAAAGCTGAACCATTCCTCCATTGCTGTAAGCAGTCATTGAGAGTGTTCTCAGACCACCGAACCACTCCTCTTGTTAAACTAAATACTTCCTTCCATCATTCTTTTGAAAATGGACAATCCACAAGAATATGTTGAATGGCCGCTTCCTCTTCATTCCATCGACATAGATAGCATGATTCTGGACCATGCCAAGATCTCTTTTGGAAATTATCCCAAGTTAAAACCTTGTTGCTCATAGCTAGCCACAAGAAAAGCTTTGATTTTTATGGGGCTTTGAATTCCCTTAATGGTTTTTGCCACCGACATTCATTTATTTCTTTAGCAAGAAACATGGATTTATAGCCCATACTAGTACTGTATTCCCCTGTTGGGTTCCAAGACCAAATCAATGAGTCTTCTTGCTCCTTGAGGTGAATGTAATTCTCCACTAGTGTGCCTATCAAAGTGTTCCATTGGTTGGCCTCCTCACCTTCCAGTCCTATATCCTTATCTTCCTTCCATCCATGCTAGCACAAGGTGCCTTTGCCCATATCTGTAGCATTTGCAAGATGAGTGATATCTTGCTGCTTCAACTTTTCTTTGATACCTCTAGAAAGAATTTGTTTTTTTTGCACACCCTATTGTTGATACCTTTACCTTCTTTTGTACAAACCTTACCTTTTCTTGACCCTTATTAAAAAAAAATTCCCATACCAATGTTGTGCCTTTCCGCATCTTGCAAAAACATTGTAATGCAAAGGTGGAGAAAACTTCCTGCAAAAGCATTGTAATGTGGAGGCGGAGAAAACTTCCCGCAAAACTTACCCACTCATGGTTTCAATCCTCCTGCATTCAAAGTCCTACATGGTTTATTCTCGCATTCCGCATTCACCAGTTTTGGACACCTGTGTTGACAGGAGTGAGGCTGTACTCTTCTGCAATGTGTAGCATCGGTTTGAGTTTCAGTGGACAACCATGTCGGTATCTCAGATGAGGGCTGAGGATAGGCTAGACGGAGATAGCAACTGGTCCCCTTGGAAGACTAGGATCATATTCGTCTTGGAGGATCTTGAACTATGGGATATAGTTCAAGCTCCTGTGGTGATTACTCTTGCACCTGCTCCATCTCCATTGTTGAATGCAGATTTCAAGAAGAAGAACACCAAGGCGAAGAGGACTATTTGTGATGCGGTAAGGGACCACATCATACACCACTTGATTGGGAAGGACTATGCCTTTGAGATGTGTGCATCATTGTGCAAGCTGTACTAGAGTCCTAATCAGAACCAGAAGATGGTTTTGCAGGACAAGCTCAGGAGCATTCAAATGCTCGATTCAGAGTCAGTTACATCATACCTTGGTAGATTTACATAGATTTGAGATGAGTTGGCCGCGGTCGGGGTGATTATGGATCTTGACTTCTTGGTGAGGACAACTTTGAACAACTTTTCCAAACCTTGGGGTTCATTTGTGTGAGGCATTGTGGCCAGGGAGGTCATGCCCAATTGGGAGAGACTTTAGGATGACTTCGTACAGGAGGAGTTGAGATGCATCTCAGGATCTTCAGGACAACATCGTATTTCAGAGGGTGATGAGGATCTTTCTCTTTGGACTAAGGGCAAGAAGAAGATTGGCAAGGGTGCTAGACAGGGTCCCAAGCAGTGTTGTATATTTCGACGATATATTGGATATATCGTCGATATTTAGAGGGGGCCGATACATTGCTGGGAATATATTGCGATACATCTGACATATTGAATGTGTCGCGACACATTGGGAATATATCGCGAGTCGATGGGAAATATCGGCCTGCTGGCTGAAAGGGCGAAAAAAGTGCTTGTGAAGGGGTTTTAAAGGCCGCAAGTTGCTTTTTTTACTCATTGTTTCATTTCTAAGGTGTGAGAGAGCTAGAGAGGTGTGAGGGAAGTCATTGTGCATCTATCCAAGGAGGAGAAATCCATTAGCGGAGAGATCGTGAAGTGGGGATTCATCATTCAATCATTCAAACCATCAAGATTTCCAGGTATGATCCAAAACATTTTTCTTTCATTTGTTTGAAGTTTGAACTTTATTTTTTTAGAGTTAGGCTAGGGTTTGCAATGTGCCTCTTCTTGTTGTTTTTGACTGGAAGTTTCAATCATTCTAATTCATCTAGCTCTCATTATTTAACCTTTGTATTATCATGTGTTTTTTTTTTTTTTTTGTGCCATAGGTTTAATATTTTCATCTAAACAAAACGCCGAAGGCATTGGATCCAATGTGGGTGTATGGTGAACTAGTAGAATTTTCTAATAGATAAATATTGACATGCAATCTTTGCGGCAAAAGAATTTGTGGAGGAATTAGTTGCTTGAAATACCACCTTGCCAAAATCACTGGGTTTGATGTGGATATTTATCTAAATAGTAGCCCGGAAATTATGCGTATTGCGAACCAATCACTCATTGATATGGCTAATAAGAGGGATGCGATCGAGGCTTGCAAAAAAGAACTTGAACTTGCAAATAGAAACACTGGAACAAGTGCCTCTGAGGGGGATCGATTTCACAATCCCACTCCTCAGCCACAAGGCCCTCAACTTCTACAGTCTGCTCATCAACCTCACCTTTCTTTGTGCCGAGGTCAACACCTGGGGGGGGCAACCTTCTGTTCGCTCATTGATTAAAAGAAAAGAGACGGAGGAGGCCGACAAGCTTGTGGCCAAATGTTTTCTTTGGAGTGATATACCTTTTAACATTCCCAATAACCCCTTCTACCATTCCATGTTTGAAGCTGCTGCAATTGTTGGCTCGGGGAATAGGGGCCCTTCCTATAGGATTTGAGAGGGTGTCTCCTTCAAGGGGAAAAGGTCTACTACACAAAAAGATTAGCTCAGCTCAGGGAAACATGGAAGACCACCGGATGCATTGTGACGTCGGATGGGTGAAATGATGGGAAGGGCAGGTCGATTCTAAACTTCTTGGTTAATTGTCCCAAGGGGACAATGTTTATCAAAAGTGTTGATGCAAGTGCATATACAAAAGATGCACAATTATTATGTGAGTTCCTGGATGGCTTTATCTGAGAGATAGGCCCGCAGTATGTTGTCCAAGTCATCACAGAGAATGCTGCTAATTATGTTGCTGTTGGGAGGATGCTTATGGAGAGGTATCCATCCTTGTACTGGAGTCCTTGTGTCGCCCAATGCATTGATTTGATGCTAGAGGACATGGGAAAACTTCCTTGGATCAAGTAAATCATTGATTCAGCTCAGAGTGTGACAATATATATATATATATATATATATATATAATCACACATTTGTTCTTTCACTCATGAGACAATTCACAGGGAACATAGAGTTGATGCATCACGCGATCACACGTTTCACCACCAACTTCATTTCTCTTTAGTCGTTGCTCAATAGTATGTTGGAGTTACAAATAATATTTCTTTCTAATGAGTGGGCTGCTTGTGTCTATAGCAACAAACAAGATAGGCAAGCCATAGCCCAACTTGTGAGACATGACTAGAGATTTTAGAGTGGAGTAGGGGAGGTATGTACCATTAGTGAACCTTTGGTAAAGGTTCTTCGATTGGTTGATGGTGGGAAGCCCACAATGGGCTACTTGTATGAGGCCATGGATAGGGCCAAGGAAGCTATCTACCAGTACTATGAGGACAAGGGGGAGGAAGGACTCACCAAGAGAGCTCAGATATGGGGTGTGATTGATGAGCGATGGAATAACACTATCCATCGTCCCATTCATGCAGCAGGGCTCTACCTCAACCCTGCATTTGCTGATGCTCATGGATTTAATTTTGATGATGAGGTCATTGATGGTTTCCTCCAGTGTGTTCAGAGGATGGTGTTGACTCCAGTTGAACACTCAGAGATTTCTAAATAGAATGAGATATATAGGATGGCATCCGGGATGTTGGGCTATGATATGGCTGTCCAAGATATGACCACAATGATGCCAGGTAAGCTTCAATTTCAAATTTTGTTTATTCCTTTCTATAGATTATATATGACATTTATTACTTGATGGAAATCTGAAATATAATTCGTTGTCTTCTATTCATTGTAGATGTCTGGTGGAAACACTATGGTGGAAAGCTCCCAGATTTGCAGAAAGTTGTCGTTCGAGTGCTTACTCAAACTTGCAGTTCTTCAAGGTGTGAGCGTAATTGGAGTGTCTCTGAAAATATACACTCCAAGAAGCGCAACAAGTTAGAAATGTTAAAAAATGCAACAATCAAAATTTAAATTGTTTATATTTTTTTAATTTTAATTTTTACAATTTAGTATTTAGTATTTACCATCACTAACTATGCCTCTCAATGTTCATACAGGTTAGGTACCCAACGCCTTAATGACTTGGTATATGTTTACTACAATCTAAATTTGTGGGTGAAACAACTTGACAAAGAACATGTCATAGAGGCCATTTAATTGGATGGCATTGACACCACTAGTTAGTGGAGGGTGGAGATTCAGGAGCCTGAGATGGAGGAGGCACCCGAGTGGTTGGAGGAGGAGCATGCAGATGATTTTAGGGAGGATGTGACAACAAAGGAGGAGGAGGAGGAGGACGATGTTCCACTTCTAGTGGATATAGAGGCTGAGGAGGAGATTGGACTTCCAGTGGATCCAATGCCACCACCACCTCCATGGAGAGCCATACCGGGAGTTGGACTTGGGTCCGTTGGGACTGGGAGGAGGCAACACACTTTTCCTTCCACCTCGTCCCCATCACTTACCACCTCAGATGGAGCATCTGGAGCAACTGGAGCTTCCAATCCAAGCTCATCCCGAGTACCTCCACAACCACCTACTGCTTCCAGAGGAAAAGTGGTGCCCTTTACTCGTAAAAGGGCTAGAGCGACACGACCTAGAGGGAATCAATGATTTGGATTCCTATGATTTATCATTTTCATTTTATCATGTATTATTTAATATCTAGATGCCTCATGATGATTCATCTCATGAGATACATTTATTTTGATCATTTGATGTGATTTTGTATCTACTATCTTCTTATCAGGAACATGTTTCAGAATTTTCAGTTTAGTAACGATATGTGACCACTTGACATCTTATGCATCTTATTTATTTATTGTATTTTCATATTTATGTAGCAATGTGTTTATTTGATGTTGTTGTTGCTTTTACATGTTTAAAAAATTGAAAAAAATGAGTGTTTTTGTATTTTTTTGAGGTCTTGCGACATTTTTCGAGATATTCCGATATTTTCCGCCGATGTCGTCGAGAAGTTACATTCCAAACCCTCACCGATACCCGAGACGAGATATACAACATTGGTCCCAAGGGAGGGGCCAAACCACAACAGAGTGGCGGTGGGCGAGAGAGAGACATGAGCACAATGAGATGCTTTGCTTGTGGAGAGATGGGGCACTTTGCTGGACAATGTCCCAAGAAGAAGCAGCAGCAGGATGGTATGGCAACGACAATAGAGGAGAAGTTCACTGCTCAGTTTGAGAGGGAGTGTGCTTTTGTCAGTTGATTCACCATCCAATGGTCGGTGGGCAGACAGAGTTGAGGAGGTCCCACTGACTTAGAGTATTGATTCAGAGGGAGCTCAGACTCACCTTTCAAGGACACCACATTCAAGGGTGTCTCGTCCACCCGGGACAACTTCAATTTCAGAGTTGCTGAGCAGACAGTTGGTGCAGAGGCTTTAGAGCATCAGAGATTGATGAGTGGGAGCAGGGCGCCAGAGAGGCTTGAGCCTCACTTGGCTATGGAGACGAGCATATCAGCTTCAGATTCCACTTCAGGTGGAAGTCACTTGGTGAGAGACCAAGTTGACGATCTTGGTGAGATGCCAAGATCTAGAGATTCTTGGTGAGATTCCAAGAGATGAGACTCTTTGTGAGATGCCAAGAGAGAGACTCTTGGTGAGATGCCCAGAGATTGGACTCTTGGTGAGATGCCAAGAGTAGAGACCTTTGGTGAGATGCCAGGAGGTGGAAATCCTTGGTGAGATGCCAGGAGGTAGAAATCCTTGGTGAGATGCTAAGGTTGAGATCTTTGGTGTGATGCCAAGATCTAGGTGATCTTGGATAGGTAGAGATGCACTTCCATCTATAGATCACGCAAGTCGAGCAGATCTGTGTCAGAGACCACTTTTGATGATCATGGTACAACCATACTTACCGAGTATTTTCCAGCAGGCAACCATGTCCATTGCAAGGATGAGATTGGGGGGTGAATGGCACTTTCCTCGGTAAGAGGGAGTGTTGAGATTTGGGTACCTTGGAAAGTGGTCCACTTGTGGTTTTGGGCCTTTAATCACAAGAGGGAGATGTTTGTACCATTGTGCCATGTACTTTATGTCTAATTTCACTTTGACTTAGGAGATTTAAGTAAGTCAAAAGTGAAATTTAGTCATTTTAGCCTAAAGTGACTAATTATTCACTAAGTCGATGAATGAGGGGACATAAAGTGAACTTAGGGAACTTAACCCAAAGTGGGTTTTGAGTTGAGATTCTTTTGGAGAGATCTCAACCCTTGATTAGGGATGGCTTGGGATGATCCTAGCCATCCATGCTTTAGGTTTCCTTATGGAGGTTCAAGAGGGGTGCAAGGGGCATAGGGAGGCTCATTCACTCAAATGTTCACCAAGAGAGTTGGGAGAGGAGCATGGAGAGGAGAATGGAGGCATTAGATGATGGAAGCTTGGGCGCCTCCTTCCATGGAGGGCTCATGGAGGCTTAGACCCTCATTTATTTGTGGTGTTGGTTCTAGCTTTGAGGAGGGTGCACTTGAGGAGGAGGGCGCTTTCTTAGCAGGCACTAGCTACACTTGGAGGATTGCAGATCTGTCAGATTCAACATGGAGGTAGCACACAACAACTTGTTTGTGTGCAAGGGTTTCTTCATCTAAGTTCAGAGGGTCAAGGGTTCATTGTTTCAGTGGATAGAGCAACAAGGGAAGAGGGCGTACTAAGCTTGGACGCATTTCTCTTCTTGGAACTACAAAGCATCTCGAGAGGAGTTGCTATTGTATCGGGTTCCATTGTATTCACATACTTGTTTTATCTCATGCTTTAGACATCACTTATATATACTTTCATTCTAAACTAGTTTTCCCCGGGGGGGTTTTATCCAGGGTCGTGTTGACCAAAAATACTTGTGTCCAAATTTCATGCATGCTTAGTTGTTAAATCAGTTGTAAGAGTTGTAAAGATATAGAGGAGTGTTATTTGTTTTGAGTATATTGCATGTGCTAACCACCGGTTATGAAAACACTTGCAAGGGCACCTCAAAAGAGTACTTAACCATCAGTTTGGGGGCAGAAAAGTACTTGACTGTTTGCTGTCCTAAAACAACAACAAAGGACAGTTTTGGAGACTAAACTTAGAGCCCAACAAGAGGTCAAAGAAAGACCTATTGGGCACTGTTAGAATATTAGGGTAAGTTGAAAACAACAGTCACTTTTTAATTTTAACAAAACAACTCTAGATCTGAAGCATCAACAGCATATATAAATATGTCAAAGGTAAGCAGTGACAGTAGAAATAAATCTCAGATCTTAAAAGGTTAGACAAAGCTCATTTATTTCTATAGTAAGCT
>JASDQU010099829.1:7427-19223 GCA_032191745.1 Picea mariana
TTTCAATACATAACATGCCTAAGGGTCTTAGTCCCAACTAGGCTTGCAAACATTACAAAGGACAATTCAAACAAAACCTAGCTACGCCTACAAACATTACAAAGGATAATTCAAGCAAAACCTTAAAATTTGTTTCAGCTCCATGTATGAGTGAGTTTTTCTCTTCCTCCTTTTCGAGATTCTGAACCCTCTATGAAATTTCAATTTAAGTCTTCCTCTTTTGCTGAAAATTCCATGTTTCAACTTCTTATCCTTCATCTTTTTTTTGTGTTTGCCATCAATCTGAAAATTATTTCAGATTTCCCATGCTTGTCTTCTTCAACTTTTTCTTCAAAAAATTGTTTGTATATGAATTGTTGCCACATAACATTATTTGTTGTTTTCTCTTCACCATTGAGCTTTTGATCATCAATTTGTTGCAACATTAACTCCACTGCATAAAATTTTTATTAACTTTTTCAATTTCTTCCTCATCCATGATGTCATCAACAAATTCCAAATCTTGATTGTAGATGAATACTACAACATCTTTTTCTTCTACAACAAATTCATTGGTGTTTACTAACTTTGGCACTTCAATACAATACTTCACTTCTTCAACTTCAGCGTGTTGTTCTCAAATGTCAAAACCTGCAGACTCAAAACCATTCATTAGAATATTTAAATCAATACAATTTTTGTTCTTTTCATTCTTCTCTCTTGCTATGCAGTTTCCAGTAAGTTGTGGCTTTTCAATCCATTCTTCAAGGAACTCCAAATCTTCTTCATTTCGAGTAAGTTGTAGCTTTTCAAGCCATTCTTCAAGGAATTCCAAATATTCTTCAAAATCTTTTGGCACTACATCTAGGTGCTCTTCTTCATTGTTGTTTTCTTATGTCGGTTCTCCTAGCTCTATTGTTGCAGCCTCAAATACCACATCTCTATTAACCTTTGTTTCAGTATTGACGTTGTCTACAACATCATCTAACACATGTTTTTCAATTTCGTCTACAACTTTCACTATTAGTGCAGATTCCTCATCATTCATTGTTTTAAGCAGGTGTCCTCTTACATTTAGCAAATTATCAATATATTGTATTTCCTTCTTTATCTTCAACCAATCTTCATTTGACATGTTCTCATCATCATACATTACCTCAATGATAGTTTATTCATTACAATTGAATCATTATCCACATGCAACTGACCACAATGGGGTTCAACATCTTCTATAGGTTCACCATCAACTTCAAAAATTTCCTCATAAGTAGATGCACTCTTTTCACTATATTTCATTTTTAAAATATCCCATAACATTTTTTCATTGCCTGTATGACCAAATTCATATAAAATATGAGACAAAATACTTATATCCAGTGCTGAAATGATAAGATATAAGGATATTTTATCTTTTCTCTTATCATGGGAAGGGACCAAACCATTTTGTACAAATTTCCATAAATCTACTGAACCCAGTAATCCTTCCATTTTAATTGTCCAAAGATTAAATTTTTTACCTGAGAAGGGTGGCAAAACTGGCATTAATCTTTTCAATATTTCACTGTTTTCTTTATCATCTTCATTTATCTGGTCCACTTCTGCATTTTGATCCTCAAGCATGGATTCTTCAACTGAAAGCACATCATTCTTATCTGCTAAATATAGTTATCCGTCCTAGTGATTCTTTCTCCTCATGTGTTTCATCTCTCTCTTGAGAGTTGTTTAATTTTCCTTTGTTGATCCATGACAACTTCACTTTTTACTGGATTCAATCATGGCTCTGCCTCCATCAAAGATTTTTCTCACACCTCTACCTCATCAATTCTGAGCTGAGCATCGATTCAATTGGCAATGGTGCTAATCTTACCCCACAGTTTCAATGTAGCAATTCCATGGGAAGCAATTATGCAATTCCATGAGCAACAATCTCCACATCTACACTCCAATTTTCACTTACAACGAAAGGGATCTGACACCCCGAGATTGGCCACACCAAAGAATGAGCCAAAGTGCTCACACCATACTTGCAATAAAACAATGATCAAGGGCACGACCAAACAATGGATTTCACAATAACTAACTTCTCTCTTCTATAATTATGCACATCGTCACTTTCTTCCATGTTGGGCTCAACTACAGGGCTCTCAACTTTGAAACGACGAATTGGATGGAGCTTCCCACTGCATGAAGGTTTAAAATTGTGAGGGAGGAGTCGGTTCACATAATATACAATGATTAATTTGAATTAATATAAGGCTCCCACACAGACCTCCTTCTAACGCTAGGTGTTAGTAATATGTTCTTCACATGGAGCAGGTGAGTGGACGCACAATTGATTTCAACTGCAAAATCTCCCTCAAATGCAGTGTTCAAATGTAACGTTTCAATGTATCCTTCAATCATTCCTCCAATCACATGGAGATTGTGATTCCTCCAACATCATTCCAATATTTTATTTCAGGAAAAAAACTTGTGCATGCAGGCGACCTATACGAGATATTGTAGGAAAATATTTGTGATATCGCTAAATATGGTGGGTGGAGATATCGGTGCAAGAAAGAGTGCATATAACATTGTTCATTGGCAGTGGCACAACAACCCGATCTGATTTATATTTTCTAGAAAGTGATCTCGATCTTGAATGTAGACAATGCAATGATCTTGAATCCTTCCTTTGCGCAGGCTTCACAATCGATGGAAGAAGCACATCCACACACTCAAAGTTATGGTATTCACAGTTGTTTGTCCAAACTTTCGAAGGACATGTGAGAACCTAGTTCTGAAGTCTGCCCGTAGGTTCGATATTATCCTATGATGCTCTAGAAGATGTTTTTCTTAGGCAATGGAGCGAAAGGAATGACCATTTATACTATCTGACTGAGTTTGGATCTTTGAAGAAAAAAGGTTCAGAAACCGTTATGGAATTCATTCAAATATTTAACAAGTTATATAATGAGATCCCAGTCGAGGTTAAACCATCCCAACCCGCAGCCAAGGTAACCTTTGCGGGAGCCTTTGAACCTGATTTCAAAATTTTATTAAGAGAAAGGAGAGGGGTCGAACTGACCCTAATGCAAGATGATGCCGTGGAGATTGAGTCAAACATGATGGCTTCTTGTAAACTAAAAACAAAAATAGAAACGAGAAACAGAGAGACCAAATGCTTTAAAGAACAAGCAGGACCTTCAGGATCAGGGAGGTCCTCAGACGATAAAATAGATGATATGGCTAGGATAATAAAGGAGCTGTCAAATAAAATTTCAAGGATGGAGCTAGATCAATTCAAAGCAGATCCATTCGTTAAGAGGGATTTCAGAAGAAACCCGAATCCTCAAATTCAACAAAGACAGATTAAAAATGAAGACCAAAAAATTCAAACTCCTTTAAAAAATGAAAATTTTATAGGAGGAAATGACTTGCAAGAGTTTGAGGATCTATAAGAAGACATTAACAATTTGGGCGACGATTGTGTACAACCTCATATAAGCAAGGAAGATTATGAGAGGTCTCTGAACATAGAACAACCGTCAAATAAATATAACAACATAAATAATGCATGTGATTCTGCCTATCATGGGATGACTGATACTATAATGGCCAAGCTCCAACACAAGTACAATTTGAGGCCTAAAAATAAATTTGCGTCGACTACTCAATGAAATAAAATCTTGCCAAGAGGCGAAACATATGAGCCCGTTCTAAAAGACACCGAGATATAGAATACCAAAATAAAGGAGGTCGAGGCCCAAGCTGGGAAAATTAAGGTAGTCGGAATGCAGACATTGGAAACAAAACTAACTGAAAATAAGACAATGCAAACAAATAAGCCAGAAAGGAAGGAAACTGAAGCTTCAACTAAAGAAACAGAAAAACTCGTGGGGGGTTTCAGCCTAGAAAATGAGATAAACAAGATAAAAAAACCAATACCTCTGGTCGAATTGGCAAAGAATCCTGTGTACTGAAAGAAAATATCCAAAACGATAAATCTTTCAGATTTAGAAAGTCAGTCTAACGTGATAAATTGTTTGTATTAACTATGAATACACATCTTATGGAAGAATCACATCCACACAGAATGTTTAATTCATTTAATAGAAATATTTAGAAATAAAACGGGATCCTACTATGAGTCACCTCACTAAAATTCTTAATAAATGCCATAAATGTTTGATAACTCGTGATTCGGGAGGATCACAACAACGTTTAAAACTCAATTCGTAGGGCGTACGGGTTTAAGGTTGTTTAAGGTGTTAATTAATTCAATTCAACCTTTTATTAAGAGTGTTAAGTCTTTAATCCCTTTTTCGGAGTTCGCAGTATCGGATAATTTCACTCCTAGTCGTTGAATCCGTGAACCCCAAAATCACGATATTGTGATTTGGCTTAATATTTTAACTAAACCCGATTAATTAACAAAAATTGTGACTTCGGGGGTCAGAGTTACAAATGTGTTGTTTCTGGGGTAATGACCATCGAGTCGCGAAATCACGACGAAGATTAAAAATGGCTTAAAATTCATTATTCTTGCTATTAACCAGCTTTAACTTAAACAAAACTCGCAACTTCGCACGTCGAACATTCAAAGAGCATTCGAGGTGTGACTCCCAAAATGCAAGAGCGTGATGTATCAACATCGATAACTCGTGTTTAAAAGTTAAAAAACCGTGATTAAACTTAAGTCAACTTCGCCACTTCACGTGTCGAGGTATCGAGGGTTCATATATGTATGACCATGATATATACGAAATCACGAAAACCGACTTTTTAGGCTTAGGTGTATTGTCTCAATACTTAGAAATAGGTGGCTCCGACCTCTGATGACGAGATTATTCGAAAAATAAAAGGTGTTCCAACTGAGGGAATGGGATGTCGAGGTGGTGTGTTAACTATCATGCTGACGTCCAAACCCAAGGTCGAGACTGCAACCCGTTTATCCCGTGTATGGTCTAATGTGACAATCATTTATCATGGAATTGGATTATGGAAAGACCTCCCATTGATACATAAATTCCCTTTTGCCAAAGTAGTGGCTATATTAGCTTGGTGGTCAACTAATCCATTCTTTTCCCATAGAATGTGGTAGAAGGTAACATGGGGAATGGCCTTAAGGGTTTTATGGACTCCCCTGATTATAGATCTCGGGTGAGCATCCCTCGGCATAGAGCCTTGAGCTAAGAACAAGATTGTGTTATTGGATTCCCCAAGTATGATAAGCTTCTAAATGTAGTTCTCCTTGGATAATTCAACACCTTGGAGTAGAGAATACTCCTCAACTTGATTATTAGAGGTTCAACCAAGGACCCATGTGAAGTTCAACTAAATCTAAGAATCACTCCTCTCACACCTGCCACCCCCAATTACAAAATAAAATTTAGAAATTGAAATAATATTGATATTATGAATAAAAGTAATTTGCAGTAGTGCAAAGATTTTCTATTTTAATTTAGATGATTCAAATTTTTATTTCAACTTTATAAATTTATAAAATAAAATGAACATTTTCTAAATCAAAACTCATATTAATAATTTATATAATAAAACTAATCACTAAACATCATCATCATCATAGAGATAATTAACTTTCATACATTATCAGTGGAATTTTTTTATGATATATTTTATACATTTAATGGTTTGAAAGATTTGTGATTCTATATAACACATCTAACACACACTCAAGTTAATTAACACTTAACTAACAACACACTCATTTAGCATGCATGAATTAGTTAATGTTAAGTCAATTTCCACATTAGTACAATCTTGCCAATGTAGTGAAATTGATGTGGCTACAATGTATTTGACTTGTATATACAATGAAAATATTAGGTCAAGGTAAATATTTAAGTAATTAAATAAATAGAAATGAATTTATAAGGCATTCATACACATTTGCACAAAAATATTGAGCATATTATCAACTTTTAATTCTTATTAAATGATAAGGGTGGGTGCATGATGTTTTCCAACATAGTTGCAATGTGAACACATACTTCCTATGAATTTCAAGAACATTACACTTTAGTGATAAATAAATGAAGGATTTATATTCTACTCGTTTCATAACACGAAGAGTTCAAATTCTTTCCTTTGTCTCAATATTATACAAGGTGTTCTGCCTTTAGAAAAGCTATTAGGCCTCTCTCTTCTATCCTATACAAGAATCTCAATGTTTCTTTGTTCTTTTCCATTCTCAGACTTTCTTGCACACAATACAACCACTTTTTGTCTTGTATGCCACTTAACTATCTGATTTGAAGTTATGCATTGCACTCTATCTTCTTCATATCTTAGTTCTCAATATTGGAATGGCTACAGTTCTCAATATCTTTGTTCTTTTCCATTCTCAGACTTTCTTGCACACAATACAACCACTTTTTGTCTTGTATGCCACTTAGCTATTTGATTTGAAGTTATGCATTGCACTCTATCTTCTTCATATCTTAGTTCTCAATATTAGAATGGCTACAGTTCTCAATATTGGAATGGCTACATGGTTTGTTTTGGATGTAGATATGATTGCAATCAGAAATATGCCTTGGTTTCATAAAGTGAAACTTCTCTATAGCTTATCTCCAGCAAGCATGTAAGGATGCTTCCTATATTTTGCTCTCTTGGATTCTCCTTTGCAGTTAGTTGGAGTAAGTGTAATCATGCACCTATGGTGTCCAATACTTGTTGGGTTCACCTATCTTCAAGACTCCAAACTTAGTGAGTGAATTTTTTCTCTATTGAAATGTTGTTGTTTTCGCCTATTTGAAACCATAGTGCCACGTATGACCATTCCCATAACATTATTTGTTTGTTGTCATTTACCTTGCTAAGATATGTTCTTTGCATGTTATCATTCTTCTTTGGAAAGATTGTTTGAAGGTTTCTTTGGATGAATTATGTCAATAATTATCCTTTACTCCAAGTTCTTTAGTTTTTTTTCTACAATAAGTGGATTTCTGGTCAATAATCCATTGGATCTCAAATGAGGGCATATTGTAGTTTCCCAAAACTTTTTCTTATTTTCATAATCAATGGAGACATCCAAAAATTACGTAGATTCACCCAGGAAATATAACAACACTCGAAGTGAAAGGAAGTCACTCAACAATATAATTAAACTGACCAATAATGTATTTAAGTAAATTTTCATGTGAGAATGACGAGATAAATGAATTAACCAAACAATGAATCGACCTAGCTAACTATCAAATCTCCCAGCAAGTTAATGAAATTGGGAAGACCTGAAGTAAAATTCCCATAGAGGTTTGAAAACTCATCAGGGAAGAATTGAAATGCCCATAGAGAGAAAAAGGTTGTGTAAGGTTTGTACTCCCTATGGGGAAGAGAAAACTCCCAACTATGGAAAAATCATCCCAAACAAGGAAAAAACTTCCTAACAATGTCAAAAAAATCCCATGAAAGCAAGAATTCAACTCAAAGACAATGTAAAATGTTAAGGGGATGTAAACTCGGCCCTGAAAAAGAGAATACGTCCCAGGAAGTTATGAAATTTCCCACAAAAGAGAAATTTGAAGGGGGAAGAGGGAATTATAGTGAGGAATGAGAAATACATCCAACAACCAAATGAACCAATTTAGAAAATCTCTAATCTATTACAACAACTATGGAATCATAGCCATTGATCTTAGAATTCAAAGGGAATTAGACAGTGGTAATGCCATAGTTGTTGGGGTTTTTCATTTGTAAATAGAGAATGAATTTTCACTACGAATCCATTTAATATAAATAACAACAACATAAGCACAACAATCAATCAATGAACATGAGAATTTTACTCTGGAAACCCAATTGGGAAAACTAGCATTGAATGGGGTTCAATCTTGTCATTATGAAAATATTTGGTTGCAATGCAATTGATGTTTTTTTGGTATCCTCCTCTCCTTTGCCCAAAGACCCTTTGGAGTGAAATTACATGAGGAAATGGGAAGAGCCAAGGAAATGGGAAGGCCAACATGGACCCATTCCTCACTCTTTTTTTCCTCCTTTTATTTTTACTATTTCATTTCTTTCTTTGTTTTTTCTCACACATTTGTCTTACTCAACATTACATTTGTATTGTTTTATAATGTTTCCATAAACTCTTTTATTTTTTCTATTTCATNTTTTTTTTTTTTTACATATTTGTCTTATTCAATATTACATTTGCATTGTTTTATAATGTTTTCATAAATTTCATAAATTATTCAGATCATATAAGAAAGCACACACATTCTTATTTAAATTACTTTAGCTCTAGTCAAACCTCCATATTTTCACCATGCTTGCTTCCATATAAATTTTAATCTATGTGAAAAAAACATGTCCACATTTAAAATCATGTGCACGTTTGTAATGCATGCATTAATAACACATGTGCACTCCTCTATCTAGAAATGATGTAAACATGTGCCTCTTTTCCATTCATTTGCTTTGATCAAGGGCATGTTTTCTCCTCTTTTCTCCAATCCACGTGTATTTTCTTATTGATTTGTCTCTAATAGAACTAGCAACAACCACTTTATAAAAGTGGTTGATATATGTCGATTGATGTCATTATTTGGAAAGGTGAAAAATGACGCCGATCAACGTATATCAACCACTTTTATAAAGTGGTTGTTGCTAGTTGACAATCGACATGCCTTGGAAATGACCATTAATATATTAATACATTTAATTAATATACTAATATAATATATAAATAACAATTTAATATATAATTTAAAATGTATAAATTAAAGTATTAATGATTGATAAATGTATTAAAGTATTAATATATAGATGTAACATATTAATTGAATGATAGATTGATAATGTAATGTATTAATGTATTTAGTAATACATTACATTAATGTATGATGTATTAATTATTACAATAATGTAAATATAATACATTAAAGTACCAATGTATAATATATTAAAGGATAATATATTAATGTTTTATAAATTAACTTATTATAAATTAATTTATAATATATTAATGTCTAATATATTAATATATGAAAGTGCTCATACATTGATATTGATATATTGATGTGTGTGATGTAACATTAATTTAATATATAATAAATATTTATAAATTAAAGTATTAATTTATATTAGTGTAATGTAACATATTAAATAATTGATATATTAATAATGTAATGCATTAATTAATTAATTAATATATTGATAAGGTAATAATACACTAATAAATTAATACATTAAATACATCAATAAATACATTAAATGCATAAAAAAAATAGATTACTAGAGTATTAATACACTAATAAAATAATACATTATTACATTAATTAATGTAACATGATAAACTATTAATACATTAACAATACATTATTGTTAATACATTATTACATTGTTGTAATATATAAATTAAAGTATTAATGCATTATGCATAATGTAACATATTGAATATTAATACATTAATAATGTAATGTATGGATTAATTAATACATTAATGCAATTTTAACTAATACATTGTTAAAGTATTAAAAAAAAAAAAAATTATTACATTAATAATACAATATTAAAGTAATAAAACATTAATAAAAATATTATTAAAGTATTAATACATTAATACATTTATTGAAAATGATTGTGGTTGATTATGGTGGATCATCATCATGGTTTCTTATGGTCATGACTATGAATGACATTCATGTATATTGTAATGTATTAATTTGATTAATTAATAAATTAATACATTTTTAATAAATACATTACTAAAGWAGTAACAAGGTATTATATTAATATAATGTATAAATTAAAGTATTAATTTACATCGRCRTATATCAACCTTTACATTGGGTTGTGTACATCAAATTGCAACAATAGGTTGTCTTTGTTCGATTGTAACGTTTGGAAATGTCTATCACATTGCATTTGTCCCATTACAACGCCAATTTATGTTCGTTCAATTGCGATGTTCGTAATTGTCCATCACATTGTGATGTGCGTAGATGTTTGTCACAATGTGACATGCATATATGTTCGTTGCATTGTGATGTTACTATGTTTGGTAGATTGCATTGTTACTACGTTCGACACATTACGATGTTTGGAAATGTTTGTCACATTGGGGCGTTTGTATATGTTTATCACATTGTGATGTACTATGCATGGTAGATGACAACTTTACTATGTTCGACACATTACGATGTTTGGAAATGTTTTTCACATTGTGACATCCATATATGATGGTCAAAATACGACATTACGATGTTTGTCATATTCAGACACCAATTTATGTTAGTTCAATTGCGTTGTTCGTAATTGTCTGTCACATTGTGATGTGTGTATATGTCTGTCACAATGTGACATGCATATATGTTCATTGCATTGTGATGTTACTATGTTTGGTAGATTGCATTGTTACTACGTTCGACACATTACGATGTTTGGAAATGTTTGTCACATTGGGGCGTTTGTATATGTTTGTCACATTGTGATGTTACTATGCATGGTAGATGACAACTTTACTATGTTCGACACATTATGATGTTTGGAAATGTTTGTCACATTGCGACATCCATATATGATGGTCAAAATACAACATTACGATGTTTGTCACATTGGGACAACATGCCTATTTTCGTCATATTGCAATGTTATCTTTCGTAGATTGCAATGTTACTGTGTTCATAACATTGTGACGTTACTATGTTCATCATATTGAAACACTATATTTTCATCACATTGCAATGTTATGTGTTTGTCACAATGCGAATTACTATGTTTGGTAGATTTCAATGTTACTATGTTCAACACATTGCAAAATTTGGAATTTTTTGTCACATTGTGACTTTGCAATAAGTGCATCACAATACAACATCAAAAAACGTTAATCACATTGCGGCGATAAGATGATGTGAGACACAATGAGACGACATGCCTATCGACATCCATATATGTTGGACAGATTGTAACATTTGGAAATGTTCATCACATTATGATATATGTATATCTTCATCACATTGCGACATTTGGAAGTGTTTGTCACATTGTGACATTAGGATATGTACATCACATTGCAATGCGAGGAAATGCTCATGATATTGCAATGGTAGGGAGATGTGGGACACATTCCAACCTATGTTTATGTTCATTACATTGTGACGTTACTATCCACATTGAGATGACATGCCTATATTCGTCACATTGTGACGTTACTATGTTTGGTAGATTGCAATGTTACTATGTTCGACACATTGCAAATTTAATATATTCATGACATTGCAACGTTATATGTTCATCACATTGTGACATCATTATGTTTGGTAGATTTCAATGTTACTATGTTCGACAAAAATTGCAAATTTAATATATTCATGACATTGCAACATTATATGTTCATCACATTGTGACGTTAATATGTTTGGTAGATTGAAAAGTTAATTTTTTCGAGACATTATGATGTTTGGAAATGTTGGTGACAATGCGACGCCCATATATGTTCATCACAATGCAACATTATGATGTTTGGTAGATTGCAAGTTTACTAAAATATGTTCCCCACATTATGATGTTTGGAAGTGTTTATCACATTGCAACATCGGGATATGTGTGTCACATTGCAATGTGAGGAAATGTTTTCCATATTGTGACATCCATATATGTTCGACACATTGTGACATTTATTTATCTTCATCACATTGTGACATGTATTTATGTTTGTCACATTTTGACACTACTATCCACATTGCGATGACATGCCTGTTTTTGTCAGATTGGGACGTCACTATGTTTTGTAGATTGCAATGTTACTATGTTCATAACATTGTGACCTTACTATATTCGTCATATTGAACCAGTATATTCTCACCACAT
>JASDQU010099829.1:153306-164477 GCA_032191745.1 Picea mariana
CCATGAATAGAAAGTTCTCCAATACTTTATCATTTAAATATTCCTTCTTGATTTTGTCACTTTACTTTATCATTTAAATAATCCATCTTGATTTTGTCACTTTACTTTATCATTTAAATAATGATTTCTTATTTTCAAGCACTTTGACTTCTTTGACCTTTTGGGGCTTCAAGCCATCATATAGGGGTCCTTCAACTTTGTAGAGCAATAACTCTCAAACCGTGAGGATTTATGTGACATTCCACATACCATCGGAAATGGCATGACAAGCACTATCCAACTAGGATAGTTTCACCAACAACTTCATTGATATTCATCTCATTATTACACATACAAGCATGGGTCCTCCATCTCAATGATCCATCTTTATCAATTGGTTTCCACTTGGGCATATATTATTCTCATCAAGGGCATCATATCAATCAATTGCTTGACATCAATCAATGACATCAATCAAACCAAACCATTTACATCAATGACATATGATCCAACAATCTCCCAAATAATCAAACCATTGGCATCAATGACAACATGATCCAACAATCTCCCCCTTTGGCATTGATGGAAATACCAACATTGATGTCAACTCCAATTATTAATTATTGATGTCAACATGTAGACAAGGCATGCTCTACATCAATAGTCAATGTGACTATCTCTCCACATCAATCTCTCCCAATCAATAGACATTAATCACATCAATGTGATTATCTTCTTTTTTTATTATACCATTGTGTGATCTCACCATGAGAATACATCAATGTGATTATCTCTCCCCCTTTGACATCAATGGAAAAGGGCCATTCTCCTCTTGGGGCTGCTCCCCCTGTCTTGTTTCCACTGTATAATCTCTCCCATTTTGAACAAGGGATATCAATCTGATGTAATGCTGAAAATACATCAAACATACTCCCCCTGTGACCATCGCTCCCCCTGGAATTATGCTTCTATGCTCTTTCTTCAAATATAGGTCTCTTTTCTAGGAGGAGATATTTATCAACTACATACCTAGAAAAGAGATCTATATTTGAAGAAAGAGCATAGAAGCATAATTCCAGGGGGATCAATGGTCATAGGGGGAGTATGTTTGATGTATTTTCAGCATTACATCAGATTGATATCCCTTGTTCAAAAGGGGAGAAATTATACAGTGGAAACAAGATGGGGAGCAGCCCCAAGAGGAGAATGGCCCTTTTTCATTTATGTCAAAGGGGGAGAGATAATCACATTGATGTATTCTCATGGTGAGATCACACAATGGTATAATAAAAAAAGAAGATAATCAGATTGATGTGATTAATGTCTATTGATGGGGAGAGATTGATGTGGAGAGATAGTCACATTAATTATTGATGTCAACATGTAGACAAGGAATGCTCTACATCAATAGTCAATGTGACTATCTCTCCACATCAATCTCTCCCCGTCAATAGACATTAATCACACAAATGTGATTATCTTCTTTTTTTATTATACCATTGTGTGATCTCACCATGAGAATACATCAATGTAATTATCTCTCCCCCTTTGACATCAATGGAAAAGGGCCATTCTCCTCTTGGGGATGCTCCCCCTATCTTGTTGCCGCTATATAATCTATCCCCTTTTGAATAAGAGATATCAATCTGATGTAATGCTAAAAATAAATTGAACATACTCCCCCTGTGACCATCGCTCCCCCTGGAATTATTCTTTTGTGCTCTTTCTTCAAATATAGGTCTATTTTCTAGGTATGTATTTGATAAATATCTCCTCCTAGAACCATGGGAAGAAGAATGACCCCCCCTAAGGGTATGTCTCCCCCTGTATTCTCTACAAGATGAACAATATGCTACCATATTACGATCCTTGGACCTGTTCATGCATCAAACTTGTGCCATACCATACATCATGAAACAAATGATATGTCATCAAAAAAATAATATATCCACCAAGTACATCATGTACCAAAATGTGCTCATTGTTAGGACCCTATAATAGGGAAATCAGTACCCTGACTGATATATATCTATTTAAGGCATAAATCATATTGCTCATAACACTATTTCTCATGATGTTCAGTGAAGATGTAAAGGTGATAGAAAGCGCACGACATTGACCAAGCATAAGATGAGTACCTGCACGTGAGCTTCAAAGAAAGTTAAAGTTCTTGTGCATTTTTAGCAAAAAATTATGAATTGGTTTGAATGGAAAAATTTTATTATTGTGGGTAAATACAAAGTTTGGTTTATTAGCCAAAATTTGGTCTTTTGAGGCAAAATTGGCCCCTCAGCCTTTATGCAGAGTTTTTTGTCTTGTTTATCAAAATATAAATTGTTTGAAAAATATTTTCCAAAAGGTATATTGGCCGATGACCAATCTCCAATTACTCAACACCAAGAATAAGCACCATTTCACAAACCAACAACAAACATAAAATACAATGCCCAAGCGCAAGGGGCCAAGCACAAGTGGATAGCCTTCAACTCACTTCATTGAAATACATTGTGGCTATTGGCATATATCAATACTCATTTATGTTTTCTCCTCATGAATGTGGGATTACTCCCCAAAACTTTAAAAATAGAAAACATGGAATTACTCTATGCGCCCAGGTGTCGACCGAATTTCATGTGTCGAGTAATGGCCAGGCGTTGATAGCCAATGTTTGCAGGTTCAGATGTTGATGCGCCATATGTAGTAGAGATCATGCACCAAGGCAACTACGCAGGTGTCCAAGGGATGTATCAGGTGCCAAGAGAAGGACATACAAATGTCAAGGATCTTGCACAGTTTTGGTTAAGTTGTTTTTTCTAAGTCATGCAAGCAGATCACCCAAACAAACTCGATATCCCATTGTGGCTGTTGTCACAAGTTTCCAAATCCGAATGGACAAGTAGTTGTGGAGTATGATAATCTATCAAGCTCTATCATGCTTATCCCTTAAAAAAGGTGGCCCGAAAGCGAAGCTCCAATGCTCCATCTCCATGCACCTGAAACCACAACGCATGAGTCAAAGGGAAATGGAGACCAAGGCTTGTTTTGTATATTAGGAAAATATTGCAGATTGAACTTCTGGGTAGAGTCAAAAGCAAGAAATGGACGGGTTGTATTACATATGTGTGTNATGTGGCCCGAAAGCGAAGCTCCAATGCTCCATCTCCATGCACCTGAAACCACAACGCATGAGTCAAAGGGAAATGGAGACCAAGGCTTGTTTTGTATATTAGGAAAATATTGCAGATTGAACTTCTGGGTAGAGTCAAAAGCAAGAAATGGACGGGTTGTATTACATATGTGTGTGCCATGCTCAAGTCATTGGAAGATATTTTTCTCTTTGCATTTGATTTCGACACTCTGGATCCATTGGATTCTGAGACACTAGATTCATGTGAACATTATAAACAAAGTACTCAGTAAAACCCGAGCATCTTGATTCGTTTTCAGAAAATTCTTTTAGAGGATCTTATGAATATTGTCTAGATGAGACACAATGTGAAGGTGTTGCTGGTATTCAGGATGTTTTTGTTTTATGTCATGTTTTCAAGAAAAATGGAATAGAGCCAAAGATTGAAGGCTGGAATGAATCACCAATACAGAGGAATTATTTACCTTCAGTAATGAATAATTCCTTTTCTAATAGGATGACCAAAATGGGTGCTATTGAAGATCTGTCAAACAAAGGTTACCCACAAGTGAAGCAGGAAGAGGTCGACATCCAGGCAGATCCCACATTGCAATCAGAAATTTCATTTGAGAGACTAAGTGATAGAAATAATAACATTGTTTCTATTAATTAGTGGCTAGAGTTTATGCTTGATGAATCCAACTCAAGTTACATGTTGACATCCCCAGCCAATGCCAGAAATGATTTAAAGGTCAATACTATGGTTGGGAATACAAGATTGGAGCAAGAGTCTTTGCGGCCAATGTTTAAAATAGATAATATTTCAGAAGGCTCAACTGATTCAAACTTCAACCAGTTCACATCTCATATTGAACCTATGTTGAGTCATTGAATGAATGTTGTTTTGTTCAAAACACCCAATCTTTCTTTTCCATCCTATTTTGTTTGATTGTTGGTTTTCTAGGTATCTAACATCTATGGAAGAGAAGCATACTCCGCTGTAATCACCCAAAGAAAACCCTCACGTGCATTGTTAACATGTGGAAAGGCTCTTAAATTAACAAGGCAGAGCATTGTTCAGGCTTCTATGGATAAGAGAAAGTGCTTCACCAAATTCATGCTCGATTTATAATCAAGCGAATGGCACATGCAGCTAGGTATGGTGGATCGAAATTATAGAGCATCCCTATTTTCGAGGCATCCAAATAATACACATGGCAAGTGGCACCTAGGCAGCAATTTGATTCACATTTTCAGAAAGTTTCATTCAGTCAAAGATATATCAGGCACAGTTGGCTGAAAGTTAGTTTCACATTACCAAAACTCCTTCAAATACCAAGGCAACAAAATGACAGGTGGAAACAGAATCATTCTTATCCCTTGTTCTTAGATATTTTTAGCAGCTCGAGGATAAGAGAAGAATACAAATGGAAACTCAAATTCATCCAAGATAACTAGCAGTCAAGTTCTCAAATGATATCTTAGCATTTGGTGAGGTGTCTTTCAGCATTTTGAGGCAGAAGATCAGTGGATACAGAGCAGTTCCAGATCTTAAGGAGTTTGATTTTGTTAGCTATAACAGTTCGGAGAAAATTTACATGTGTCATTTTGGTTTGTTAATTGTTTTCTATTTTTGGAATGAAGTAAAGATCCCAAGTTCCTAGAATTTAAAACATCAACCAAAAGATAGGAATATATCCACTATTGTAGGCTGTAGGAGTTTGACTCATAGGGATCTAATGTGGCCATAAACTGTTGTATATTGGATGAATTGGAGGTACGGGGGGTTCGACCTGTGAGGTGTATTTTTCCTTTGCTGGACCATGGGTTTTTATTTTCCAGGAGGATGTTTGTCTGTAATCTTTTAATGATCAATTAGAAATAAGCAAGCTATTATCGGGATTCTTGTGTCGAGATGTTGGTGGCGTTTCCTTTCTTTGTTAAGTGTTTCAGGTTATCATTTCACTTGTTTTCTAATTCTTATTGTCAAAGGATAGTAATAGAGCAGAATTTATTGGAGAAAATACTCTGCTTCTGATTCTTGATAATCTTTATGTTTCTCTTCTAAAAGTTCAGTTTAGAAATTCTTAATTGCTCCTTTGCTTGGTTTTTTTTTCCTCCCCTATTTCTTCCTCATTTCACACATTAAAACATAATTCAATCCAACATTTCCACTACCTTGCCCTGTGTAGGAGATTTTTATAGATCTGAGAGTTAATCATATATTTAAGCACAGACCCCATTCACCCAATGGCCCTCCTTGTTGTCCCAAACCAACCATTTAAAAACCAAAAACCCCGATCCCTCACAACTAGCCTAATATCTTATTTCAAACCAAGCTAAATCGTAGAGAGAGAGCCCTCTCTGAGTCTTGGAGGGATATATCCAAGAATCCAAGTGGTTGAAATAGTTACCTCCGTCAATTTCTTCTTTAGCCGAGAAATTACAGAGTGATAACACCCGCCATGCACAACACCCATGTACATCAACCATGTACATCAACAATGTGTCAAAAGATATCATCCATGAAATGTATCCACCATATGCCAACATGTGCATCTACCAATATGCCAACATGTGCATCTATCAATATACTAAACAAATACCATCCATGAGTGTACCATCATACATCATTACTTGCACCAAGCAAGTATATCAACCATGCATCAATAAGCTAAGTCTCCCCAATGATGTACAACATGACTATCAACTACATGTCTCAATGTGTAGCCCATCCACATGAAAAATCCATGCACCATGATATCCAACAATACCATGTGCTTCCAATAATACATCATAAGTTATATCAATGAAACTTCAAAAAGTACCAGCCATGTACTCCAACAGATCAACATCAAACCATACTCATGGGTTAGTGACATGCACCCAATATTTATTATATATCATAACCTTGCGTGATGTCACCATGAAAACCAGTAGAAAACAGTGTCAGAACCTGCAACAAACAATGTCAGAATCTGCAATACAGAGTTATTCCATCACATCAAACTCCAATCCATGTGCATTGCCTTTTTCCCAAGGCTTTTCAATAGGCACGTGGCCTGCTGCACAACTGAGCATGTGTGTACGTGACCTATTCAAGGTCAAAATGCATGGACATGCAACTGTCACCATTGTTACCTGCGTGTGCCTTAGTAAATGACACATTTGAACTTCCCTTCTGATCTGGCTTCTCTGTCTTCTTCACCCACTTATGTAGATGACCCTTCTCTTCAGAACTTGAGCTTTGAGTATCCATATTTTCAAAGATGTCTCCCTTTCTTACTTCATTCCTTCTTCTAGCCATGCTGTGTGAAGTCCTCATCATGGACTTTCTTCTTGTGTTCCAACACTCCTGGGATTTGTGGCCAAATCCACTACAGTTGTAGCATCTCATAGAGTTACAGTGAACAGCAATATGTCCTATTTGATCACATCTCCAACACCTTGTGTTGTTATAGAATCTTCCATTATATCTCATTTCATAATATCTACATTCAAAAGCTTTGTGACCATATCCATTACATGAATAACAATTCCCATGAAAAATACTTTCATACCTTTGTTTTGGTGTCCCAAAAATGGCTTCTTGATTTCTTCCTTGCTTTGTTCTTTTGAAATTTTCTTTGCCTTGTGTAGATGGTTGTTTTGCAACATTGTCTTCTTTCTTTGATGGACTTACCTCATTCTTCTTTGAGGTGCTTGCTTCCACATGTGTATCTTCTCCTTTGTATCCAAGACCTGATTTATCACATGATGGTCTTTGACTTTCCAAGATCTCATCTAAGATTCTTGAGCTATTCTAGAATTTTTTTGACTTCTCTACCTTCTTTCTAAGGTCAACAATTTCAGCTTCTAGCTGACAACATGACTCTTCTTTTTAATTTATTTGAATCTTCAATAGTTCCTCTATTCTTTTGGCTTCTTCAATTTGGGTCTTGAGATGGACAATAGTTTCAAAACTTTTACTAATCTCATCATCTATATTCATGTCTTCTTTTCCATTCTTTAGTCTTATGATCTCTTCTTCCTTTTCTTCTAATTTAGAATTCTCTTCTTGTTCTTTGAGCATTCCCTTTAACTTCAAGATGTGCCTTTGACTCCTCCTAAGAAACTTCTTAGTGTTATCCGAAATATAGTTATAGTGTGTATAAAAATGATCACTCCTATATATATATAAACCCTCTTCAATTTCCTTTTGAAGTTTTAATAGATTTCCTTCTATTCTTTTCATGGGATAAATACCATCAAACTTTACACAAACTATATCTACATCTTCTTCTTCACTTGTAGAGAAAAAATCATCTTCATAATCATTGCATTCAAGGGATTTAGAGTGTTATTTACCTTCATTTGAAATATCCTCATGATCTTCCTTTTTGCCAATATCAACACATACTTCTTTGCCTTTATTTGAAATGTCTTCAAGATCTTCCTTTGTGTTATTATCACTTGATTATTTATCTTCACTTGAAATGTTTTCAAAATCACATTTAGAAATAATGCTTTCAAGAGTTTTTGATGATTCTTTACCTTTGATGATCTTGATGGAGTGGTCTTCAATTTCTTCTTTCTCTTCCTTGCTTTGATATGTCTCCTCTAGCTTTAGCCATAGATTTTTGGCAGAAGTGCATTGTCCCATGCTCTCTTTGATAGGGCTTGAGAGTCCACTAAGAATTTTCCTGAGAGCCAATGGATCATTCTTCTTTCCTTCCCTTTGAGCTGTCAACTTTGATTTGTTCTTTAAAGGAACATATACACCGATGGTTTCCTTCCAAATAGTTTCTCCCATTGTCTTCAAATACACTCTCATCTCTATTCTCCAAGTAAAATAGTTTTCCTCATCAAGGATTGGAACTTCATTATCCATTTGTGTGTCTATGGATCTCCTTCAAGATTGTTAAGGCTTGTAGTGAAGGCCTGCTCTGATACCAATTGTTGGACACACCTACCACACTTAGAGGGGGGGTGAATGAGTGTGGGGCTCTTTTTCCCAAAACTTCCCTCTTGCACAAAAACTCATTAATTAGAATTCAACATTTATTCATTACCCATTGTTGTCATTTATAACCATTTAGATGTAGGCACATATCAGAAACATATATCATCAACAAGTCATCATCACAATGAACACAAAGAACACACGATGTATGTATGATTTTCTTTTTATTACGGACTACAATCCTTGGGGTTTATCAGCAACAACTAAATAGAGTACAACTCTACAAGAGCACCAGCTCTATATGCAAGAATCAACTTACATCCTCAACACCAACTGAGATGAGGCAACAATCCTCAATAGATATCAATCTGTCAATAGGTACGCGACCTATCAGTAGTGCAGCCCACGTGTGAACGTGCCCTGGCTCACTATAGCCCGCGTGTGAACACAGCCAGTGTATAATGCAACAAGCATCTGCTTCTAAGCAACTAGGGTTTTTCTTTTCTTCACATGCTCATAACTCTTCTGTCTTCTACTATCCAAAACTAACCCACAGCCAGTCACAATACATCCAAGCTCTCTGTTATCACTGAAATTTCGTCCGCACATGACGACAAGAACTCAGCATCGTCAAAATAGGAATGAAGTCATTCATGGAACTAGATTAATTTCACAACATTGCAAAAGGGTCAAAAACTATACAAAGTAACCAAAAATTGAAGGGCGCTTTACAGAAGATGGGTGCGCACGCATATGCATGGAACAAGAACGTACAATGTGCGCATGCGCACACGATGCATGACTGTTAGCGAACAAACCCGCGCACCTGCTAAACGGTGCATTTATTGAATTGGTCGGCCTCCCAACCACTTATGGACCAGCTCCCAACCTGATTTGACCATCAAATCTGAGTTGAATCCGCTTGGTAGGCTGGTCAAAGACCTAATTGAGCTCTAAAGAGCCCCTTTTTACACCTCAAAGGAGTTACATAATCACCCAATGCTATGCTATAAAAATCCATGAAGAAACATCATTTTCTCAAGGAATTTCATGTAAGGTTATGCTGCCTAGATTGTTTTAAGGACTCACTCCTTGACAATAACACCTTTGGCACCATTTCATTGAGCTATCCATCTCTACATTGAGTGGATGTGCTTGGAGTTCTTTCACCATCATTCTCATTTTCTTATTGTAAGGAGAGCAAGTTTGTGAGGGCCTCAAGAGCCTTCCTTTGGAGGAAGAAGGAACCACAGTTCCCTTTCTTCATTGTGCTTTGGATTTCATTAATAGACCAGCTCAAAAACATTGGTGATATTGGTCTTGTTGTCTTTGTTATTTCTTTTTCCATATGCTCATAGTTTTAGTTTGTCTTAATTTAATTCTTGCTTATAGTTTTGTTGTTCTTTTTCTAACTCTTTCCTCTATAGCTGTCATGCCTAGCAAGACCCAACTGGGCATGTAAGCACCCTTTATTTGCTCACCAAATGACGAATTGGGTGCAAACATATTGGTAACTCCACTGGGGAGAAGGTATCAATTCCTCCCTCATTTGGGTTTATTTTGCTTTCCTTTTGATTTCATTAACTTGCAGGTTCACAAACCGGCCTCTGTCGACCTGCTAACTAGTCGATTCAAGGGAGAATTGAGAGAAATCCATCTGGATTTCCTCTCTTGTCTGTTTTCCACAGGTGCGCGATTGTTTCACCCCATAGACGTGCATCGTGCGTGCATGAACCTTTATCATAGTCTGTTTCTGCGCGCATGCACCTGTTCTCTTCATTCTGAATGCGCATCAGTGCTCTGCGCACGCCTGTCTACACTAGAGGCCGTGCATCTAAAATAAAATTTACATTGTAAGGTCTTGGATGTGGGGAAAATCATTTTCCTTCTTAAAAATGATGATATGCATGCTCTAAATACTGCACCACTTAGACCCCTCAACTTATAAAGGGGATAGTCAAACAAACATAGGCACTTAGGTGGATAAAAATCATTTTCCCTTATTTGCTTTTTGCCACGTGGATGGATTTCTTTGATTTATAATCTAAGTTGGACAATCATACTTAATCACACCTAACTCACATTTTGGGACTCGAAGTTAAAAGTAACAATCTTGAGTATGCTCTTCTCTTGCGCCATCAAGCGATCTTGAGAACCAGAAAAGGATTGCGAAAACAATCTCATCTCCCTTAACAAAAATTTCAAAACCTTTAGGAGAGGACAAAGGCCCTTTTGGGACCCCTCTTAGTTTCATTTTTCAAACATATCTAAAATTTGTAATGGGCCCATACATGCCCACATGTCACAAAAGTAGGATAGTGGTTGGAATTTTGCTTTCTTAGATCAAAAAACTAGGAGAGCTTAAAGGTTTGCAACGGGCCCACACATGCCCACATGTTCAATCTAGGATAGTTTCATGTTTTTTCTAGATTAACTCACACATAGGGAGTTAAAGGATAGTAACGGACCACATGTCCACATGCTAGTTTCCTAGGGCTTTTAAAATTCCGCAAGGTTGTACCCATGACATCTAGCTAATTAGGTAATCACACTCTTGTAAGGACCAAGCGAAGTCCACATGCAGCAAGGTGACATATAAATAACTAAAACTTGGTAACACTTTCACTCACACACAAAGTCACTTTTTCACTCACATAGCCTCTTCTCGAAACGTGGAGGTCTAATTAGGTTTTCTCCAAAGGGATTCTGAAAACACCCCATCTTTTCTTGATAGGACTATCCACTCCCACTTTTAATCAAACGAGGTTGGTTTTCACCCCCAACCTCACAAAACAACTTCATCTAAAAAATTTCTAAAAAACTCACTAAGTTTTCCTCCACGAGAGGTGCCAAAAGAAGTTTTTAGTCTAGGTATGATTTTGGGGATAGGCATCCAAATAACTCCCCGTTATCTGGTTCTCACATTTTCAAACATAGAAGTTGACAAATAGGGAACTTCAAATCCTCCAAGTCCAGTGTTCCAATCACCATAAGGCAGGGAGATACCCGTGAAGGGTCGAAGGTCGAGGTCCGGTTGTTTTGTGCGTCCCCCCTTGAGGCACTCACCTCTTGGATGGGATCTAGCTCGTGACCCATTTCTTAGGCTGAAAATCTAAATGCCAC
>JASDQU010099829.1:172583-184976 GCA_032191745.1 Picea mariana
TACATCCTCCCATCAGGCCATCCGCATGTTTACATACAAAAATACATCGGCCTGCAGGCCAATGCCACATCTCGGTACAAAAATCGGCTCACCAGCCTATCAAAAAGGTATACAATATACATCCATCAAGGTGCCTCTATCGCACCCCTAGCTGCTCCTCCCTCAGAATGCGGTGGTACCCACCCCCACCTGCCCCAAGCGGTGGTTGTGGAACCCCTGTAGGACCCTCCTGCCCCAGCGGCAGGCATCCACTGGTCATCGCGGCGAGCACAGCTGCTCGTCGCACTATACCCCGCCATGGTGGCGGTAATCCTATACACTGCTCCAGAAATCCCTCATCCTAGATGCGCATCCACATGCCCTCAGGCACATCTTGTAACACCGTCTCGAGACAATGGCGTATATCATCCAAATCAGCTCCGGTCGCCGTCGAAGGAGCATGTGATGGCCCTGCACCAGGATCATCAAATCAATGCCTCCTCGCTGCCCTCTCGGGCTCTGCAGGTCACCCCGTGGCCTCATCCCACCGACACCTCTCTCCACGTGGCAGTCTCTCCAACTCTCGCTGAACCGACGCTCTCTGCAACTCCACCTCGCGCCCACGAGGTGCCACATCTGCACATGCACAAAACAACAAACAAACGATCGTATCAGCATCTATATCACATATGAACTGATATATCAAAAGATCACATCAATCAACACATATACAAAACTCAACATACCTCGATGGTCAAAAACCTCCCCAGGAGGCAGTACCATGTCTGGGTCCCCCCGGAAGTCCACCCCAGCATAGGGGTACCGAAGTATCACTTGTGGCATCTGCCGCCATATCTGTGCCGCCTGCACTATGAAATAATGGCCACCTTCACCACCACCGTGGCGAACCAAAACTGATGACCACCGCCTCAAGCGCGGATCTCATGCCCCTGGCGCCTCTAGTATCACCCTCGGGCACAGCATAGACACCCTCTCCAAAAACCAGGCTACCAGGATCGAGCCAAAAGCAAACTCTCTGGTACCTGTAGACCGACAATGGTCCAACTGCGCAATCATTCGTGCGTGCAGCGTAATCCCCCAGGTGAACCGCTCATGGCCCACCACCACCCTCTCCAGCACCACCAGCTGGCCACCACTAATCTGTTGGGTCGCCAGTGACCCATACACACAAACAATCATCGCCACTATGCAACGATGCATTAGGGAATCTATACCACTAATGCTCACTACCGTCCCGGACATGAAGTTCTCACCTAAACAAAATTTCCTGGCGAACATCACCAGGTGTGTGTCCCTCAGCAGCATAGGCTCTGTCGGCAACAGTGTTCCACGGAAGGGGAGCCCAGTCAAAAAATAGACATCCTCCACCGCAGTGAAGGGGATCTGCTCTCCTCGCACGAGGAAGCAGTGCAGATGTGGACTCCACATATAGAGCATGAACTACAGTAAATACTCCTGTGCCCGTATCAACGGGCACTCAAAAAACTTTAGCAACCCACAGGTTGCTAAAGCTGCTCGCACTGTAGGCCCTGTATTGGCCACATCATCTCGCAACTGCGACCAGTCTCGCTCACGCCACCAAACATCCATAGTCACTGCTAGTCACCTGCACACAACACAGAGTCCTATATCAGCATATGCAACCATCCAATGCATCAAAAAGACTCATTTTTCACCCCCCAACCTTGTCCCAAAGACGTGGTTTTCTTACCCATAGGCACGCACGTATGCGCGCCTGTTCACTACACAGGCACACACATATGCGCACCTGTTCACTATACAAGCACATGCAAATGAATGCCTATTCACTGCATAGGCATGCTCATGAGCGTGCCTGTTCATCATACAGACGCGCTCACGAGCGCGCCTATCTAGCCCACAGGCGTGCATTAGTGCGCACCTGTCCACCTCACAGGCGCGCCCCTAGGGCGCGCCTTAAATTCCCACTCACGCGTACCCATGCATGTCTATTCTGTGGACAGGTGCACACTTATGCACACCTTCCACTGAATCGCCCACGCATGCGGGCCCACATCCTATAAAAAATCCCCTTAAACCCCCTGTACGGCCCCCCGTACCTACCCTGCCCAAAAATTGGAAACCTATTTCTATGCAAGATGATCAGACCACTAACCTGAGACTCGCACATCGTCGATCGGATACCTCGTGCTTCCTGAAACTCCAAATCTCCTCTGCAATCTTCTCGTCTCATCACTATAGCAGCAAGTACAAGTGAGGTGGCAATGTGGGCCCTACAACTATATATAGGCCTTTTGCCAAACTTCCACTCACCATTCCGGGAGCCCAAGGTGTCCATTTTTCAAACTGTCTTCAGCCACGAGATCAACATCTCGCCACCTATATCACGGCCGTCTCTAGGTCACTTTTCGTCCTAGGCCCCCGGGGCGTCCTTTTTTCCATATCATGGTCAGGTACGCACGTGCATAGTCACATTTGTCAAATACATGCTCATATCTTTGATTCTCTTCAGATATAGTTCACTTTGGGTATTTGGTTGTTCTGTGCGCAGGTACTTGCTCATCGGTCACCGACATCATCCCTTCAGGTATATATATTCAGCACTGGCATGTAGTCTCCCCCGTTGTATTGCATTTCCATTTCCAGTCACACCCTCTGATATTTTCCTTTAGGATCATCTTTCCTGGCTCTGCAATACTCACACCTCCATTTGCATCTTCGGTACTGTAGCCTGGTAGCATTCTCACCCACATGAGTTGTCCCATTCATAGCACCTTTTTGGCATTTTTGACACTCATGCTGTTCCTCATTACCCTTTAGGGATGGGAGTCCCGATAGTCTTTCATCATGTTGTAGATCAACCACATACTCCTTCTCCTCATTTTGCTAGCTTTCCCATATGGACTCCCAGATCATCACTGTATGGTTCTATTCTTTTTACCTGCACCCCCACAGGATCATGAATCCTTCATGTCATCCACCATCAGTTTGCCCATCTGCGAACCTATCTTCATTTCACCTACCTCATACATAAACTCACCAATGGGGCCCCCACCCTTCATCTATTTTCCAAGAAATTTCTGCCCTCCCTGGGGCACTCATTTCACACTGGGGCACCCGTTTCTGTATTTGTACATTTTTCCCAAATTATTCATTATTTATTGTACAAATGCCTTTATTTCCAGTCATTACATTTTCTTTTTGTCGTCCCCGTTGGCGACTTGATTTCTTTTGGCCACACGCAACCCATGTCACCCTTGGTTGGAGCATTACTTATCATCTACCCTTGCCGGCATCATCCATATCTTCAGAGTACTCCACAGTTCATTTACTTCTACCCTCTAAATTTTTTCATCTTGTCCTGCCTCTGGCACAACTTATCACCGGTCTTGTCGTCCCCCTGACACTCGACCTTGTTACACGGTTGCGGCCATTGTTTATCTCATACATCCTCCATCCAAGGGCAGTCTTGAGTCTTCCCACTTCTTGAATTCATCCATGTACCTCTGCCACTTCCTCACCTCAGTAGATTCCACGGAGCCCTTTGCTTCTGGGAGTCGCGTCTCCCTTTTGTCGACATTAGCACACTTTTCCGGAAGGGCGACAGTATCTTGATTCTCATTTTCCATTTAAATGAGAGATCTCGAATGGCACAGGGGGAAACACCATTGCTCCCTACTGTCGTTGGCCCCCATAACATTCGATGCCAACACTTTCTCATGTTATGGTGGGTCTTACTTTGTGACTATTGCAGTTTCTTTTGTCATTTTCCAAAGACCTCTGAACTTGGTCGGGCCATCAATGCCTGCATCATCGTTGTCGCTTAGTACCACGATCATTGCCTATTGTTCAGTGTATGTTCCTTTGCAGAATTGTCTTCTGCCTTTATCATTCCGCCCCCGAGGGCACTGCAGTTGTCTACACCAACACTTCAGTCATCTTTTTTCAGAGTTACATAACACGAGCATGGGGCATGCCCACCTCGTTTATACATAGTTGTATATTGTTACGCACCTTCTGGAAGGTCGGGTTCTACCAGTTCCTTTCTTCTCCAAAGGATTGCTCTACATGGTCCCACTCTTGCTCTCTCTTACCACCACATTCTCAGTAAAAGAAACATTGATGGATTTTGGCTATACGTATGCTCCTAACCTCATCCATCAGGGGGCATCTATTATCACTGAAATTTCGTCCGCACATGGCGACAAGAACTCAGCATCGTCAAAACAGGAATGAAGTCATTTGTGGCACTGGATTAATTTCACGGCATTGCAAAAGGGTCAAAAACTATACAAAGTAACCAAAAATTGAAGGGTGCTTTACAAAAGATGGGTGCGCACGCATATGCGCGGAACAGGAACGTACAATGCATGCATGTGCGCACGATGCGAGACTGTTAGCGAACAAACCCACGCACCTACTAAACGGTGCATTTATTGAATTGGTTGGCCTCCCAACCACTTATGGACCAGCTCCCAACCTGATTTGACCATCAAATCTGAGCTGAATCCATATGGTAGGCTGGTCAAAGACCTAATTGAGCCCTAAAGAGCCCCTTTTCACACCTCAAAGGAGTTACATAATCACCCAATGCTATGCTATAAAAAGCCATGAAGAAACATCATTTTCTCAAGGAATTTCATGTAAGGTTATGCTACCTAGATTGTCTTAAGGACTCACTCCTTGACAATAACACCTTTGGCACCATTTCATTGAGCTATCCATCTCTACATTGAGTGGATGTGCTTGGAGTTCTTTCACCATCATTCTCATTTTCTTATTGTAAGGAGAGCAAGTTTGTGAGGGCCTCAAGAGCCCTCCTTTGGAGGAAGAAGGAACCACAGTTCCCTTTCTTCATTGTGCTTTGGATTTCATCAATAGACCAGCTCAAAACATTGGTGATATTGGTCTTGTTGTCTTTGTTATTTCTTTTTCCATATGCTCATAGTTTTAGTTTGTCTTAATTTAATTCTTGCTTATAGTTTTGTTGTTCTTTTTCTAACTCTTTCCTCTACAGCTGTCATGCCTAGAAAGACCCAAATGGGCATGTAAGCACCCTTTATTTTCTCACCAAGTGACGAATTGGGTGCAAACACTCTCCAATAGCTTTCTCATGCTCCTCAACAAATCAATATGAATGCTATCTCAATAATGTATAAACAACTAGTATACCATAGCAATCATGTCACTACTGAATCACAAGAGTGTTACTTACTCCATCCATCAAATCAACCAAATTGACCCACATCATAAAAGTCATACCAAGAATTCCCTAAGCATTCACATCATATCAAACAATATCATATATCAAGACAATAATGTAACCATACCAGTGTCTTAGTGATAGATCTGAGGCTATAGAATACAGATCTGGAACCTGCTCATCATCCAAGAGCTTGGAACCAGCTCAAACCCAAATCTCCATGAGGTTATTCAATCCATGTTCCCTGTACACAGTTAGCCCGCATATACACTCACCCTATACACAGCTAGCCTGTGTGTACACACACCCTATACACAGACAACCTGTGTGGGCATCAGAAAATAGGGTTTTCTATGAATCTGAGACTTTTGTCATCAAGATCTCTGACATTGCTGAAACTTTTATGCGTCCATGAGATCCTCCTCTCACTCTCTTCCTCAGAATAGATCTTCAATCATGCTCAAGAGATCCACACCAATAAGATTCTCTCACAAGAAGCTCTCCATCAATACTCCAAAATTTATTCACAAGAAGCTCTCCATTGATCCACAAGGATTCTCACCACATGTGCATTTTACAAGAGATCCTAGCTTCTTATTTATACTTTCATCTTCTAGGTCACTTAACCCATTTTTAGATTACTTAACCCATTTCTAGGTCACTTAACCTATTTTCCTTATTTTAGGGTTAACCACTTTCCATGAATAGAAAGTTTTCCAATACTTTATCATTTAAATATTCCTTCTTGATTTTGTCACTTTACTTTATCATTTAAATAATCCATCTTGATTTTGTCACTTTACTTTATCATTTAAATAATGATTTCTTCTTTTCAAGCACTTTGACTTCTTTGACCTTTTGGGGCTTCAAGCCATCATATAGGAGTCCTTCAACTTTGTAGAGCCATAACTCTCAAACCGTGAGGAGTTATGTGACATTCCACATACCACCAGAAATGGCATGACAAGCACTATCCAACTAGGATAGTTTCACCAAAAACTTCATTGATCTTCATCTCATTATTCCAGATACAAGCATGGGTCCTCCATCTCAATTATCCATCTTCATCAATTGGTTTCCACTTTGACATATATTATTCTCATCAAGGGAATCATATGAATCAATTGCTTGACATCAATCAAACCAAACCATTTACATCAATGACATATGATCCAACAATCTCCCAAATAATCAAACCATTGGCATCAATGACAACATGATCCAACAACAAAACCATCCTTAAATGATGTTAATTCTATTCTTCTGACTTGGAATATATGAGAATGCCATCCAAAAAAACAATGACAAACTTGTCTAAATATTCTCGAAAAACACCATTCATTAAGCACATGAAAATAGTTGGTGCATTTGACAAGCCAAATGGCACCACTGTGAAATCATAATGACTATACCTTGTCCTAAAAGTGGTCTTGCTAATATCTTCCTCTTTAATCCTTACCTGATGGTATCCTAGCCTGAGATCTATCTTTGAAAATATCTTTTCATCCTTCAATTGATCAAAAAGATCATCAATCCTTGGCAGAGGATACTTGTTCTTAACAGTCACTTTATTCAACTGTCTGAAATCAATGCACAATCTTAATGTTCCATCTTTCTTCTTTACAAAAAAGATTGGGGGACCCCAAGATGACACACTTGGGTGCATATACCCCTTCTTCATAAGCTCTTCAAGTTGCATTTGCAACTCCTTCAACTCTGGTGTAATCATTCTGTACATAGTCTTTGACACTGGAGCTGCTCCAAGCATTAGATTTATATAGAAATCAATGTCCCTCCTTAGGGGTAGTCCTGGTTGTTATCGGACTAATCGGTAGGTGCGGACACTAACAAATATCCCTAGATCCACCTGGATCTAGAACAAAATAGGACATGACATGACTCTTTCCCTAAGTTACAACCATTGAAATAGCTAGTAAGGAGGAACAAGTGATATACCTTTGTATCACTTTCTATAGTATCTGTTGCTCCCGCTTTGCTCTAGTGCTCTTGTGAGGTCAAGACCAAGACAACACAAACCAACCAAAGTGACGATAGAAAAATATATTCAATCGTCAACTTATGTGTATGATCAAGGAATTACACAATAAAGTAAGAATGACTTTATGGGAAAAGGGCATGCTGTTGTATCATATTAATCGAAAGTAGAAGATACAACCTGATCGCCTTGATGTTGCAAGCTTCCTTTTAGTGACTCTTGGTTCCAACACACACACTTGTTCTATCCTTGCATGAAGAAGATCCAATTCCTCTTGATAGACTTGCTAGAGTCTCCAAGCTCTTGTTCAAGTTGGGTTCTTCACATAATTCATTCACCAATTCTCCAATTAATCTTGCTTAACCTTTTCCATGAGAATCCCATCAATATATAGGAGAGGATGAGATGGTTACTTGGATGAGAATGATCCCACCAAATCAGGGAAACCAGTAACATGATAACCATTCGAATACCAACCCATTCTCTAGAAGATTCCCTTCTAGAACCATCGAGACTTCATCTTTTTCCAAGCTTGAGAACAAGTTCGTACCCTAGATATATAGCATAGTGCGAGAATTTTGCACCCTAGATGAAGGTAGCCTGTGAGAATGGGTCATTCTCGCACCCTAGGATATAAGCAACCTACGAACTCTCTTCAAAAATATGTTTTCTGGGAAGAGATGAATGTCACTTTTCTCATGAGAAAGTTCTTGTTAGGAGTCTGAGTACACCATCATCAATACACCTTCAAGATGACCAAAATCATGGGTAACACTGGTACCTCCTTGAACACATCTTCAAAATCTTTCAGGACTACATAATCTTCCGAATTTGGCACCTTATCTCTAGGTGTCTCCGCCAAATGAGTTGCAAATATTTGACACCTTTTTTGTAACATTTCTTCAGTTGCAATGTTGAAATCTCTCTGATGGCTACCGCCTTGGGAATTCCCTACACTTTTCTTAGTTTCCCTTCCTCATCCAAGCAATTAAATGCTTTGTTATGGAAGTCTAGTATGGCATGTTGTTGTTCCAACCAATCCATCTCAATTAGACAGTCATAGGAACCTATAGGCAATATGTTCAAATATGCCTGGGTGTTCAGTCCATTCATGTCAATAAGACATGACTTAACCATCTCATTAACTTTTCTTTTGGCCCCTGTAGCCAGCTGCACCAACCGAGATTTCCCATGCTTGCTTCTTGGCAAATGCAAAATTTCCACCACGTTAGGATCTATATAACTATGACTAGCTCCTGAATCAATTAAAATAGAAATGGTTTGGTTGTTGATCATACCTTCCACTTCAATCATATGTGACTAATATTCTTCTTGCTTGTTGTCTAGGGCTGCATAGATCCTCGGTATCTTTCTACCCATGTCCTCCACTGTTTTAGCTAGTTGTACATTATGAACAATCCTCCCTTTTTCACCTGTATGAGGACAATCTCTGAACATATGATCCCCTTTACAACCCCAACATTGAACATGTGATTTCCTTGGCCTTTGACTTCCTGTGTCCATCGTTCTAGGTTCCTTAGGAGTTTTTTGTCCCTATGGACTATTTCTGAAGAATGGTGTCTTAGAACCCTTCTTCCTTTGATCCATCTTGAATTTATTTTTGTCTTCCCAAGCTTTTTGGAATGTTGGCCTTGATTTTTCTTGATCATATAGGCATTTAGCTCACCTTATGGTCTCCTCCAATGTCTTAGGATCATCATACTTTATTTTGTCACTGATGAATGATGGCAATCAACTCAAATACCTTTGAATTTTGATTGTCTCATCCTTGATGAAAGAGACATACTTCAGCAGTTCTAGAAACCTTCTCTCATATTCCTCAATTGTCATACTCCCAAGCTTGAGTTCAAAGAACTCTTTCATTTTCTTTTCATAGTATCTCTTAGTCAAGTATTTCTTCTCAAAATACTTCTTGAATCTTCTCCAAGTAACACTTTTCTCTTTGATGTGTTGCACCTACACAAGTTGATCCCACCACATGGATTATTTTCCTTTGAGGTGATAGATGGAAATCATACCCTCTGCATGAGAGGAATAATTATGCAATTGAAAATACTTTCTCATGCCCAGCAACCATGTCTCTGCATCTTCATCCTTCTTGTGCTCATCATCAAATGTAGGAGGTTTGATTTTGTTCATTTCTCCTCACAGTTCATCCACCCCAGAACTCTCATACTTTCTGAAAGGGAATGGACTTGAACTGTTGTGTGATCTCTTATTAGAATTCCTCGGGTAGTGGTGGTGATGCCTGCTAACACTTCTTGTTTTTCTTTTCTCATCATGAGACTTGTGACTTCCCGATTTGCTCGATCCACTCTCCTTATCCAATTTCTTTTCTATTTTGCTCAAGATCTCCAATAACTTCATGTTGAAGTCATCATGCTCCTCCTTGGCTCTCATAAGCCTTTCATTATCATGTTTATGGATTTGAACATTCTTCTATAAATTTTTAATAGTCTCTTCCATATTTATGTTTTCATCCCTTTCTTCACTATGTCCCTTGGAGTTTGTTCCTTCAATGCTCAAATGGACATCCATCCCTTTGACTTCATCTTGCTGACTATAATTCCCCTGTGCCTCTTCCATTCCTATGGACTCTTCACTGGTCTTGATCTGATCTAGTTTTTTTTAACTCTGCAAAATGTGCAACTAACAAAACTTGTCAGACTGACTGTTTCAACAATTTTATGAAAAATATGAACCATTTTGGTTCAATAAGTTATCAGAATCCTTTCTTCTAATTTCCTGAAACATTTGTTGCACCTCTTTCATCACCTTGGTGAGAAAATAAGAGGTGCTTGCAAGCTCAGTTGGGTCTGCTGAGCAGGACAGCTGTAGAGAAAAGAGTTAGAGAAAGAAAAACAACAACTATGATTAAGAATTAAACTAATAGATGCAATAAAAATTAAAATCATGAGCATAAGGACATATAGATGAAAAGAACAAAAAGACCCATGTCACCAATGTTTGAGGTTGATCTATTGATGAAAACAAAGCACCAAGAAGAAAGGAGGCTATGAGTCCCTTCTTCCTCCAAGGGAAGGCTCTTGGACCCTCACTAGCTAGCTCTCCTTACAACAAAGAAAATGAAAATGGTGATGAAAGAACGCTTTACAAATCCACTCAATGGTGAGATGGATTGTCCAATGTAATGGTGCCAATGTGCTTGTGTCAAGGATGGAGTCCTCAAAACCATATAGGCAGCATAACATTACTTTGAATTCCTTGAGAAAATGAGGTGCATTCATGGCTTTTTATAGCATTGCTTTGGGCTTTTGTTTAACTGCTTTGTAGTGTGAAAAGAGTCCATTTAGGGCATTCTTAGGTCTTTGACCAGCCCACCATTCGGATCTAGCTCAGATTTGGAGGTCAAATTAGCTTGGGAGCTGAACCATAAGTGGTTGGGAGGCCGACCACTTCCATAAATGCACCATTTAGCAGGTGCACATCTTTTTGCGCTAACAGTCGTGCATCGTGCGCCTATGCGCGATTTGTATGTTCATGTTCCATGCATGCGCACGCGTGCCCAATGTATGCAAAGCACTCTTCAATTTTTCACTACTTTGTATAGTTTTTGACCTTTTTTGAATGCTGTGGTATTAATTCAGATCCATGAATGACTTCATTACTGTTTGACAATGCTGAGTTCTTGTAACCATGTGCGGACGAAATTTCAGTGATAACAGATGCCCCCTAATGGATGAGGTTAGGAGCATACGTATAGCCAAAATCCATCAATGTTTCTTCTACTGAGAATGTTGTTGTAAGATAGAGAAATAGTGGGATCGTTCAGAGCAATCCGTTGGAGAAAAAAGGAACCGGTAGGACCCGATCTTCCATGAGGTGTGTAAAATAGAAAATTGTGTGCAAATGAGGCGAGCATGCCCCATGCTTGTGTCATGTAACTCTGAAAAAAGATGACTGGAGTGTTGGTGTAGACAACTGCAGCGCCCTCGGGGGCGGTCGTGATAGAGGCAGAAGACAATTCTGCAAATGAACATGCTCTGAATAGTAGGCATTGATCGCAGTAATAAGTAACAGTGATGATGTGGGTATTGATAGCCTTGCCAAGTTCGGATGTCTTCGGCAAATGATAGAAATAACTACAATAGTCACAAAGTAAGACCCACCATAACACGAGAAAGTGTTGGCGTTGAATGTTACGGGGGTCAACGATAGTAGGGAGCAATGGTGTTTCACCCTGTGTCATCCGAGATTTCTCATTGAGTGGAGAATGAGAATCAAGATACTGTCACCCTTCCGGAAAATGGTGTTGATGTGGAAAAAAGGGGAATGCGACTCCCATAAGAAAAGAGCTTCGTGAAATCTACTGAGGTGAGGAAGTGGCAGAGGTACATGGACGAAGTCAAGAAGTGGGAAGACTCAAGACTGCCCTTGGTTGGAGGATGCATGAGATAAAAAGTGGTTGCAACCGTGTAACAAGGTCGAGTGTCAGGGGGACGACAAGACCGGTGATAAGTTGTGCCAGAGGCGGGACAAGGTGAACAAATTCAAAGGGTAGAGTTAAGTGACCTGTGGGGTACTCTAAATATATGGACGATGCCGGCAAGGGTAGATGATAAGTAATTCTACAACCAAGGGTGACATGGGTTTCATTTGGCCAAAAGGAGGGAAGCATGTCGCCAAAGGTTACAAAAAAAAAGATAATGTAATGACTGGAAATAAAGGCGTTTGTACAATAAATAATGAATAATTGGGGAGAAATGTACAAATACAGAAACGGGTGCCCCAGTGTGATATGGGTGGCCCACGTAGGGCATAATTTGCTTGAAAAACCGATGAAGGGTGGGGGCCCCATTGGTGAGTGTCTGTATGAGGTAGGTGAAATGAAGGTAGGTTCGCAGATGGGCAAACTGATTGTGGATGAAATGGAGGGTTCATGATACTGTGGAGGTGCAGGTAAAAAAAAGAACCACAAAGAGATAATCTGGGAGTCCGTGTGGGAAAGCTAGCAAAATGAGGAGAAGGAGTATGTGGTTGATTCGCAACATGATGAAAGACTATCGGGACTCCCATCCCTAAAGGGTAATGAAAAATAGCATGAGTGTCAAAAAGTGGCAAAAGGTGCTATGAATGGGACAACTCATGTGGGTAAGAATGCTACCGGGTAACAGTACCGAAGATGCAAATGGAGGCGTGGGTACTGCAGAGCCGGGAATGGGGATCCTAGAGG
>JASDQU010099829.1:288114-314567 GCA_032191745.1 Picea mariana
CTCAGCTCAATTGGAGGTTGCCCCCTCGAAGAGGCCTGTGAACATTGCTTTCTGAATCAAAGTGATATTTCTATTGCTATTGTTATATGATTTCTGTGTATTGTGAAGATTTGATCAACTGCAATTTAAGGAACTGCAGGCTTGAGAGCTGGAACAAGATCTCGACCTGGAATTAATGAAGCTTATAGAGAAACTCAAGAAACTACATTCACCTCTACTCCTGGCTTGGCTTCTCTTTTCTTTGCTTGAGCAACTGAAACCTCTGCTCCTACCCCAACCTCTGCCTTCACTTCTGACACAGATTATGAGTCAACTGAATCTGCAAAAACAACTCCTGTCTCTTGATCTCGAAATGGAAGGGATGAAGCTGGAACCAGGTCAATTGCCTCTGAGTCAACTGAATCAAATGCGAGGGTTGGATCATTTGCTTTGGTCGGGTCCACTCGATCTATAGGAATTGGATTCGTATCCAGGCAGGATTATGGCTCTCGAATGGAAGGGACAGGAATTGGATCTGTAATTGAATCTGTACATGGAACTGAATATGCACCTTATGGTAATGGATCTGTAACTGGGTCTCGATCTCTAATAGGTCATGGGTCAATGAGGTAAACAGAAAGGGATCTGCAACTGGAAATAGATCTGTCGCTTTAGGTGGTGCTAAGTAAACTAGGTAAACTCCAATCGCTGCTAGTGGATCTACGGGTGATGCTCCAATGGGATCTGTATCTCGATCTTGAACTGTGGGTGCTACTACGGGATCAACGAGTTATGATTCAACTGATACTTCATCAATTCCTGCTGCTGATTCAACTCGATCTATCTCTGTTGCTTACCTTCTCGTATAGAAGGTAAGAGTGAACCTGGTGGATCAGCTACTAGTTATTCTCGAAATGAAATAGGCCCTGCACCTGGCTCAGATGCTTTCACTCGATCAACCGAATCTACCTATGCTTACTTTGCTACTACTAGTACTTCTCCTGGTCTTTCTTATATTACTAGTGCTGCTCTTATATAAGTATATATAGGTGCAACTAATGGTTCGGGATCAACTTCAATAGGTGAAGCTGCTACTTAGTAAACAAAGTATGGAACTAATATTTTTTATGGGTAAACTGATGGATCAAGTGCTATAGTATATCCAGGTGTGGATCTTGGTGCGCTTCGCTCATTTGTAGGTGGTTCTAGGTTATCCAGGTAAATTGGTGGTGCTGAAGTTTATGGATCAACTGAGTAAATTGGATCAACGGGGACTGGGTAAACTTTATTAATAGGCTTTGGATCTTTAACTTCGGGGTGAACTGCTTCTTATGTAGGGAATCGTAAGCACAAGTTCAACTCTGTTACCGAAAAATGGGCTGGATCTATAGCTTGCTACTCTAATTTAAAGGGAGGGAGGCCGGGGTGATGCATTAGCCTCGCAGCTTCACATACACGCAAACTCAGAGCTTTTTCCCATGACTGACCCCACCTTTACTTAAGATTTTATGCGCCCTTTACTTACAGTATTCGTCTCCCATTCCGGACTCCTACCCTTTCAAGAGAAAGAGTTTGGTAATTAGGGATTCATCACTTTCACCACCTATGATGGTTAGGTACTATGTAGCCGGAGGAAAGCTTATTTCACAAGAACTTGAGCCAAAAATCCTGGCCAAGACTTCTTTCAATCATTACATGGAAGGAGTGGGACATTAGGCGCAGGCGGGACGAGGAAAATGCATTAGCAGAGGTTGGGCTATGCTAACACCTTATACAACCACAACCACGATTGGGGTATTGAGCATAGAACAATGAGAATAGTTAGTAGTTCTATTCATCCCAATGAAGAAATTGGTCTCTTTGCTGGAGTATGATTCTACTAAAACCCCAGTTGCTCATGTTTGGTCCGGCTAAATTCCATGTATTGCTAGGAGCTTATCGGGTCTGGGAAATGACCACTTAAAGTCGAGTACTTGATGGAGGAAAATGCATTACATTCTGTTATTAGACAATGCATTCTTCGCATAATGAATCCAAGAAATGACACAAAAAGCCGATCATTTGATGGCTTCTAGTGGGAACATGGCATAAATATAGCTAATATACGATGCACGTTCATGTCTTTTGTGTACCCTCGATCCCAACACACATGAATTCCGTCAAGTGGGCGGGAGAGAGTAATAGGATGATGGAAATGGTCGATTTATTTGATCATTGCGTGCCCGATTATCACGTGTCCGGTTAGAGGAAATTTCTGAAAGGTTGGATAGAGGTGGAATTTGCGGGGAGTAGCCACGGTTCGGTCCAAGATGTGAGATAGATATCCTTTGTTCTGCTTCGTCTCCTGTGTCTCATTGTTGTTGCTATGCTCCTCTTCATCATTGAGTAAGTTTAATTGATCAATTCATAGTACAGCACCCTTGAATCTGTCTGTAATAGACAGGTCCAAAAAACATAGCTTTTTGTTCTGTATCATGCTTGGTAAACTGGATATGAAGCTAGCTTGGATGCAAGAACAAGCTCTCCTCTTACTCCTTATGTCAATCGAGTTGTTGGCACTAGTGTATCTAAAATATCCACTTAGACCTTGCTCTTGGTGGTGGTTTTGGGTCTCGATCTAGACCTGGAATTTATCGTACTAGGTATAGAACTGCTCCAGGCATTGCTTCAATAGAGACTGCTACTATCCTTGGATCTCTATATACTGCTGCTATCTTTGCATCTGTCTCTGCCCTTTTCTATGTCTTTGTCTCCGTGTGGTAAACTAGCTCTGGAACTAGATATGGAACTACATATGCGAGGGACTCTTTAACTGGTGGATTTCGATCTGTATCTGCGCTTGGAACTGGATCAATAGAAATGGGTTCTCCTTAAACCAAGGCTACTAGCCGGCTCTGGATCTCCATCTGAATCTAGCTCTGCTTTATGTGTTGCCTTCGCTTTCTTTGGACCCTTACGAAGATATCTAGCCACCTCTGCCATTAGTGATTATGAGTCAACAAGTCAACATCTCTATCTGCAACTTGTTATGTCACCCTTGCTACTCTCACCTATGCCTTTGTTACCTTTGCCTCTCCGATGAAATCATTGCCATGCTTAGCCACCAATGCAATAAATCATGATGTGAGGTGCTAGTTCAATAACTTGCTCTGGTTCTAGCCAGCTCTATGCCTGGGATTGTATCTAGCTCACTAAGGTCAGCAAATAGATCTCGATCCCTAGTTTTAGGCTCTCCTACTGTTAGTGCTACTGGTGCTTTAACAATTTCCATTGGTGATGCTGGTGCTACTGCTGGGTCTGCTGCTAGATCCACAACTATTGAAATGACTGCTGCTGTAGGCTATGGCTCTGTATCTGTGGGTCCTGGGTCATTTGCTGAATCAACTGCTCCTCGATGCTATTGATGCTAATGGATTTCTTGAATGGATATATTTTTTTTAAGGAGGAAAGGTCTATCTATGTGGCTAATTATCTACTAATGCTTTCCAACCCATCTCCCCAACCAGTCATACTCAAACCCATCCACTTTCCACAGTTAATTAATGTCAATGAATCTATCCCAACCAGCAAGCACTTGAATCCTTTCGATAACCATTCCTTTACATCATCCAAACTAACATTAGTTTTTAGCATAAAATACCTTCATTGCAAGATACAAAACAACCATAAGAATGATTCTCAGATTTACATAACAACAATGAAATCAACCAGCTTTCATATAATGAATGCAATGAATTCTTACTCTTAAAGCATGCATCACTAACACATTCCACTTACACATTCTTATTTTTATTATTCATTTATTAGGGTTAGTGCAGGGTACCTCCCTCCCCCTCTTGTTGTTAGTTGTTTCTTATTTCTTTATTACTTCCTTATCTTCTTTCCTGTGCCACTCCTTTCACTGCTTAACAGTCTCTCAGGAGCATTGGGAACATCTTCCCAAAACAATTCAGCTTGATGCACATATTTACTTATGCATCATCACTCAATGCACTCAGGCATTGTTTCAAAACCAACCACAAAGCCTACTCATGTGTCTTGTCCTGGCAAGTTGGATGACTTCACCCAATGCTTAACTCAGAACCCAGTCATCTCCCCAACACTTGTTTGATTATCTAGATGCCCTCCTTCTTTACCCAACACAACAATGGGTTATACCCTCTCAATTCTAGTAATGAGGTTGCATCCTAGACCTCAACACGATAGGGAATCCATGGAAGACTATGCAGCACTTTAAGGCTTCAAGATCCAACAGCTATATGACCTTACACATGGTACTATAGGCACAACATGAGTGTACCCACCCATTAACTCTGGTTACTATCTCTTAACCAGTTTGACTATGACAAATAGTCACATGCTCACACGCATAACAATGAATGCATAAATAGTTAAACACTCTTCTTCCTATACCACCATCTGGGTACATATCATGCTCCTACATTCAAACTTTACCATGAACATACTAACTCATGAATGCATTAAAAGATTCTAACAATATTTTTATACCCGAGGCTTCGTGTCTTTGCCTCACCTGGACATCAATCACATACATGCATTCAATGGTTCTTACAACATATCAATGAATATATTAAGCATGGATGAAGGAATTCTTACCCAATTCCCTTTCAGCACTCATGCATTATTGGGATAACCAATTTTATACCTGTATGGTTGCTGGCAACATTGCTGATGTTACCTGATCAGCTGATGCCTCTAGGGGTCTCACATGATTCCTACATGAACCTCTTGACAAGCGCACACTTGCCTTCTTTCTTTCCCTGTTCTCTGTGAGGTTGATGGTCTTGAGTAGCTGCATCATCAACAAATCAGCAAGCATGATTAGTCCTCATGTCACACATATCACCTATACCACAGCATATCACTGTCAGTCAGCATGCAACATCACACACATGCTCAAGCAACTGTATGCATACACATTACATATTTTTCCAATATGCCTACTAGTGCATACATATCTCAGCTATACTAATCTTTTGCATTTTCAGCATTTGTATTCCTTGAAAGAAATCAAATATAACAATTCATAACAAATCAGCAAGAGAAGGTTTTAAGAGATTATCCTTCTCATTCCTCTGCATATAATGGAATTCAAGAGCATGGTTGTCCTGTTCCATGGCTTTTCCCATTACTAACTTCTGCCTTACTAGCCACCTGCATCCTATATTGTTGCTACCATTCCTTGGTATATCTGCAGCCTTTGGATGCCTTGGGCTGCCTTGCATTCATATTGAGGGTCTATGGCTCACACCCTCATTTTATGCTTAAGGATGTCTCTCCTTGTAGACTGGTATTTACATACCTCTCCTTACCATGTTTCTTGTTATTCACAACAAGAGTTATAGCAACCTAGAGCACCACAGCTCTTCACCATCATCTCTTTGCTACAATCAGATTACATATGATGATTAGGATCATTCATAGTCTGCTTGTCTGTTTCAGGTTTCCTATAACTGTTATGGTCACTTTGAGGTATTCCATAACCAACTCCATAAGCCAAGAGTTCCTATGGATCTCTCCTTTGGTTCCAACATGTTCAACTGGTCACCATTAAGGCTTTACATGCATCCTGGCATGTTACACCAGCTGCCATTTTATCCAATCCTTAACTGATCTTATGGGCAACCTTTCACACATATCCAATCCACACAATTGATTCTTTTATTACATGAGTCATCATCACTGTTACCTAGACATGTATATCAAAGCAATTCAATAAATGAGAGCCCTTCTAGCTCATTGTTGCAATCCTCAATGCAGTGCATATATTCTGGCATGATATACCAGTCACTGCTTGGTCCAAATTACTAACTGTAATCGACCCAAAGGTCCAGGCCTGTAGTCTTTAGCCTTCTTTATTCCAAGCACTAAGCCTTCCTGTTATCATCACAATCAAGATATAATGAGCTAGAACATCCTAGCTCATCAAGACTGTCCTCATTTATCATGTTACTCTTAACCATTCATTAATCATATTTATAAGTCATCTCTTTCATAGATGACAACCAGTGTTATTCTGCCATTTCTAGCATTTTATTTCTATTCTACATATTTTTCTGCATATTCTCCTAGGGACTTTTGAATTACACAAGGTTGTACCAAAGGCATTTAGTTAATTAGGTAATCAACACTTGTAAGGACCAAGCGAAGTCCACATGCAGCAAGGTGACACCTAATTCATTAAAACATTGGCACACTTTCACTTATTCACACACAAAAGTCACTTATCACTCACATAGTTTTCCTCTCGAAACATGGAGGTCAAATTAAGTTTACTCCAAAGGGATTCTGAAACACCCCACCCTTTTCTTGATGAAACTATCCACTCCCATTTAATTTCAACGAGTTTGGTTCACACCCCCAATCTATCAAACAAACACATCTAAATTTCTTCTAAAAACTCACTAAGTTTTCCTCCACAGGAGGTGCCAAAAGAAAGTTTTTAGTCTAGGTAGGATTTCAGGGATAGGCATCCAAATAACTCCCCGTTAGCTGGTTCTTACATTGTCAAAACAATAGAAGTTGTAAAATAGGGAACTGAAAATCCTCCAAGTCAAGTGTTCCTAACACCATAAGGCAGGGAGATACCCGTGAAGGGTTGAAGGCCGAGGTTCGGTTGTTCTATGCATCCCCCCTTGAGGCACTCACCTCTTGGACAGGATCCAACCCATGACCCATTTCTTAGGCAGAAAATCTAAATGTCGCACTTTGACCGAGGTACCTAGTGACCAATTTTAGGACATCTACCCAGGTGGAAATTGTGGGCTGCAATTGCACCTTGATCGGATTTTGTGTGGCTATTAGAAAATATCGCCAGTTCTTTTCGGATATGCCCCCTTTACCCCTCATTATAACTGATTACTTCATCCTTCACTAGTTTCTCTTCCAGCGACTTCAAACCCCACTGTTGAGTACTATTGGAAGGTCCAGTGCTATTTGAGAGGAAGGACGTTACGTCTTTTAGGACACGAGCATTTGTTTTCTTTGTTCCCCCATGCAGAAAAAACCCACTTACCCACATATATGTTTTTTTTTCACAATACATTATGTATGATGCACTTCTGATTACATTTGGATTTGGATATACATTGTGTCAAGTTCAAAAATTGGAACAAAGGCTCTTGCTTATTTATTTTCTCTCACCACCATTTGCACACATTCACTCAACTAGTCGGACATCATAGGGGACCCAAAAAACCCCCATCGTTCCAGACGCTTGCTAAACCTCCCTCCTATTCTAGGGGGAGTTCCTAGTCTTTCCAACTCATCGGCACCACCTTCTCACACTCCAGTGAGTGCCATTATCTTAGGATCAGCTTTGCTTGGTTCCACCTTACTTGGGTCCACTTCCTAAGGTCCTCCATTCACTCGCTCTCCTTTACACGGAAGCAGAGGGCCAACTTCCTCTCAAGGGGGAAGTACCAACCCACCTAGCCCCCCTCAAGGGTCAGGTTCACAGAACACTCACACCATGGCTGGAACTAATCCTCCACTCCCACTACAGATGCCATATTTGGCCTCTCTTAACATACCAGATCTAAGAAAACTCACAAATGATCCTATATTGCATGACCCCACATGGCCTATGATGCCTACCAAACTACCTTCAGACATCCCCAAGTTTGAAGGAAAGGCAGGTGATGACCCTACCAACCATGCCATGACTTGCCACCTATGGTGCTCTTCCAACAACATTATGGATGATTCCATCAAACTACGATTATTTCAACGCACACTCACTAGCCCATCAGCCAAATGGTATGTAGATGAAAAATCGGGGTACCATGCGACTTTTGAGTCCTTGGCCAAAGCATTTTTTACCTTTTTCCAATTACCAATCCGCCATGACAATGGTCTTGAACTAATCTCTAATTTCAAACAAACCTTAGCCACACATATCGTTGATCACATTCACGAGTGGCGTAGACGACATAGTTTGTGTAAAGCCAAAACCACTAAACAATAGTGTCTTGACTGGTTTCTCAGATCACTTGTCTCTCTCCTCGGTAAAGATGTAGCTTCTACCTTCCCTCGATCAGAAGAAGAAGCCATCAGTAAGGCTCAACAATACGACCTCATCTATTCACAATCAGGGTACTTATACATAGTACTTCCTGATCTCCCAAAACCCATGCCATTCGGTCAAGACAAACCCAGGATGTCTCACTCAGCAGACAAATTGATTGGTAATACCACACACCACAGTCCACAACCCCAACAACCACCAATGTATGGCACACCTCAATATCCGCCGACATATGGGGGAACCTCCTATTACCCCCCACGCCCTTATTAACAACCATACCCTGTTTCTATTCGTCCACCCATCAGTGGGCAACCACCGACACCCCCAATACACCCACCTATCCAAACAAGTTCTGGTACCCCCTCTACCTCAGCTTATACTCAAAGTAGCAACGAAATTGCCATGCCTTCATATGTACCTTATGGATCACAACTCCCACAAAATTTGTACTTTCCATTCCCTGGTCCTCCACAGCCCATGGCTCCCCCACACCCTCAGGCTGGGGTGAATTTTGTTCAACCCTCTCCCCTTCAGCAATATCAAAATTTCGAACAGTTGAATACGGCAAATCCAACCCATCAGTTGAATAATTCCAAAAAGAAAGGAAAAAACAGGAACAATAACAACAAAAGCCAAGGCGGGAATCACCCCCAACAAAACCAACCTACTGGGGGTAACCAGAATCAAGGGAATCAAAACCCCCAGGGGGGAAATAACAATAGGCGTCAAGGCAGAAATAACAATACTATTAAAACCACCTTCCCTTGTGCCCTTTGCGATGAGTTCGGTCATTATACTCATCATTGCCCCCAAATCGATGATTTTAAATGGTTGAAAGACTCAGGTATTCTACCACATCCTCTAGCACTGCCTTCCCCTCAGCAGGCCCCACAAAAATACGTGCAACAACCCCCCCCAGTCGTGCTGCAAAACCCCATTCCACACCAAGGTGTGATGAACACCCAATAGGACACACATCCTACCCCACCATAGTTGGGACAATACCTCAATCCAAATAATCTCGTAGATCTTACTATCCTCCTCACCAGTGAAGAAGAAATCCTTCTGCAAACACGTAATCGTCAATACCATGCACCCTCTGAGTCTCCTCCCATTCCCCTAGAAACAGTCCCAGCACCAACGGGACCATCGTTGGTGATTCCTCGCCCTAACACCAAACCATCTTCGCATCCCTCACATCCCATTATGCAGGAATGTCCACAATCCATAGGCTAGGGTGGCTCATAATTACAGTTTGGTTGATGACTTAGCACAATCCCCGGCTACCATGTCAGTCTTAGAAGTCCTTCAAACTTGTCCCACTCAGTGGAAATCATTACTTTCTACCTTGGGGGTAGTTGATCTCACGGATACTTGACTCATCACATTTGATATTGACAGCAGAGAGTCTCGACTCCCCTCTCTAATCGCTTTTCAAATCCCAGTAAAAATTTAGAACATTACAGTCCATCGGTGCATCATCGATGAAGGAGCATCCACATGCATCATGTCCAAATATGTATGGCATAAATTAGTTTCCCCCAAACTCATCCCATCTTCCATTACCTTAAGAGCTTATGGCGGACGACCCTCGTCTCCTGAAGGGCTCTTCCAAAATTTCCTTGTAGAACTCAGGGGCAAGACCATTCTCATCGACATTGAAGTTATCGATGCCCCACTCGATTATAATATCTTGTTCAGTCATAGCTACATGTATGCTATGAAGGCAGTTGCCTCTTTCATCTTTCGAACAATGATGTTCCCCCATAACGAGAATATCATTACCATTGACCAAGTCTCACATTACGAGCCTAACCCTTCTGCCAACATCGATAACATTCTCCCTCTCATCCACACGAGTCATGATGCATACCCACTCATCGAAATGGGTCCCGTAATTTTCAAAGACCCATCATTATTAGGAACTTACCATGGTGCACCACCACTCCTTCATCCTTCCAATCAAGTATGTGTCGTATCATCCAACAGAACTGACATAGAGGATACCCTTCCTCCCAGGGAGGCTTCTATCATATCTGATGTCCCACTAATCGCAAAGCTCCCCCCTCATGAGCCTCCTACGAACTCATCGACTCCACCAGTTCATGATTTCCCCTCTCCCCAAGGCCATATCCTAGTTTGGGAGATAGTTCCCCAAGCCATTACTCAAATCCCCTTCTTCTACCCTCCACCTGGTGTACAAGCTTTCCAAGTAGCCGCAACGCTTACCCTCCCTAATATGGTGTTAGCAATTCCAATTTGGTATTTACATCCACCAAAGATGGTCCCTCAACCATCCCTTCCCCCCCAAATGGATGGAATCCCAATGACAATTCCCATACTCACTCCCACCATACCCTCTACACCTCCACTCACTAACCTCCCTCCCACAGCTAGGGGTAGGCGAAAGAATAAGGAGCCCACATCCCCACTTCCCCCATGCGTCCAAACTCCTTGCGTGCTATGTGAGAAATATGGACACCCAACCAACAAATGCCCATCTCTACCCAAGTTACGGAACCTGATTCCAGTCAATCAAACACCATCAACGCTCACCACTGTAGCAAGTACTGCTGCTATAGCCCCTCACTCAAGTAGTAAAGGGATATGAACCAAATTCACTTGCATTATATATTTAGAATATGGCCATTATACACACCATTTCCCAGCACTACCTCACTTCTGGTAGACATTAGTTGCAGTATGCCAAAGCTTCCAGAACAAACACAATCCAACTACATCATCCCTACCAAAAATCACTGACATCCATTATGTCACAACTTCAGTCAATGAACATATGAGATGCCCTTTCTCTCTATTTGAATCCTTAGATCATTTTACATATCAATGTCCTATGATCATTGAATACATGCAATGTCAAATGACCCTGATTCAAACCCCTGTGCCCCCTACAGAATCAATGGTTGACCTCACCTCACCACTTGAGATTCTTCGTATCATTTCTCCTAAACCAGAGGCACTCCCTATTCCTCCATGGTTCTTGGATGACTTATCCAAGGATTCACCCCCAAATCCCCCCAATTCTCCTATTCATTTCCCTATGGGAACTTTACATCCAACTACCACTAGTACTCTTCAGTACTTCGATTTTTGGTTTATGTCAAGCGAACCATCGCAATCTCATTGCATCGTTCCCCCTGCCTCTTCTTCACCCGAAGACAACCACACAACGACAAACACCGATATCACTCTTTTAGATCCCTTATATTCCTACCAATTCCACTGTGATGAGGAAATACTCGAAGAGTTAAACACCCCCGACTAACCATGGGATGCGCTACACCATAGAGCTCTCTTCTTTCCACAGGAAGCCTCCATGCCCCCTAACCAACACCCCATATACGCAGTCGAAACCAAGGATTTTATCCCATCAGGGCATATCAATTGGTTCAACAACCACATTCCTACCCCTAATGATTTTGAAGAAGGCAACATGGCCAACATTTCCCCGACCATCAAAATCGATATTTCCATAGAAAATGGAGTCGTCGAGGAAATCAACATTGGTGTCGCATTCACTCCTCATGAAATCACCGCCTACAAAGCCCTCTTCCAAGAATATCGGGATATTTTTTCCTGGTCATAAACAAATATGCCTGGCCTCGATCCTTCTATTGTCAAACATCACATCGACACCTGACCTGACATTACACCAGTTCGTCAAAAACAATGACTGCTACACCCATCCAAAGCAGCGGCCATTAAAGTCGAGATTGACAAATTACGTGCGGCTGGGTTTATCTACCCCATCGCCTATACCTCATGGGTTTCCAACCCTATACCCATTAACAAAAAACAGGGCACTATCCGCGTCTGCACAAACTTTCACGATCCCAATCAAACATGTCCCAAAGACAACTTTCCAATGCCTTTCATCGATCAAATTATTGACAATTGCGCAGGCCACGAGGCTCTGTCCTTCATGGACGGTTTCTCTGGTTATAATCAAATCCAAATTCACCCAGTCGATCAATACAAAACCGCATTCACCACCCCTTGGGGTACTTTTTCATATCGTGTCATGCCTTTTGGCCTAAAAAATGTTGGCGCAACTTTCCAATGGGCGATGACATACATTTTTCACGATCTGGCTCACATAATCCTAGCACACTTGGACAATCTCACAGCTCAATCCAAGAAACACACCCAACATCTTGATGATTTACGGATCATCTTCCAACGATGTCGTCAGTACAACATCTGCTTGAATCCCCTCAAGTGTGTGTTTTGCATCACTGCGGGATGCCTCCTTGGATTCATCATCTCTCAAAGTGGTATTACCGTGGACCCCCTTAAAGTCCAATCCATCACTAAAATTCCACCCCCATGAAATTTACGTGAACTACAGAGCCTACAAGGAAAAGCTAACTTGCTATGGCGATTTGTCCCAGACTATGCCACTCGAGCACACAGTTTCCTTCGCTTACTCTGCCACGACATCCCATTCCACTGGGATGAACATGCCTAAAAATAATTTGATGATCTTAAAATGGCACTCTCCAACGCCCCTTTAATTAGTGCACCCAACTATAATCGCAACTATATCCTCTACATATCAACATCAGTTGTCTCAATAACAGGAGTTCTCGTTCAAATCAGTGATGATGATTGTGAGCATGTCATTTACTACATTAGTAAAAACATTTCAGGGCCACCCTTGAAGTAAAAACATGAAGAGAAACTATCCCTTGCAGTCATCCTCATAGCCCAGAAACTGCATCATTACATTCTTCTTCGTACAACTAAAGTCATCGCAGATTCCAATCCCATGCAATACTTGCTCAGTCGTTGGAAAATTAATGGAAAATTTGCCCGATGAATCGTTATCCTTCAGGAGTACAATCTTGAATTTTAAACACCCAAGAGAAAGAAATCTCTCATCCTCACCGAACTGGTCATGACCTTCCCCTCTGATACTACTAGTACCCCCATCAATACTGACTTCCCCGATGAACATCTCTTTTACATCACTTCAGATGATCCTTGGTACAACGACCTCCTCGTCTACCTCCAAACCCAAAAGTTTGGTAACCACCTTTCAAGAGATGACCGCCATCGTATTCGCCACCATGCCCCCTGCTACCTCCTCATCAGAGATATCTTATATCGGCGAGGGATCAACACCATACTTCGTCGATGCTTGACTATTGACGAGGCCAATAGAGTCTTGAATGATTACCATAGCGGTGCATGTAGGGGCCATCTTTCGGGAATGTCCACTTCTCAGAAAATCATCCGAGTCGGATATTTTTGGCCCACATTGTTTCACGATTGCATTCATTCCGTGAAGCGATGTGATAAATGTCATCTTTATGCCAACAAAGCAAAAGCACCATCTACTCTTCTCCACCCAGTCATTACTGCAGGCCCCTTTTGTAAATGGGCCATCGACTTCATGACTTGTAATCCCCCATCCAGAAATGGACACAAATACATTGTTGTTGCATTTGATTACTTCACAAAATGGGCTGAAGCTATGCCCACCTTCAACAACACCACTGACACTGCAGTGCATTTTTTCTTTAATCATGTTATATCCCACTTTTGAGTACCACTCCAACTAGTTTTCGATCATGGGAAACATTTCGAGAATGATATTTTCATCAAACTCTCATCTCAGTTGGGATTCTCCCATGAGTTCGCCTCACCATATTACCCTCAGTCTAACAGACAAGTCGAAGCAGTCAACAAGGTCCTCAAGACCATGTTGCAATGCACGGTTAACAAACATAAGACCAATTGGCATCATATGTTATTTTCTGCATTATGGGCTTACTGTATGGCTATGAAAATGGCCACTGGTTTAACACCATTTCATCTAGTCCATGGGGTTGAGGCCACTCTTCCTATCGAGTGAAAAATTCCCACCTTACGCACCGCAATTGAGCTATTACCTGACACTACTCCAATGGAGCAGCGCTTGCTAAACTTAGAGTCCCTAGATGAAGATCGCTAATCTTCATTACAGAACAATGAGGCAGCCAAAAAATGGTCAAAGGCCACCTTTGATCGCCATGTCAACCTTCGCTCATTCCACGAAGGCGACCTCATCCTTTCTTACGATATCTCTCACGATACCCTCGGTCATGGAAAATTCGAGTCACTATGGCATGGCCCCTACATTATCCAACATTGCCTCACCAAAGGCGCATACGTCCTGGCCTCTCTCGAAGGCCTCTCTCTCAAAGAACCCATCAACGGGTTATACTTACAGAAATTTTACACCTAAGCGTAGCCATTCTACATTAGGTTATTTCTTTTATAGTGTTTTTAATCTTTTTTCCATCCCTCGCGTCTAAACTATCAATTGTGTTATTGACAGATGCTTCCTCCACTAGCCTACAACATTGGTTACGCCGATGACACGAGATGGTGGACACAAAATCTCACTTCAGTAGCTTGGGCCCTCTATACCCCCTCACATGAAACGCTCCACTCTAGTGGCATATGTTTGGGTTCAGGAACCAACAACCAAGCCGAGTACACTGTTGTCATTGGCCTCCTCGCCGATGCCTGTCATCATCATATTCATCACCTTAGCGTCTTTCTTGAATCTCAACTAGTCGTCCTCCAGCTCAACAATGTGTACCATGTCCACGATCCTTGCCTCTTTTGTAAATACCTACAAGTTAGACTTTTATCTTGACATTTTGATTTCATTACATTTACACATATTCCAAGACAATTGAATCAAATTACATATAACTTAGCTAACATTGTGTTATATTGGCATATATCACATCAAGATACCTCTACACACACATAAACCATCAAGAACCTGTCATAGAATATATAGATTAGACATCATCAACACATTACAAAACACATGTAAACATCACAAAGACCCCAAAATGTATACTCATATATATATAAATTGGTCACCAGTGCCATCAAAATGTTTACATACATACATCGCATACAAAATCCGCAGGCCAATGGAGCACCTCGGTACAAACTGGTCTCACTACACCAAAAATGGGCTCACCAGCCTATATACAAAATACAAACATACATAGAGTGACACTCAGGGTGCCTCTAGAGAACCACCTCCTGCCCCTCCCTCAGATGGTGGTGCCCCACCCACTATTGGTCCCTCCAGACCAGGAGGTAACCGTCTGGTCATCGTAGCACTTTCTACTGTTGCTCGTCGCACCATAGCCCGCCATGTCAGTGGAACTCCCACACACTGCTCCAGGATGCCCTCATCCTGGATACTCAAGCACATGCCCTCAGGCACGCCCTTTAGCACCACCTCCAAGCGGTGGAAAATATCCTCAAAATCTCCCCCAACCTCCGTTGTAGGAGCACGCGATGGCCCGGCACCAGGGTCATCAAAATGGTGTCTCCTCGCTGATCTCTCGTCACCAGCTGATCTCGCCTCGATGTCCTTGCGATGATGTCTCTCTCCTGCCCACGGCGGTCTCCCCGGATCCTGGCAAGCTGATGATCTCATTAGCTCAACCTCACGCCCATGAGGTCCCACATATGCACATAAAAACAACCAAATGATAGTATCAACATCTATACAAAATACATATGTCATGCTATCTCAAAAATCAACATATAAATCACAAACATACCTCGGTGATAAAACTCCTCCCCTGGAGGTAACACCATATCCGGATCACCCCGAAAGTCAACACCATAGTATGGATACTGCAGTATGACCTGCAACATCTGCCGCCACACCTGTGCCAGCTCATCCGTGAAAAAATGGTCGCCCTCGCCACAATTGTGGCGAACCAAAATCATCGACCACCACCTCAATCGTGGCTCTCGTGCACCAGGAGCACTTAATAAAATTCTAGGGTGCAACATMGACACCCTCTCCAAAAACCAGGCCACCACAATGGACCTAAAGGCAAAGTCCCCTGAGTTTGTAGACCGACATCTATCTAGCTACCCTACCATCCTAGCATGCAGCATCAACCCCTAGGAAAAATGCTTGCTGGCCAGTGCCCTCCCCATAACCCTCAGCTGACCACCATTGATCCACTGAGTCGCGAGGGACCCATGTACCCTCACAATCATCACTGCTACACAGCGGTGAGCTAAAGCATCCATCGCCCTGATACTCATGACGGAGCCCGACATGTAGTTCTCCCTCGAACAGTACCTCCGGCCCAAGGTCACTAATGACACATCTGCAGGTAACACCGACTTCACCGGTAGGAGCGTTCCTCTAAAAGAGAGCCCATTCAGAAAGTATATGTCCTCCACCATAGTGAAGGTGATCTACTTTCCCCGCACCATAAAACAATGTAGATCCAGAACCCACATCCGGATCAGAAACTATAGGAGATACTCCTGTGCCCGTATCAACGGGCACTCAAAGAACTTCAGTATCCCACAGGCTACCAAAGTGGCATGAACCCCCGGCTCCTCAATAGCCACGACATCCCTCAGCTGTGACCAGTCTCGCTCTCGCCAATGGACCAGCATCATGCAAATGGTCTCCTAAAACCACATAATATAGTCCTAGGTCATCCATATTGACTATAAATACCATTAAAAAAGATAAGTTTTTCACCCATCAGCCTTGCTCCCAAGGCGCGGYTGTTTAACCCACAGGTGCACACATATGTGCACCTGTTCACCCCACAAGCATGCACATATGCGTGCCTGTTCACCCCACAGGCATGCATGCAAGTGCGCATGTCCATCCCACAGGAGCACATGTGTGCATGCCTGCCCACCCTATAGGGGGGCCTCCATGTTCCCCTATCACAAATATAGGCATGCATCATAGTGCACCTATCCACTACACAGCCGTGCACCCATGCGCAGTTGTGTAGAAAACAGGTGCGCATATCATGCGTGCCTTTTTCCCCCCTAAGGGTGCACCCATGCATAGCTATCCGGATAATAGGTGCACACCCATGCATGCATATTTCTGGATCACCCGCACACTGGGGGGCCCACACCCATAAAACCCTCTGTACGGCCCTCCGTACAGGCCCTACCCATAAATTGAAAACCTACTTCTATGCAAGACGATAAGACTACTAACCTGAATCTCATTGGTCCTAAATCGGCTGCCTCATGCTCCCAGAATCTATAAATCTCCTCTAAATACCTCTCATCCAGTCACTCTGGCAGCAAGTACAAATGAGGTGGCAATGTGGGCCCTACAACTATATATAGGCCTTTCCTCCAAACTTCCAAACACCATTCTGGGAGCTCCAGGTGTCCGTTTTTCGATCCATCTTCAGCCACAGGATCAGCATCCCATCATCTACATCATGCCAGTCCCCAGGCTAGTTTTTATCCTTAGCCCTCAGGGTGCCATGTTTTCATACCTTGTTCAGGTACGCATGCTCATGTTCCAAAATTATCAAATAAATTCTTGTATGTTTGATTCTCTTCAGATATTGTTCACATCGGGTATTTGGTTTTCATGTGTGTAGGTACTTGGTCATCATACATCAACGCAACCCCTTCAGGTATATAATCAGCACTGGCATGTAATCATTCCCTATGAATCTCAATTACATCTTCAGTCACACCCTCTAACATTTGCCTCTAGGATCCCCATCTCCGGCTCTGCAGTACTGACACTTCCATTTCATGTTAGGTACTGTCACCCAATAGCACTCTCCCCCACATGAGTCATCCCATTCATAGTACCCTTTGGCACTTTGACACTCATGTTGTTTTTCAACCCTTTAGGGATGGGAGTCTCGATAGTCTTACATCATGTCATGAATCAGCCACATACTCCTTCTCCTTATTTTTCTAGCTTTCCCAATGGACTCCCAGATTATATCTTCAAGGTTCTATTTTGACTGCACCTTCGTAGTATCATGAACCCTCCATTTCATCCACAATTAGTCTGCCCATCTGCAAATTTCCCTCCATTTCACCTACTACATACAGAAACCCACCCATGGGCCCCCCACCCTCCACCAGTTCTCCAAGAAAATTGCACCCTAACCGGCCCAACCATATTACATTGGGGCACCCATTTCTGTATTTGTACACTCATCCCAAATTATTCTTTATTTATTTGGTAAATTGTAAAAAGCCTTTGTTTCCAGCATTTACATATCATTTTGTCGTCACCTTTGGTGACCTTCTTCCCTTTTTTATGGAAAATGAAACCCATTTCACCCTTGGTTGGGGAACTCCTTATCATCTACCCTTGCTGACATCATCCATATACTCTGAGTATCCCATAGGCCACTTACCTCGACCCTCTGAGTTTGTTCACTTTGTCCCGCCTCTGGCACAACTTATGCCACGTCATGTTGTCCCCCTGACACTCGACCTAGTTGAATGATTGCAGCCACTTATACTTCGCATATACCCCCAACCAAGGGTATTCTTGAGTCTTCATACATCTTGACTTCATCCATGTACCTCCTCCAGTTCCTAACCTCACCTAGTAGATTTCACGAAGCCCTTTGCTTCTGGGAGTCGCGTCCCCGTTTTTGTCAACATCAGCACAGTTTCCAGAAGGGCGACAGTATCTTGACTCTCATTACCTTTCCAATGAGAGGTCTCGGATGACACAAGGAGAACCATAATTTCTTCCTACTGTCGTTGAACCCCATAACATTTGACTTCAACACTTTCTCATGTTACGGTGGGTCTTACTTTGTGACTATTGCAGTTATTTCTTATATTTTCCGAAGACCTCTGAACTTGGCTGGGCTATCAATGCCTACAGAATCCATGATACTTCTTACAGATGTCATTGCCTACTATTCGGAGTATGTTCCTCCGTAGAATTGTCTTCTGCCTTTATTACGACTGCCCCCAAGGGCACTGCAGTTGTCTACATCAACACACCATTTTAGTTACTATACAACACCATTCCTTTTTTGAGTTACATGACATGAGCATGGGGCATGCCCACCTCGTTTGTACACAGTTTATTTTTTACACACCTTATGGAAGGTTGGGTGCTACAGGTTCCCTCTAGTATTGAAGAGATCTGATCCATATGGATATCGATGGCCACCCACCTTTTCCAACTAGCTCAAAACAATTTTCTAGCAATTTTGGTAATTTACTATTTTTAGCAGTTTTTTACTTCTGGGGCCATTTTGATGGCCTAAATGAAGGTTTTTTGGGATAGAGATTCTCAACGATAGTTGAAGCCATGATTGAGCCCCCAAAATGAATCTCCTCTATTATACCTTTCCAACGAGCTATCGTGTGCCTAAAATAGAGATCGTATGCAAAAGTTATGACCCCGGGAAGTTGATGTACTGACTTACCCAAACGGGGCCCACATGACTTTTGGCGCTTCATCTCCTAGGGTTAGGTTTTTGGATGTATAGGGTTTTTGACATTCATTTTTATTTTAAAAATGCCTTCAGAGTCTCATTGTAATCATCTTCTTGCGAATGCAAGTAGCCGTCACATCTCTTCTCAAAGATAAGTTGCCACCATTCTAGTGAGTCTTTCACTATGTATTTTTACAGTCTCTGTACATTTATTTCATTAATAGAAATTGTGTATTACTGTATCTCTGTGTTTATGGTTACATCTCTGATACATTTATGTCATATTATTGGATATCTGCGATATCTCTGTGCATTTCTTTATCATCTGGATTAGTGGTATCGGAGTAGGTTGCTCTTGATATTTTTCAGTGCATGTCCCCGACAAGGTCTGAGTATAGAAAGTTGAGTCTCGAGCTTGTCTCTCTTGAAGACAATCTCTCTTTCATTCCCCAGAAACCCTCCATGGCGGAAGAAAATAAAAACGACAGAGAAGATGATTCTATCAATCTGTTGCTTGAGAAACCTCTCACGTGACAGAGGGACGAAATGATGGAGACTTTTTCCCACATCCTTCAACGCCTTCCTATAGAAACATGTGCATCTTCATCAAACAAACACTTTGGAAGCACCTCTCCTTTCATAGTACAGGTTAATTTTGATATTCCCGTATTTGAAGGTCAAATAGATGTGGATGCCCTAGACAAATGGTGAAATCTATTAGAAGGTTATTTCTCTATTCATAATTTTTACGACAGGGAAAAGATCACCTTCACACTCCTTAAATATCTCCCCCGTGTCAAACATTGGTGGGAAACTTACTGGGAGAAAAGTTCCACTGAGGAGTCTGGAAGATATGGGGCCGAGCCCACTTGGGATTTTTTTGTGGATGCAGTAAAGGAACAATATTACCCTATTGGAAACTATGAGGACCAGTACATGAAATGGACCACACTACGGCAAGAGAGGGGCCAAGCAATTGTGGAGCTCACCAATACCTTCCATACCTTGTGCACCAAGTTGGGTATCAAATAATCTGAATGACATTTGGTTCTAAAATACCGTGGGGCTCTACATAGATACATCCAAACTAAAATGGATTTTCTGGACATCTCATCACTCTATGTTGCTTATCGATATGCTGTTAAAATAGAGCAGAAATTTAAGCACCAGAATAAACGGGATTGTGGGTCTGCAAATCTGCAATAACGAAAGTATGATAAAGACGACCCTAACAAACAGTCTCCCAAAAACCATTCTAAGCCACAGGAAAAGAAGGGTCATAGAAAGACAAAGAAGGACACTGAAAAATGGTGCGATTTCCACAAAATCCCCTAGCACAACACCAAGGAATGTCGCTCAAAACAGTCATTGGTGGTCGATATCAAAGACAATGAACCAAACCCTGATTCAAAATCTAATTTTGAAAATGCTGGTAAAAGACAGATCATCGACGCAGACCCCACTACTATTGTCGCGACTGAAACAATTCAACTAGAAGAACCAATAGATGCTAAAGAGGGGGAGCACCTTTTTCATTCACAGATGTGGGTGAAGGGGACCCCGCTACATTTTATTTTTGAGACCATAAGCCAGAATAACCTCATCTCAACAGAGATCATCAAACAGTTGGGATTGTCGACAACACCACAACCAAAACCATACAATATCAGGTGGCTTCACCAGGGATGATATCTCTGTGTCATCCAACAGTATCAATTTTCATATGACATCCAAACCTTCAAGGATGAGGTATTATGTGATGTTTCCCCACTGGATGTCTATGATGTTCTCTTGGGCCAACCATATATGTGGAAGCGCCATGTTGTTTATGAGTCTTGACCCCCCAGTTTCATTGTTTCTCTGGGGGGTCATCTCTAAAAAATACCATAGGTAGTTCAGACTATTGTTCCACCTAAACAGTGCCACAAGGTAGTATCTCATACTACAAAATAGATCTTCTTCACAATCTGTTCAAAAGGTGAACAAAAGGATACTACACACATTACAGCCTCAGCCCAAGCACCTTCTATCCAATATAAGAAGGTCAAAAATATTGCAACAAAGTGCAAATATTCCTTCTACACATAGGAATCTCATGTAGCCAGACTGGTTAAAAAGGTCCAACCCTTCCAACCACATGTTCATGACAACCTTCAATAAGCTAAGCAACACAACTTCTCCAACAAGGCAAGAAACTCATCAAGTTGTAGATTCAAAAAACACTTTTCCCTCTCCCCTGGGCACTCAACGCAATGGAGACCATTCCTTCCTAAGGAGGGAGGATTTATCTAGGTGAATATTAGTGGCCACCCACCTTTTCCAATTGGCTCAAAACAATTTTCTAGCAATTTTTGTAATTTACTATTTTTAGCAGTTTTTAACTTTTGAGGCCATTTTGAGGGCCTAAATGAAGGTTTTTAGGGATCGAGCTTCTCAATGATACTCAAAGGCATGATTGATCCCCCAAAATGAATATCCTCAATGATACCTTTCCAACAGGCTATTGTGCACCTAAAATGAAGATCGTATGCAAAAGTTACGACCCCGAGAAGTTGATGTACTAACTTACCCAAATAGAGCCCACATGACTTTTGGCGCTTCATCTCCTAGGGTTAGGTTTTTGGATGTCTAGGGTTTTTGACATTCCTTTTTATTGTAAAAATGCCTTCGAAGCCTCATTGTAATCATATTCTTGCAAATGCGAGTAGTTTTCACATCTCTTCTCAGAGATAAGTTGCCACCATTCTAGCGAGTCTTGCACTCTGTATTTTTACAGTCTCTGTACATTTATTTCATTAATAGAAATCGTGTATTACTGTATCTTTGTGTTTATGGTTGCATTTATGATACATTTATGTCATATTATTGGATATCCATGATATCTTTGTGCATTTCTTTATTATATCCCCGCTCTCATTTCATGCCAAAAATAATCTGGATCAAGATCAGTTCGAGAAAGAAGGCTACTGGAAAGGTATACTCCATCTGATTTTCATTCAAATTTTTATTTGTCTATTGTTGATGATGATCCTATAAATATCAGGGAGGTAGTGGATTCAAAGGATGGAAAGCTCTGGAAAAAGGCCATGGATGAAGAAATGATAACCTTGGATAAGAATGATTCTTGGGATCTAGTGCAATTGTTGACTAGAATAAATCCCATTGGTAGCAAATGGGTATTTAAAAAGAAGTTGAATGCAGAAGGAAAAGTGGAGAAATACAAATCTCAGTTAGTAGCAAAGGGTTATTCCCAAGTTGAGGGAATTGATTTTGATGAGATTGTTTCTCATGTTGCCAAGTTAACCTCTATAAGATTTATGTTATTTGTTGATGTTTCATTTTATTTTGAAGTAGAACAAATGGATGTGAAGACAACATTCCTACATGGGGATATAGAAGAAGAAATCTATATGAAGAAGCCAGAAGGATTTGTTTTAAAGGGAAATAAGGAGTTGATATGCAAGCTGAAAAAGTCCCTGTATGGTTTAAAACAATGACCAAGGATGTGGTATAAATAATTTGATACTTATATGTTGAGACTTGGTTTCACAAGAATCAAAGAGGATCACTGTGTGTATTTTAAATTAATAGGTGATCATTTTATTTATTTGGTCTTATACATGGATGACATGTTGATGATAGGAAACAACAAGGAGATTATATAGGATGTGAAAACTCAGTTGTCCTCTAAATTTGACATGAAGGATCTTGGTGCTTCAAATTTCATTTTGGGAATGTGTTATCACATATTCTTGCAAGGGGGGAGGTTTTCCTGGATTTGGCCCTTGGGTGGAAAAATGAAAAGAATGGGGTTAAAAACTCACTAAATGGCATTTATCCTAAGTCCGTCGGAGTGATGTGACCATTTGGCATGTTCTGCTAGGATGCACACAAATATGGGCGGCTAGGATCAGCACGCCTCATATTGATGATCGTTGTCCATATCAAGGCCTCAACATGCGCATTCATTAAAAAAGGTAGAGCGGGCCGGGTAAAACAACCGTGGTTTTTTTAGGCACTATGTGTCAGCCAGAGACACACATCGGGCCCAAAATCGAGGAGGAATCAAATTGCTTTTTGTAGCCCGGATGTGTGCATTCCCTATCTTAGGCCGACAAGTGGCCACTCCACAACAGTCCTGCCGGAAACTATCCTCCAATCCATCTCTCTCCTCTGTCTGTCGCATCCCTCTCTCCCCTTTCATTCCCTCACACCTATCCTCCATTCATTGTCCTACCTATTTCCTCTCCCCTTCTCATCTCCTGCCACCTGTGCCACCTCATCTCCCTCGTATGCCACCCCCATAGCTTCTTCCCAGCCTTTGTGTCTCCTCCACCTAGCCATCGCACACTGAGCATCCTATCGTTGTGCCAATCGTCCCACTAGACCCTCATCCACATCTGGTGCCTAGCCATCCCTGCATGCATCCAACTCAGCTTCAAATGGCAGAATGTAGAGGCCACCACATCTCATAGGTGTAGAGATGACTCTGGCCTTTTGATCCTGATGAAGCAATTATTAAGGTTGGTTGGTGGTGGTTGAACATCTTTTCCACCATAAATGGAAATCCAGAGAAAGGATTGTTACCAAGTCGGCTTAGCTACAGTCAGCTCATCTGAAACATGATTGCTTCTGACAGATCTTGCTTATGATAGGAGACTGCATGCAGAGTCTGTCAAGAAGCATGCACACACAAATATTTTCATGCGAAGACTCGAGCATGCCTCTACTGAAGAAACAGAATTTCTGAGTATAAGTATGGAGTTCTATAATTTTTGTAAAGGTCTTTGGTTGAGCAGAGCTCCCATTATGTAATATTTTTTAACACTAGAGATTGTCTATTTATGTATTTCGATTTGATACTTTCAGTCACCAAAATTTATTTTCCATTCACATCTCTCTAAATCCTGTGTCAAAATACTCGGAATTGGAGGATCCAGTCAAGGATTGTTATGTTGTTCTGATGGAGGTTTGATCATAGCAGTATCGTGATCATTTTTAATCAGTTTCTTATGTTGTCTTTTTGCCTCTCGCACTAAATAGCTCGGAATTGGAGGATCTAGTCGAGTTGTTGTAGCTGCATGATGGTGGAGATTTGATCATAGTTCTGTTGGAACTGTGTCATTTGGGCACATTTCAGTGTCTGAAACCTGATCTCAAAAGCATCATCAAGTCTGAGTTTATCTTCTTCAAGTTGTTGGAAGGTCGGATGTGTTGGACACACCTACCACACTTAGAGAGGGGGTGAATGAGTGTGGGGCTCTTTTTCCCAAAACTTCCCTCTTTACATAAAACTCCTTAGTTAACATTCAACATTTATTCATTACCCATTGTTGTCATTTATAACCAGTTAGATGTGAACATATATCAGCAGCATATATCAGCAACACATACCATCAATAAGTCATCACCACAAGGAACACAAAGAACATAAGATGTATGTACAATTTTTCTTTTTATTATGGACAACAATCCATGGTTTATCAACAACAACTAAATAGAGTACAACTCTACAAGAGCACGAGATCTATAATGCAAGACTCAACTTACACCCTCAGCACCAACTAAGATGAGGAAACAATCCTTAACAGATATCAATCTTTCAATAGGTACGTGACCTGTCAGTAGTGTAGCCCACGTGTGTACGCGTCTTGGCTCACTACAGCCCATGTGTGCACGTGGCCAATGTATAATGCAACATGCATATGCTTCTGAGAAACTAGGGTTTTTCTTTGCTTCACATGCTCAGATCCTTTGCAACCTGCAATCACTTTCTCTTCTGTCTTCCACTGTCCAAACTAACCCACAGCCAGTCACAACATCTCCAAGCTCTCCAATAGCTTTCTCATGCTCCACAATAGATCAATATGAATATTATCTCAAACATGTATAAGCATCTAGTATACCATACAAATCATGTCACCACTGAATCACAAGAGTATTGATCACTCCATCAACCAATTCAAACAAACTAAACCACATCATAGAATCCATATCAAGAATTCCTAAGCATTCCCATCACATCAAATAATAGTATTCATAAATACAATAATGTAATCATACAAGTGTCTCAGGGATATATTCGAGGCCATAGAATGCAGATCTGGAACCTGCCTAATCATCCAAGAGCTTGGCACCAGCTCAAACACAAGTCTTCACCATTCTGTCCACCATACGCTCCCTGTCTTCAGAAATCCCATGTACATACTCACCCTATACACATCCAGCCCGCATATACCTCAATGTATACACACCCTATACACAGACAGTTCGCGTATGCATAAGAAACTAGGGTTTCTGAAGTTCTGAGAATTTGTCGTCATGATATCTGACATTGCCGAAACTTTGATGCGTCCATGAGATCCTCCTCTCGCTCTCTTCCTCTGAATATATCTTCAATCATGCTCAAGAGATCCAAACCAAAGATCCTCTCACAAGAATCTCTCCAAAAATACTCCACAAGATAATCTCACTAGAAGCTCTCCATTGATCCACAAAAAGGATTTTCACCAAATGTACATTTCACAAGAGATCCTAGCTTCTTATTTATACTTTCATCTTCTAGGTCACTTAACCCATTTCTAGGTCATTTAACCCATTTCTAGGTTATTTAACATATTTTCCTTATTTTAGGGTTAACCACCTTCCATGAATAGAAAGTTCTCCAATACTTTATCATTTAAATATTCCTTCTTGATTTTGTCACTTCTTTTTATTATTTAAATAATCCATCTTGATTTTGTCACTTTACTTTATCATTTAAATAATGACTTCTTCTTTTCAAGCACTTTGACTTCTTTAACCTTGGGGGCTTCAAGCCTTCATATGGGGGTCCTCCAACTTCATAAGGCCATTACTCCCAAACCGTGAGGAGTTATGTGACATTCCACATACCACCGGAAATGGCATGACAAGCACTATTCATCTAGGATAGTTTCACCAAAAACTTCATTGATCTTCATCTCATTATTCTACATACAATCATGGGTCCTCCAACCGTTCTTTTAGGATAATTCAATCCGCAAAGCATCTTCCCGTGAGGAATTTCACCATAAGGGGACCACTTTGGATTTCATCCATTTGTGCACCTTATCAATCATGATAAGACAATAATGAGTCATATTTTCATCAAACAAACTATGCATCATCATGTATCAATGACAACTCATTAATCC
>JASDQU010099829.1:343130-359018 GCA_032191745.1 Picea mariana
CCCCAGCCCTAACCCCACGCCAAATAGTAAACCATTCAACATATAAATATTTTTCAACGTATGGTTATTAAGAACCATAGCGTGGTGCGTTGGTGGGTTGTCCTTTGTTAAAGCTTTGAACGGTGGGTAGAGGTCCTGGGGTCAAACCCCATGGACCCATAAAATTTTTAATAAACCAACCAATAAACCAAAATCCAATACCGGGGTGCCACGTGGCAGCCCATGAGTGGGCCACGTGGCACCAAACTATTCGACAATTAACTACCACGTGTCAACAACCTATTCGTCCACGTGTCCTGCCATCAATGCCTGCCACATCAGCTGCCATGTGTGAGTTGCACCCTGCCATGTCAGCATGTACGGACCTGCCACGTCAGCATCCGTACGGACTGTACAGACTGCCCAGTCAGCATCCCATTTTTTTTTTCCTGTTTGGCAATTCGAACAGATCGCGATATCTCTCGCTCCCGATGTCCGTTTGAGATGAAATGAGTTGCGTTGGGTTCATATGATGAGGGCTATGATCTCATTCATTTTGAGGCAATTCCAAGAACGTTGATTTTTGGGCTAAAATTTGACCCCTGGTCCAGATTCTGATCACACCTTCCCACTGAAAGGCTTTTGGACCCACAAAAGCTTATGATTATCTATCTAAGCTTCAATACTCTTCTACTTTCAAGTTCTATCAACTGATTCTACTAGAAAAGTCTTTTCGACAATCACCTGGATACTTTGACATGCCTTGCACTGCAACTGACTATGTCCCTCAACCACTGTTCTCTGGCTGCTGCTGACCCACTGTTCTCTCTGTGCTTAGAAGAATACCAACCTTCCCACTGAGAATCAAGTCCCTCTTGTGAACTCTTTGACGTCAACACAATCCGCTCTCCAATGGTTGCAAAAACTTTCCTGCGACATCTTGTCACAAGCCAAGAAAACCATCAATCTTGAAAACAAATTATACAAGACTGAAAATGATGACAGCAAAGTCTTTTTTCTCTTAAAGCAAACTGTCGCATCTTGTACTTCATCAAAGCACATAGCATTTTCCTGCATCTTGGTGTACTCAAAATCAACTTTGAAGCCAACAAACACCATCGACTAGACACAAGTCAAAAAACATGATCGACACAACATAGTCGTCAAGACAACATTGACACAAGTCGAGACTCATTTGAAACATATCAACCTTCCAAAATGACAAGTCAAAAAACATGATAAACAATCATGTTACAATCATGAATCATTCATGATGAACTATCACCAAGTTCATTGTTTACGCACTCACAAAAACAACTGCATGTGCATAGCTCTTCAACTCTCCTTCCAGTATAAACATAAGTACATAAACCCAAAACATGTGGGTACTTAAGAGCTGAATATGAAAAATGTATATGGCTGTAATTAATGAGCAGCATACCCCTTTTTTACATCCTCCTGATGAGGTGGTATAACACAAGTATGCATTCAAAAGAAAATGCATTCACATGCAAACTTGTATCTTACAAGTTATGATAACTGCTGCAACTTGTCAAACTTCAACAAAAATTAATAGATAAGGCTGAAATGTGCATCTACAAAAGAAAAAATGCAAGCCTTACTTACTCAATAAATCTAACCTTTTCTTACCAAGCCAACTCAATGGTGAATTTTTCTGCTGAAAATCGTCTGCTTGTGAATCATCCTGACTCACATCGATGATGGAATCTCCTCTTCCATTCTTGTCAATATTTTTATCCATCTACTTCTTGTGCTATGGATGAGTGGTTGGATGCAAAGTCCAAAATTGGTCAATGAGATGACCCCTCTTCAGACAATGAGTGCAAATCTTTTGCATGTTCTTTTCAAGTTACCTTTGCTTGGAAAGTTTCTTGAAAGTGGTCAATCTTTTCCAACATTTTGAAACATGATGGTTATATAAACCACAATATGTACATGGACTTTTTCTTCCATTTTTACGTGCAAATTTATCATGCTTAACATAATCAAAAGCAACTGAATTATAGGCAGATTTATACCTTGAACATTCACCTTTATCGCCCCTTTGAGGAGGTGAATTTGAAGAGTTACAAGCTCTCTTTTAAAGACCAACAATTCTGTTCTTGTCCTCATGGCTATGACAACTCTTTTGTTTCACACATTTACATTCATCTTGAATACAAGTTTTGCATGCTGAAGAGATTGAACTTTCAACAAAAGTTCTTGAACTTTCACCTTTAAAGCCTTCTTGAGGAGGTGAACATGAAACAAAATTTGTTCTTGGAATTTTTTTCCTTGTCTTCTCAACTTTGGGATTTACTCCATCAATTCATTCATAACCAAGACCACAATACTTAGGTCTCTCTTCAACAACAATAGGCTCAACAATGCCTTGTGCATGCTTGCCTAACCCTTTACCTTCATAGCCCATTTTTAACAATAACTTGGACCCTATTCCTCTTGTGTGATTTTCAAAAACACCAAAGCATTCTTCTTGAGAGGAATTTGAAGATAAACTAACATTACATACCTCATGTTCATGCATGTACTTGGTAAGGGTTTCCTTTGCCTCATGGAGTTGAGTCTCCATCTCCTGCAACTTTTCAAGAAGTTGGTCTTTCTCCTCCTTCATGGCCATCAACTGCTCTTGAAAGACAATGCTCTCTTCTCTATCTTTCCACAACTTTTGTACCATATCTTTCATGGTTAGCAATTCCTTAAACATCTCTTTGTCAAAGAACTTAGTTTTGGAAGATGTATGAGAACTATCCATGTTTGAAGCTTCCTCCATCCTTGCAAGATATCAAACTTCAACACAAAACTTGCACAAATACCAACAGCTAAATCTCAAGCTATCATTGGCAAATACATGAGAAAAACAAACTATGCTTTGATACCATCTGATATGAAAATAGAAGGCTGACTTGTTATGCTATGCAAGCACCCTCTACTTCAATAAAATAAACCTTACAGGACCTTGCTTCATGTGTTAAAATATGAAAGATGGTTTGTGTGTTAAGTTCATGCTTCTTCTTATCAATGTTCATGTGTGAGGGAATGTCCTTTTAAAAAGGTTAAATATGTGCTTTAAACAAATACACAACAACATAAATTGCAACAAATAAACCAACAAACTCACAACAATAACAAGATGATAAAGGAGTTCACCCCTCTCTGGGCTACATCTCCTTGAGCCTCATTCAATGGACTTGGCTCTTTGGGATTAGTTTGTCAAATGTTCTTTTACAATCTGCTGCACAACTCCAATGGATTTACAGATTGTCCCATTGGGTTCAGAATACATAAAAACCCCAAAAATGACTATTAGAACTCTGAAAATGGATCTTGTCTCATCCAATCATGACATCTTCTACATGTGGCCTCTAAGCTTCCCTGAGCTTCTCTATGGAAAAAACACCTGTAAAAGTCCTCCAATGGATCTGAAACCTATCCCAATGTGTTCAGAGAATAATAATTAGTCAAAAATGACTATTCAGTCACAGAAAATAGACAAGTGCTCATCTGAGCAAGGCCTCAAACAATGAGGGCTTCAAGCTCCCTGGAGCTTCCTCAAACTTCAATGGTGAAAAAACTACAAAAGAAGTCTTCAAATGCCTATTAAAAATAGTGCCAATGGACTCAAAATGTCCAAAAACCCCTAGCTGGGCTTTTTCGGCACCTCATTTGGCCCAAAAAATGAAGAAGTTAGGCCTCCTGCCATTTTTCTCCTTCAAGCTTGCTGTCTCTGGTTCGCCATTTCGCACCTGTGTGTGAGTAACCTGGCTTCTGGGCATTTTCCATCCCTAAACCCAGCACCCATGCACCTTCTGAAATTGGTGCCAAAATTTTGCACCATTAGCGAACTAAGCCCCCAAATTCCAGAGGTGTTGGGCGCATGGAGACCATATGGCCACGTCCCGCGCATAAAAGGCTAACCGTTGCTAGGTTAAATCTAGGCGTGACAAGTGGCTAGGCACATGGTTTAAAAATCAACACAAATCCCGTGCACATTCCTGTGTAGTTAATGGTCATATGACATAACAATGTGACCGGGGGTCCATTTGAATTACAACCCCGCGCGCGCCCTCCGTTTACATAGAATGGTCACATGTGAAATGTGATTACAACCGTGGGTTTTAACATTGTAAAAATCCCCCGCACGCAAACCATCGGATGGCATGGTCATATGTAACCAACGTGCGCACATAAGAACCGGGGGCTGGGGCTTAGCCCCAGCCCTAACCCCACGCCAAATAGTAAACCATTCAACATATAAATATTTTTCAACGTATGGTTATTAAGAACCATAGTGTGGCGCGTTGGTGGGTTGGCCTTTGTTAAAGCTTTGAACAGTGGGTAGAGGTACTGGGGTTGAACCCCACGGACCCATAAAATTTTTAATAAACCAACCAATAAACCAAAAGCCAGTACCGGGGTGCCACGTGGCAGCCCATGAGTGGGCCACGTGGCACCAAACTATTGGACAATTAACTGCCATTCATCCACGTGACCTGCCATCAATGCCTGCCACATCAGCTGCCATGTGTGAGTTGCACCCTGCCATGTCAGCATGTATGGACCTGCCACGTCAGCATCCGTATGGACTGTACGGACTACCCAGTCAGCATCCCATTTTTTTTTCCTGTTTGGCGATTCGAACAGATCACGATATCTCTCGCTCCCAATCTCCATTTGAGATGAAATGAGTTGCGTTGGGTTCATGATGATGAGGGCTACACTCTTGTTCGTTTTGAGGCAATTCCAAGAACGTTGATTTTTGGGCTAAAATTTGACCCCTAGTCCAGATTCTGATCACAATGTGTAGCCCATCCACGTGAAAAATCCATGCACCATGATATCCAACAATACCACATGCTTCCAATAATACATCACAAGATGTATCAATGAAACTTAAATTATGTACCAACCATGTACCCCAACAGATTATTTTACAAAATCCAATAGATGAGCATTTGATCAACATCAATCCATACTCATGGGTTAATTCCATGCACCCAAGATTTATTTTATATCATAAACTTGCATGATCTAACTTAGAACCATGAAAATCTGCAGCAAACAGTGACAGAACCTGCAATAAACAATGTCAGACCCTGCAACACAGAGTTATACCATCACATCAATCTGCAACCCATGTGCATTTCCTTTTTTCCAAGGCTTTACCACATATACGTGGCCTGCTACACAACAGAGCGTGAGTGTGCATGACCTATGCAAGGTCAGCCAACATATGTACACAACTGTCACCACTGTCACCTACGTATGCCTCAGTAGATGACTTAATTAATCTTCCCTTCAGTCTTTTATTCTGTTCTGGATGCTCTGTCTTCTTCACCCACTTCTGTAGATGACCCTTCTCCTCAGAACTTGAGCTCTAAGAATCCATCTTTTCAAATATGTCTCCCTTTCTTACTTCATTTCTTATTCTAGCCATGCTATGTGAAGTCCTCATCATGTACTTTCTTCTTGTGTTCCAGCACTCCTGGGATTTGTGGCCAAATCCACTACAGTTGTAGCATCTCATGGTGTTACAGTGAACAACAATGTGTCCTACTTGATCACATCTCCAACACCTTGTGGTGTTATGGAATATTCCATTATATCTCCTTTCATAAGATCTACATTCTAAAGATTTGTGACCATATCCATTACATGAATAACAATGCCCATGAAAAATACTTTCATACCTTTGCTTTAGTGTCCCAAAAGTATCTTCTTGATGTCTTCCTTGCTTTGTTATTTTGAAATCTTCTTTGTCTTGTGTAGATGGTTGTTTTGAAACATTGTCTTCCTTCTTTGATGGACTTACCTCATGCTTCTTTGAGGTGCTTGCTTCATCATGTGTATCTTCTCCTTTGTATCCAAGACCTGATTTATCACATGATGACCTTTGACTTTCCAAGATCTCATCCAAGATTCGTGAGCTATTCAAGAATTTGTTTGACTTTTCTATCTTCTTTCTAAGGTCAACAATTTCAGATTCTAACTTACAACATGACTCTTCCTTTTCATTTATTTGAATCTTCAATAGTTTTTCTATTCTCTTGGCTTCTTCAATTTGGGTCTTGAGATGGATAATGGTTTAAAAACTTTTGCTAATCTCATCATCTATATTTATATATTCTTTTCCATTCTTTAGCCTTGTGATCTTTTCTTCCTTTTCTTCTAATTTAGAACTCTCTTCTTGTTCTTTGAGCATTCCCTTTAACTTCAAGATGTACCTTTGACTCCTCCTAAGAAACTTCTTAGTGTTATCTGAAAGATAGTTATAGTGTGTATAAAAATGATCACTCCTATACATGTATAAACCCTCTTCAATTTCCTTTTGAAGTTCTAATAGATTTTCTTCTATTCTTTCCATGGGATAACTATGATCAAACTTTACACAAATTGTTTCTAGATCATCTTCTTCACTTGAGAAAAACTCAACATCATCACACTTTGGCTCATTGCAATCAAGAGTCTTTGGAGATTCTTTACCTTCAATATCTTCCTTCTTGCCAACACCATCACATGATTTTTTGCCTTCATTTGAAATGTATGCAATATCTTCCTGTGTGCTATCATTACTTGATTCTTTATCTTCATTTGAAATGTTTTCAAAATCACATTTAGAAACAATGCATTCAATATTTTTTGATGATTCTTTACCTTTGATGATCTTGATGGAGTGGTCTTCAATTTCTTCCTTCTCCTTCTTGCTTTGATATGTCTCCTCTAGCTTTAGCCATAGATCCTTGTCGGAAGTGCATTGTCCCATGCTCTCTTTGATAGGGATTGAGAGTCCACTGAGAATGGTCTTGAGAGCCAATGCATCATTCTTCTTTCCTTCCCTTTGAGCTACAAACTTTGACTTGTTATTCAATGGAACTGATCCACCAATGGCTTCCTTCCAAATAGATGCTCCCATTGTCTTCAAATATAATCTCATTTCTATTCTCCAAGTAGAATAGTATTCCTCATCAAGGATTGGAACTTCATCATCCATTTGTGTGTCTATGGATCTCCTTCAAGATTGTTAAGGCTTGTAGTGAAGGCCCGCTCTGATACCAATTGTTGGACACACCTACCACACTTAGAGGGGGGGTGAATGAGTGTGGGGCTCTTTTTCCAAAAACTTTCCTCTTTACATAAAACTCCTTAGTTAACATTCAACATTTATTCATTACGCATTGCTATCATTTATAACCAGTTAGATGTGAACATATATCAGCAGCACATATCAGCAACACATATCATCAATAATTCATCACCATAAGGAACACAAAGAACACAAGATTTATGTACAATTTTTCTTTTTATTATGGACAACAATCCGGGATTTATCAACAACAACTGAATAGAGTACAACTCTATAAGAGCACCAGCTCTATAATGCAAGACTTAGCTTACACCCACAGCACCAGCTGAAATGAGGAAACAATCCTCAATAGATATCAATCTGTCAATAGGTACGCAGCCTATCAGTTGTGCATCCCGTGTGTGTACATGTCCTGGCTCACTACAGCCCACGTGTGCACACAGCCAGTGTATAATGCAACATGTGTATGCTTTTGAGCAACTAGGGTTTTTCTTTGCTTCACATGCTCAGATCCTCTGCAACTTGCAATCACTTTTTCTTCTGTCTTCCACTATCCAAACTGACCCACAACTAGTCACAACATCTCCAAGCTCTCCAATATCTTGCTCATGCTCCACTATAGATCAATATGAATGCTATCTCAAACATGTATAAGCATTTAGTATACCATAGCAATCATGTCACCACTGAATCACAAGAGTACTAATCACTCCATCAACCAAATCAACCAAACTAAACCACATCATAGAAACCATACCAAGAATGCCCTAAGCATTCCCATCACATCAAAAAATAGTATTCATAAAGACAATAATGTAATCATACCAGTGTCTCAGTGATAGATCTAAGGCCATAGAATGCAGATATGGAACCTGCCTAATCATCCAAGAGCTTGGCACCATCTCAAACACAATTCTTCACCATTATGTCCACCATACGCTCCCTATCTTCAGACAACCCGCATACATACTCACCCTATACATAGCAAGCCCGCATATGCCTCAATGTATACACACCCTATACACAGACACCGCGTATGCATTAGAAACTAGGGTTTCTGAAGTTCTGAGAATTTTGTCGTTAAGATCTCCGACATTGCCAAAACTTTGATGCGTCCATGAGATCCTCCTCTCGCTCTCTTCCTCAGAATAGATCTTCAATCATTCTCAAGAGATCCACACCAAAGAATCTCTCACAAGAATCTCTCCAACAATACTCCACAAGATAATCTCACTAGAATCTCTCCATTGATTCAACAAAAGGATTCTCACCAAATGTACATTTCACAAGATATCCTATATTCTTATTTATACTTTCATCCTCTAGGTCACTTAACCCATTTCTAGGTCACTTAACCCATTTGTAGGTTATTTAACCTATTTTCCTTATTTTAGGGTTAACCACTTTACATGAATAGAAAGTTCTCCAATACTTTATCATTTAAATATTCCTTCATGATTTTGTCACTTCTTTTTATTATTTAAATAATCCATCTTGATTTTGTCACTTTACTTTATCATTTAAATAATGATTTCTTATTTTCAAGCACTTTGACTTCTTTTACCTTGTGGGCTTCAAGCCTTCATATTGGGGTCCTCCAACTTCATAAGGCCATTACTCTCAAACCGTGAGGAGTCATGTGACAGTCCACATACCACCGGAAATGGCATCACAAGAACTATCCATCTAGGATAGTTTCACCAACAACTTCATTGATCTTCATGTCATTATTCCACATACAAGCATCGGTCCTCCAACTGTTCTTCTAGGATAACTCAATCCACAAAGTGTCTTCCCGTGAGGGATTTCACCATAAGGGAACCACTTTGGAGTTCATCCATTTGTGCACCTTATCAATCATGATAAGACAATAATGAGTCATCTTTTAATAAATCAAAATATGCATCATCATGTATCAATGACAACTCATTGATCCATCTTCATCTATGCATCATATCAATGATCCATCTTTATCAATTCGTTTCCACTTTGACATCTATCATTCTCATCAAGGACAATACATATACATTTTTCATCAGTCATCAATCAATCAATTACTTGACATCAATCAATCAAACCATTTACATCAATGACATATGATCCAACAATCTCCCAAATAATCAAACCATTTGCATCAATGACAACATGATCCAAAAATATCCCCCTTTGGCATTGATGGCAATACCAACATTGATGTCAACACCAATTACCAATTATTGATGTCAACATGTAGATAAGACATGCTCTACATCAATAGCCAATGTGACTATCTCTCCCCATCAATAAGTATCAAATCAATCACATCAATGTGATTAACTCTCCCCCTTTGACATCAATGGAAAAGGGCCTTTCTCCTCTTGGGGTTTCTCCCCCTTCCTGAATGCCTTTGATCTTCCTCTGAATAATATCTCCCCTTTTGAACAAGGGATATCACTCTGATTTAATGCTGAAAATACATCGAACATACTCCCCTTGTGACCATTGCTCCTTCTGGAATTATGCTTCTGTGCTCTGTCTTCAAATATAGGGCTCTTTTCTAGGTATGTATCTGATAAATATCTCCTTCTAGAAACATGGGAAGAAGAATGACTCCCCCGAAGGGTATGTCTCCCCCTATCTAGTCTACAATATGAACGATATGCTACCATATGAGGATCCTTGGACCTGTTCATGCATCAAACTTGTTCCATACCATGCATCATGAATGTCAATAATAAAAATAAAGAATCATGAACAATATATCAACCAAGTACATCATGTACCAAAATGTGTCCACCATGCACAACACCCATGTATATCAACCATGTACATCAACAATGTGCCAAATGATATCATCCATGAAATGTATCCACCATATGCCAACATGTGCATCTACCAATATGCCAACATGTGCATCTACCAATTATGCCAACCATGTGCATCTATCAATATGATAAACAAATACCATCCATGAGTGTACCATCATGCATCATTACTTGCACCAAGCAAGTATATCAACCATGCATCAATAAGCTAAGACTCCCCAATGATGTACAACATGACTATCAACTCAACTCACCAACTACATGTCTCAATGTGTAGCCCATCCACATGCAAAATGTATGCACCATGATATCCAACAATACCATATGCTTCCAATAATACATCATAAGATATATCAATGAAAATTCAATTATGTACCAGCCATGTACCCCAATAGATTATTTTACATAATCCAATAGATGAGCATTTGATCAACATCAATCCATACTCATGGGTTAGTGCCATGCACCCAAGATTTATTTTATATCATAACCTTGCATGCTCTAACTTAGAACCATGAAAACCTGCAGCAAACAATGTCAGAACCTACAATAAACAATGTCAGACCCTACAACACAGAGTTATACCATCACATCAATCTTCAACCCATGTGCATTACCTTTTTCCCAAGGCTTTACCACATATATGTGGCCTATTTCACAATAGAGCGCGTGTGTATGCGACCTATGCAAGGTCAGACAGTGTATGTATGCGACCTATGCAAGGTCAGACAACATATGTATGTGAATGTCACCACTGTCACCCATGTATGCCTCAGTAGATGTGTTACTTAAGCTTCCCTTCAGTCTTTCATTTTGTTATGGATGCTCTGTCTTCTTCACCCACTTCTATAGATGATCCTTCTCCTCAGAACTTGAGCTCTGAGCATCCATATTTTCAAAGATGTCTCCCTTTCTTACTTCATTCCTTATTCTATCCATTGTTGTGAGTGAGAAATCCCCTTACAGACTAGAACTTAGGGTTTTAATCATGCATGCAGAAAAGACCTAAAGATTCCTACTTTTTACCATCATCCCAGACCTAATCCCCATTATTCTTAAGCAAATACACAGTTAAGAAGATCAGGTGAACATACCTTATTTTCGGCGTTTGATATAGATCCCTCTTCATGCTTGGTCGCTCTTTGACTGCAACTCTCCTCCCAAGGCCAACCTGCATTCACAAAAGACAAACAAAGAACTCCACATGCATTTGATCTACAGATTAATGGGTTAGAGATTTAATCAGCATGTACGCAATAAACAATGAAAACCTCATATGGTGGGATGGGAAAAGTACTTCTTTATTATTGACTTCACTAAAGAAACTTACAATGATGAAGTCATCCACTACTCCATGAATCTGGTCCTGGGCTCCTCTTTTACTGTGCACCAACTTCTAAAACACTTTCTTCTCTCTTCGTTGAAATCACAAAATGGTTGCAGAATCATGGGCAAAGGGGAATACGAATTCGGGTAGAGTTTCTTTACTATGTTTTTCCTCCTTTCAAATGGGACCCTTACCCCTTCTTTTATAGGCTAGAAGGAGCTAGGTATTTGGTCGAATGACCGGCCATGCATGGCCGAAATGTTTAGTTAACTTACCCAAAGTTGTGTGTTCCATCAACAACTTTCCTTTTTTCGTGCTTTTGTAAGTCCACGCAGGTTGTAGTGGGTCAGCTCGCGTGGACACTGTAGATACACATGGGCTGTAGTGGAGTAGGGTGCGTGGGCCTTTAAAAAAGGTATTTTTAAGAAGAGTTGTTCAGTAGTGTTTTGGCAAAGAAGGAATATGAGATGGCATGATTCCAGGTACGCATGTCTGGTGCAAATTAGGGTTATAACAGATGCCCCCTAATGTGTGAGGTTAGAAGAGCATCTGATGGCCAGAATACATTACCAATATTCACCAATGTATGAAACAAGTGATCCCAGGGACCAGAAATCTGGAGGTGCCATCTGCAAAATAAAAATTGTCTCACTGAGGCAGGCATACCCATGCTCAGGATGAAATAAAATCATGGCTACCAATCAAATACACTGTAGATCCATGTCATATAACTATATAAAGTGTATCCGCGAGTAATACACAGCGGAGCTACATCTCCAAATCAAAAATATATACATGTATAGTATCCATATTATAGAAGTTGATAAGGCATGATGGTTGGAGATGAGTTCTTCAGAGCTCGAGCAACAACTTCAAAATATTCAAAACTCGAGTATGAGTGTAATATGAGTGTACAACTTCACTACCCAGAGGTCTTCGATGACTCGTCGGGCATAGACTAGAGGATCTTGATGATCAGAGTGAAGGCTTCATTGATTTCTAACAAAGACTTGATTGGACCTTCGGGATGGTCGAGCATTAGGGAAAGAGACAAACTACAGAGGGGTCGACTTAGGCTTGGTAAAAATTCCCTTGGTCAATAGCATGACAAATGATGAGACTCGAGTAGCAAGGAATTGACATAAGTTCACGAGGCAGGAGGCGACACAAACTCTCCATATGTTTGGAATAATAACCAAATGAAGGAGGACACAACTCTATGTAGCRAGAATAGCTTCCTAAGGTCATATTAAATCCCAGAGCTTGAAGAAAAAATAGAAGGATGTGCTTTGTCCAAGGGTGACTCATTGTGCTGCCAATAAAAAGAAAATACTTTCCCCTTCCTCTTTTTGGGATATATTTGTTTTTTTTGTCTTTTTCAATAATGTTGGAAATMTTGAAAAATAATAAAAGAATGATACGTTACAAAGGAGGATCGAGTGTCGCAAACATACTAGTTCAAAGTGATTGAAACACAGGGATGCTCAGGGCAAAGGGACATATGCAAGAAAAGGACACTCGGGAAAAATCCTCCAGGGGCCAAAGGTGTCAAGACGCAGAGGCAAAGTGCTACAAGGCTTGCATATAAGGCATGATTCAGATGGTTCAGTTGAGAGCAACATGGAGTTGGCATTAGGCTAAAGACATAGGTATGCAAATACGATTAATAAGACACACAATGGTAACATCCTTCGATGTAAGTTTAACAAGCCCAGAGAAGGTAAGATCGACATTTTTTCATATTTAGAGAGTCTGAAAAATGTAAAAGGAGACTTCAATGGGGTACCTTTTTCAAAGGTATTCTATTCGGTTTGAAAAAGGGGTAAACTAGCACCGACAAGAAGTCTATTCAAAACCATTTTAACGGGTGTGATAAAGACAACATTACTCGGCCATTTTTTCATTTTTAAGGAGTCTGAAAAAAAATTAACTATGGACTCCATCAGGAATGTTCTTCTGGACCATTTTAACGAGTGTGAAAGAATAAGGTCACTCGGCGATCTTTTCAATTTTAGAGAGTTTGAAAAGAGCTTAAATATGGACTCCGTGGGGGTTCCTTTTTCATAAATTTATTCCCTCAGGCCTGAAAAAGGGGTAAAATTATACCTGAGGGTACTCTTCTAGGGATCCGAAGCCTCTAGAGTATACCTTTTCTCGTACAGTTGATCGTCCAGACCAAAAAAAGGGTAAACTACCACCGGATAGATGTGACTTCAAATTTCAGTTTAACGAGCGTGAAAGGCCACAAGATCACTCGACAATATTTTCACGTTTAGAGGGTTTGAAAATGTCTTAAAGAAGACTCGTGGGGGCTATGAATCATGTATGAAACTGGTTCAAGTAGAGCCCTCTGCTAGGCTCAGACCAAGAGTCTCTTCGATAGTCAACCTGGGAAGTCTCCTAAAAGGGAAGAAAACACAAACCATGGTGTAATTTCTCCTGCAGTATAGAAACCATAGTCATGGCTTCAAGGATAGCCTCATCTGAAGGCAATTCAAAATCCAAGAAATCATGCAAACGAGGGTCAACAGTCCCAAAGGGTGAAGTAAAATGACCATACTCCATATGACGATGGAGGTTCTGACTAGGACTGGCAGAGTCTATTAGCGAAGAATCATGATCACGAGGGCTTGAGGATCTACTAACAACGAGATCAGACTCAGAAGGATACTCAAGCCCATTTGGACCAAGATGGGGAAGAAAGGGCTCCCATGTCCCCATTGGATACGCCAATGGATCAATTGTTGATTCCAAGTCTCAAGAAGGAAAACATGATTGCATAGGTTCCTGCTCATAAGCAATTGAACATTGAGGACAAGATGCCACATAATTAACCCATGGCAGGGTAGAGTCTACACGAACGCTAGGAACATATAAAGAGGTAGTCTGAAATAATGTCAAATTAGGATGGTGATTATCACATGCCAGCTAGTCGATAGTGACAATGCTTCCATTGTGAGGGAATTGCATCACCCAAAAGAGCGTAGACACCACATCATTCATAGCATATACATAATCACGCCCGAGAATAATATTGAAATCTAATGGGCCTTGCACCACTATAACATCAACAAGGATAGTCTTCCCACCTAAGGATATAGGTAACTAAGGAAGAACCCCCAAATATTCACTAGGACGTTTGTCAAAATCCAACAACTCATTTGAAGCAGACACAAGCTTGGGAGAACCCGAGACTTTCCAAATCGAGGAGGATAAAATGCTTGCAGAGGCTCCTTCATCCACAATACATCGATAAATGTTTGTTGAATTAACTTCAACCCTTATTTGAAAGGGTGCGGAGGAAGGAAGAAGAGGCTCAACAAGGTCATTCCAATCAAAGGAAACCATCCTAGGGCTTGGAGGGGGTGTTCTTGGAGTGAGCGGAATGCCCCCTTGTTCTGAAAATACTGAACCAGAAATGCTAAAAACATAGTCGCTAGACATGTCACTCCCCAAAAGAAGAGTGAGATCATCCGATGACTACATCGGCATGACCACTTTCACAACCAATGGTTGAATAGGTTGCGAGACTACATGGTCTAAGGGCACCTCACCCCCCAAAAGAGGAGTGGGATCAGCCAATGATTGCATTGGCATGACCACTTTCGCAACCAATGGCTGAATAGGTTGTGAGACTACATGGTCTAAAGGCACCTCGCCCCCCAAAAGAGGAGTGGGATCAATCAATGAATGCATCAACGTGACCACTTTCGCAACTAATGGCTGAATAGGCTGCGAGACTACATGGTCTAAAGGAACCTCACCCCCCAAAAGAGGAGTGGGATCAGCCAATGACTGCATTAGCATGACCACTTTCTCAACCAATGGTTGAATAGACTGTGAGGAAACCTCAAAAGACTCAGAATCAGAAGAGCTTGCAGACAGGGACCACAATCTTTGTATCTCTGGAATGCCAGGGCACAAATGAGTAAGGTGATCTCCCTTGCAAAGTTTACAAGGGTGTTATAACCCTATAATTTATAGGATCAACTGGTGACTGAAATGTTATCTCTTTAGTGTTTTTGTTTGTCAAATGATTTTTCATTCTGCAAATAATTTGAGGAAAAAGAAAGAAAAAGAAAAAGAAAAGAAAAAAGAAAAAGAATAAAAGAGGGCATAAAAGAAATTCAATAGAGCCCCATGCAATAACGATGACTTGGTCCATACCTTTCAAGCATGGCCAAGTCCTTTTAAATTGATGTTGATAGGAGTAGTGACTAAGCTTGGCTAAACAGTTTAATCTTAGCTAAGTGATCTAGGTTAGTTAGTGAATAAATCTGACCAGACTGCCTAATCTTGGTCAAATATCCCCAAGATAAAGTAATTTCTTAGTCCAACAGTTTAATCTGGGCTAATTGTCATAGGCAATTAGGTTAGAACATAGGGTAGTTTTCTTTATTTCAATAAAACCAACTCGATGATCAATGTTGAACCATGTCTTTGAGGTTTAAAAGGTTTGATGTCTAACCCCTTAGTGATAGAAACATGGAAAATCTTGGGAAAACCCACGATATATACTTATTCTAAGTTTTTTTGGGCGCATATGCCTTCGCGCTCACAATTATGCACAGCTCATGTATGAATGGCTAAGATGTTCGCACCCATATCTACAGTGGACAAGTCTTTCCGGACCCCCACCCCCCGACCGTTCTACCTTTAACGGTGGGCGGGGGGGG
>JASDQU010099829.1:359268-405688 GCA_032191745.1 Picea mariana
CCCCCTATCTATACGTGGCATGAATCCATTGGTTCTGAATCCCACCGCCTATTACTATCTGACATACCTCGTCACCTCAGGACTTCATTATCCACCTTTTTCTTAAGAGTCACATCCCATAACTCTTTCAGTCTTTCTCCCTCGTTCACCCATGGCAAGTCCCTTCACCATGGTCTTTTCCCCCAATCAATACCCGCCACATCACTCAACCGTATGCTTCAGTCATTGTCACCTGCCACCTCACGCTCTAAATGACCCGTTGGCCATTTATTACTGGCTAACTTATCCATTAACCAGCTGACCTGTCTCCCGCGCCCAACGGATATTCGTTTGCTCAAAACTACCCTCACCATTTACCCAGTCATTGCACCAGATAATTTTCCCCATTTTCCTTTTCCATTACTATCAGTGGCCCACATCTACAGTCATCCCCACTAACCTTTGTTTTGTTTGTAGGTATTGTTACAGTGATGGCGCCAAAGTCAAAGAGAACAAAAGGTGAGGAGAATCCTTTTCTCCCACCTCCTGTCGACCTCGACAGGATTCCTCTGGCCAACAAAGACTACTTAATCGTAGACACAAGATGTGATTTCAACTTCGCAGACCTACAGACATGGCTTAAAGAAGTCTTCCTAGACCAGAGTGATGAAATTGGGCTCTGGGAGTCCAACCTACCCTTGTATCTTTTGCCCCAGATTCCCCACTTCCCAGAATTTACCCTCAAGTGCCAAGCCCATTATATCCCTGAACAAAGAGAAATTGTGTCCTCGTCTGGGGAAATTCTTTTCCTCTTCACACCAAAAACCATCGACCAAATGATGCAGATATCCCAAGCCAAATCTGCCTCACCTTTTAACCTCGAAATCATCACAAAGCTCTACCAAAAGCTGTCGTTTCCTCAAAGAGCTCAGATTTTTGAGCTTTTCCTTCCACAATCTGCTCAGCTCCCCACTACAAACCCCCCTTATCCTTCCTCCCTGTTCTCAATAAAAGGAAATCGGGTCATCACGTCACTATGTGACTTGCTTGGATATTTTTCATATCAATGGGTAGATGAACCCATTTTGGTATTTCTGTCTATTTTTTCCACCGATGAGAAACCCACTACACAAATTGACTACAGCACGTTCCTAGTGGACAACATTCATGAACAGTTCATAAATTTCACCGCAGACGGTATGTTCCAGTATTCTAAAATACTGGCATACCTGTTCGTTTTCTTCCAAGAAGGAAAATTTTCTTTTTCTATGCGGAAGATGGACGAGGATGGTAGACCACAGGCAGTAACAGCATGGACTTCTCTGCTTAGACATAAATCCACAGAATTCAGTTTTAAGCAATTCATCGAGCAGTTCTAACACCCAGTGGTGAGTATGCTCAGCGGCAGACCCAAACCCAGAATTAATGAGGAAATTTAGAGGATTCTACATCTCTCGGACCTTACAAAGACTGGTGATTGGTACCTGTACCAAAATCATACTGAGATCAGAGTCTATGGGTGCGATTTGGCCCCATATAAACTACCCAAGTACTTACCTTTTAGAATTTTCTCCCTAGAATACATAAGGCAGATGATAAACTCAGACGACATACATTTTGTGTCTTTGAAGAACAAGCAATAGCTCAGAATCAAAGGGCAGATTGGGTATTTCATCTGCAACAGTTGAGGCATCGGGGAGGAAGCTGACAGACTGCTAAAAGAAATGAAGTTTTTTGTTAGTTTCACGTGGCACTATGATCCGTGCGAGATAATTTCTGAGATGAGGATAAAAAATAAGAATATCCTGTATGTTCACATATCTAGGCCTAAGGTAGAGAAGTTTGCAAACCAGACAGAATGGGAGCCAAACACTCTATTTGAGACAGAACAACAAGACCCTTTGGTCACTATTTCACAAATGACTACACCATAGGTTCCAAAGGAGAAAAGGCCCAGGAAGGACACTTCACCTTCTTTCATTGAAGTATCATCTGAAGAGTTCCAATTGCACACAAAGAGGCCAAAAACCATTCAGGCACCTGACACGACTGGCGAAAAGGAAATTCCATCCACTACAATGACAGAGGTGGATTGGTCACTCAGTACAAGCAGCAAGCAGATCATAACCTCAGTATTTCCAAAGAATCCTACAGATACTCCACCAGTCAACCAGCCAGGTAAAATAGGACCGAAGCTGAGTATCTTTGAGAAATACGATTTGATCAAGAAAAAGAATCAGACGCTGACCAGCAGCACATACGCTCAGTTCTGGAAGCAAACATCGACTGCACAACACAGACTGCTATCGACATTCGACACTAAGAAGGGTAGAATGCACATGGCATTTCTCCAATCATAGGTGCCAGAACCAAAGGTAATCACCGATTACAAAAGGGCAACTTTTTAATTCCAGACTAAGGATGTGCATCCAACTGATCAAATGGATCTGCACAGGCAAACTGGAGAAATGGTTTTCTCCAAATTAGCACATGCTTCCACTGTTGCCTCCAAGTTACAAGTATCTCTGAATAATGTTCAGACGCAATTGAAGTTGGAAAAAATACCATCCTTTGCCAAGGATAACAGGATTAAGACGTTGGAGGAACTGATCCTCAAGATTGGATATGATCCCTCAAATGTCAAAGCAATTGAGGAGATGATCAAGAAGAAAAATGTTGACATAGCATCTCTGAGGAAACAATTGAAGCTTCCACCAACAGTAGACTCACAGGCAAAGGAAATGGCGAAGATAGAAGGAGAAAAAGATGAGATGCTTAAGTTGATCATGGAGCAAAATGCACAATTGAAGGAAATGGAAGTTGAAATGGAGAAACTAGTGAAAGAGAAAGAGAAGTCAAAACCCATGGAAGTCATTCCATGGAGTGCAGTTCCACTCTCAGGAGTGAGCACAACGTCCCTAGCAGAAATTCCATCAGCAAATCCACTGACATCTCTAGAAAAGACTGTTGAACTGGCTAAATCTATGGAAGAGATGAATCTGCAAGAAATAGAGATTAGCAAGCTCAAAAAGGAGATTGAGAACCTCCAGGAACTCAAATCTTCTTACCAAACTAGCTACTCCAAGGAAAAACATGTGTCAGACCAACTCAAACAAGAGTTACAACAGCTTTAGAAGCAAATAGTGGCAGGCAAAACACTGGTCGGAGTCAAAGAAAGTGTCTGGACAGACATCACTAAGTCTATGAATGAAATATGGCCAATGATACAAATTATGTTTGAGCAAAATGAATTGGTGCAAAGAAGTAAACAAGTCATCGAGAAGATTAGAGAAGAACTGGAAGAGATTCCCATAGAGGCTACTGAAATCATCAAATTCCTGAATTCTAAAATCAGAGAGGAGCTGGAAGATCTGAGAATTGAAGATATAACAGAGACCATCCTTGAGGTCAAGAGAGTCGTGACCAAGAGAGGACTGATGCTATAGCTAGAAGAAAAGGTTCAGGCTATGGACCTAGGGGTGCAAAGGTTTTTCAACAAGATCGATGCTCTACAGAATACGGGTCTTCCTAGTTTGAGGGTGATAAATGACAAATTGATGACGCTCCCCGATTACAAAAAGAGACTAGCCACTGTGGCTAAGGATAGTTCAAAATTTTCAGGAATACAAGGCAATATCACTGGCAAGGAATTTCTAGATGCTCTACAGTTGGACATCAGCATACAACATGAGATCCAGTACATCTTCATCATCAAGCCAACTTTTGCTAAGTACATAGAGATGGATGAAGTTTACCAAAGGTTACTCAAAGTCATCGTTCCCAGTCATATTCTATGGGAAGAGATTTTCAATTTGATCGAGTAGCGAATGAGCTATCCAAGCCCAGTCAGTTATCCAATCAGACGAGTTCATGCAGAGGCCTCACCAACGGTTCACCCAGAAAACAACATGAAACTTCGACACATCATCAAACAGTTTCCTAGATTTTTGTAGTTTGTTAAGTTAGTTAAGCTAAAAATAGATTTACCACATCCTGATCTTTAATGACAGGATCATTTGTAATTTTGGTTATAAATACTTCACTCTTCAAAGTATTGAGGGTTGATCTTTACACCCTGCAAGCTACTAGACTGTAATATTTTTCAAGAGATCTTCCATTAATACAAAGAGGCATTTCCACAGGATTCTTGCGTGTACTCATTGTTGATGTTTTCCTTTCTGAGTTAAATGTTATTCTCACTTAGTTATCGCACTATTTTCTAAATCTAATCTTTGAAAGTAATGAACATTGTAGGATTTATCTTTGTATACCCTGTTTCTGACTTTAAAATATTTTAGTGTTTCATCTTTTGATTTTACGATAAACAAATTCTTAACTGCTTCTTTGTTGTAATTGACATTCTCGCCTTTTCTGCTATTCCTCATTTTTTCTACTAAAAGAATCCAACGACTGCATTATCTCGCCTTGTGAAAGGTTTCTTTGTTTTTTGGTTTAGATTTTATTTCATAATACAAACCCCATAGCTCAATGGATGTGTAAAGCTCTCTCATCCAACCCAACAAAAACAACAACAAACAAAACAAACATATTTTATTCACCTAGCCTAATATTTTAAATTTGAAAGATATATAAATCATACAGAGAGATCCCTCTTTGAAGCTGGTAGGGCTAGATCCCAGCTTCAAAGTGGTTGGATAAAGTTACCTCTCATAGATTTCTTCTTTTCTGACAACCTCTAGGAAATTTACAGAGCGTTAACAAAGGGAACTTAGGCTTACATCCTATCCGTCTAGGTTTCTCAACATAATTAATGCCCCCAACATGACTAGCAGTGGTTAGTTGCACATCTCCAACATGACTTGTAGAGGTTAGTGATGGGTTGATAACAAGACTTGCAGAGGCTACAAACCTATTTCCAGTATGACTAGTAGTGACTAGACTTTTTCCCCAAGCATGACTTGCAGAGGGTGGGTGTGTCCCCCCAGCATAACCTGTAGAGGTTGGGTGTTGGTCTTCAACATGACTTGCAAAGGTTGTTGACCTATCTCCAACATGACTCACAGAGGTTGGTGATTTAGTACTGAACAACTCTTCTTAAAAATACAATTTTTAAAGGCACACACATCCTGCTCCACTACAGCCCGCGTGTACACTCTAGCTGACCTACTACATCCCACGTGTACCTACAAAAGGATGAAAAATGGAAAGTTTCTGATGGAACACACAGTTTTGCATAAGTTAACTAAACCTTTAGATAATGCATGGCCAGTCACTCGACCAAATACCTAGCTCCTTCTAGCCTATAAAATAAGGGGTAGGGGTCCCATTTGAAGGAAGGAAGAGGAGTATAGAAACTCTACCCAAATTTATCCCCCCTTTGTCCCAATTTCCTGCAACCTCACCCCCCAAAAGAGGATTGGGATCAGCCAATGACTGCATCAGCATGACCACTTTCACAACCAATGGTTGAATAGGCTGGGAGACTACATGGTCTAAAGGCACCTCAACCCCCAAAAGAGGAGTGGGATCAGTCGATGACTACATTAGTGTGACAACTTTCTCAACCAATGGTTGAATAGACTGTGAGGAAACCTCAAAAGAATCAGAATCAGAAGAGCTTGCAGAAAATGACCACAATATTTGTACCTTTAAATGCCAGGGCACAAATGAGTAAGGTGATCTCCCTCACAAATCTTACAAGGGAACTTAGGCTTATGTACTATCCGTCTAGGTTTCTCAATAGAATTAATTCCCCCAGCATGACTAGAAGTGGTTGGTTGCACATCTCCAACATGACTTGCAGAGGATAGTGATGGGTCGATAACATGACTTGTAGAGGCTACAGACCTATTACCAGTATGACTAGCAGTGACTACACTTTTTCCCCCAGCATGACTTGCATAGGGTGGGTGTGTGCCCCCAGCATAACCTGCAGAGGCTGGGTGTTGGTCTTCAACGTGACTTACAGAGGTTGTCGACCTATCTCCAACATGACTCGCAGAGGTTGGTGATTTAGTATTGAACAACTCTTCTTAAAAACATCCTTTTTAAATGCACATGCACCCTATTCCACTACAGTCTGCGTGTACACTCTAGTTGACCCACTACAGCCCACATGTACCTACAAAAGCATGAAAAATGGAAATTTGTCGACGGAACACACAGTTTTGCGTAAGTTAACTAAACCTTTAGATCATGCATGGCCAGTCACTCGACCAAATACCTAGCTCCTTCTAGCCTATAAAATAAGGCGTAGGGGTGGAAGAGGCATATAGAAACTCTACCCAAATTTATCCCCCCTTTGCTCCAATTTTCTGCAACCTCATCCCCCAAAAGAGGAGTGGGATCAACTGATGACTGGATCGGCATGACCACTTTCGCAACCAATGGCTGAATAGACTGCGAGACTACATGGTTTAAAGGAAGCTCACCCCCCAAAAGAGGAGTGGGATCATCTGATGACTGCATCAGCATGACCACTTTCTCAACCAATGGTTGAATAGACTGTGAGGAAAACTCAAAAGACTCAGAATCAGAAGAGCTTGTAGACAGTGACCACAATCTTTGTACCTCTAGAATGCCAGGGCACAAATGAGTAAGGTGATCTCCCTTGCAAAGCTTACAAGGTAACTTAGGCTATGTCCTATCCATCTAGGTTTCTCAATAGAATTTATGCCCCCAGCATGACTAGCAGTGGTTGGTTGCACATCTCCTACATGACATGCATAGGTTAGTGATGGGTCGATAACATGACTTGCAGAGGCTACAGAACTATTACCAGTATGACTAGCAGTGACTGTACTTTTTCCCCCATCATGACTTGCATAGGGTGGGTGTGTGCCCCTAGCATAACCTGCAGAGGCTAGGTGTTGGTCTTCAACGTGACTTGCAGAGGTTTTCGACCTATATCGAACATGACTCACAGAGGTTGGTGATTTCTTCTTCCTATTATTCCTCTTTCTATTTCGTTTAGACTTCTTGTTACTAGTAACTGTACTTTCACCAGAGACGGGAGAAGGAGGAGGAGAAGACTTTGCTGATGAAGAAACATCAATAGGGTGCCCATGACATAAAGTGCTTAACTGAGAAACGTCAAGAGGATTTGGGACATTTGGAATGGTACCCAACCAAACCGATAGTCCCACATTCAACCCAGGAATGTACAAAGTGGCCATCAAAGGGACACCGACATTTATGAAGAAAAGAAAAGCACAAGAATCCCCTTGTGAAGGGGCTCCTTGGTTGGTATCATCGAGAATTTTGGCCATGAATATCCTATGCATAGGTTCTCCCCTTGCAGGATCGTTCAAGTTCATAAAAGTCTCACACACTGACTTTGGAAAATCAGTGTTATCAAAACAACGCCTATAAAGAGGCGGCTCCATGTTTCTAAGCAGAAGACCGAAAAAGTCCTCACGACCAATGGAGTGGGCAGTCTACCACCCTAGGTCAAAGCCCCAAATCCATGACTGACTAACTCACTATGGAAAACTAGGGAGCATAGAGCAGACACTAGAAAAACTCCTAAAGGTAAATCAAGTAAATGACTAACTAGTTGGAAGAATAGTTACACCAACTAACACTAAAGCAACTTACCGATGCAAGTGCAAATCGAATATGGAAGCACCCTCCAGGTATACTCTACAAAGTGTGGCCCGATGTCTTCCCTAGGTATTGCGGTATACCCCCGTGGTCACCTGTGTAAGTCCCTAAAATAAAGGCAATTAGGTTGCTAGCTCGTGAACAATGACTAGGAGGGTATAGTCGATAGTCAGGTGGACCACAATGAGTAGGGTATCAAGCCCAAAACCTATCAAGGGTATCGAGAGCAAGTGTTTCGGAAGACGACTGAGGACCTCGAATGGATTCAAGACCCATGAAGCTCCGTGGCAAATGAGATCAACGGGATCCCAAGACAAGTCCTCTATATGCATTCCCCACTATGCTTGGTCCATCTTTGGAGGGGTTATCTCCGCTACCTTTCTGCACACGACCTCGAGTTTAGCCCCTGTGTTAGAGGGGGGTCCCGAATAATTTCCATGTTACTAGAATTCTACACTCCTTATCACAGACTCATATGTTTTTTTTATAGCCTTGAAAAGTTTCCTCTCCAACCTAAATCAAGGCTCTAGCCTAATCTAGTTGATGGACCCTACAAACAGAAAGTCTAGTAATTTTTAATTAGCATTCTTTTTAAGGCTTGATTTACTCAAAAGGGGTACGGTAGTGCAACTGATGTTGTTAAGACTCTTTGTGAAAAATGATGAAACTTACATGAACACTAGCAAAGAATGATTATATTTCTTATCTTTTTTTCTTTTTGAAATGCTTTTAAAATTATAAGAAAACACAATGCTATGCTAATTTCTTTTTCTTTTTCAAATAACAATGCAAAGAAAATGCTAGGAAAGAAAGAGATCTAACGAACTAAGTTTATATATATATATATATATATTTTCTTCCAATCAAATTAGAAATAACAAAAGATTCTAAATAAAACTGATGAATGCACGATTCATGGCCCCCGTCGACCATGAGGGGGAATTTGTTTTCAAAATGCAACTCATTTTTATTAAAATTTCAAGATAAAAATAAGTTAAAAAAGATAGGAAACACAAAAAATATTTTAAATGAAAAAGCAAGCTATGCTGGAATACAACCTAGGCTAAAACTGCTTATGACAGAGACCAGAAAGAAACAAGAAAAACCTGGGAAGTAAAAACTTGACAGGGAAGAGGATGATTGCCTCCTCAAATTTTCTAGACAGACACATGACTGTCACTTCAATAGCCAGCGTATGCACACGAGCTTCCCAAAGACAGGATGCGTATGCACACATGTAGGCCCACTACAGGATGTGTGTGCCTCTATTTCTGCTCAAAAGAAGCAACACAAGCGGCTAAGCTCAATAAGGGAGTACTAGTATTGGGAACCAGAATCCCTTAAAGACACAAAAACTTACTTTGACAGAAAAAGATGCAAGGAAAAAGTTGATATGAGGTTTTTACCTGACTATGGACTGTTCAATTAGAGACCTTGAAGGACCCAAAATATCTCTGAGAAGGATCACTTCTACAGGGGAGAGGATGAATGCCTCTTCCTGAGAAGGATTTCTTGGGTTCTCAGACACGCAGCTAGCACTTCATCAGTAGGCATATGCACGTGGGATATGTGAAGGTAGGGTGTGTGTACATGCATGCATGCCTTATATAGGCCACATGTACCTCTATGACTTCCTGAAAAGAAAATGCAGCCAAGCAAAGAAAACAGGGAGTACTGGTATGGAAGACCAGAATCCCTACTAGCTTAGACTCTTACAAAAACTCAGAAAAAAGGTGATGAAACCAATTTAAAACTACCAAAAAGTATCCCCAGAAAACCTGAGGGATCCCCAGTACGGTCGCCAATTATGTTGTGAGTGGGAAACCCCCTTACAGACTAACACTTAGGGTTTTAATCATGCATGCAGAAAAGACCTAAAGATTCCTACTTTTTACCATCATGCCAGACCTAATCCCCATTATTCTTAAGAAAACACACAGTTAAGAAGATCAGGTGAACATACCTTATTTTCGACATTTGATATCGATCCCTCTTCACGCTTGGTCACTCTTTGACTGCAATTCTCCTCCCAAGGCTGACCTGCATTCACAAAATACAAACAAAGAACTCCACATGCATTTCATCTACAAATTAATGGGTTAGAGATTTAATGAACATGTACACAATAAACAATGAAAACCTCATATGGTGGGACAGGAAAAGTACTTCTTTATTATTAACTTCACTAAAGCAACTTACAATGATGAAGCCAGCCATTGCTCCATGAATCTGGTCCTGGGCTCCTCTTTTACTGTGCACCAACTGCTAACACACTTGCTTCTCTTCTTCGTTGAAATCACAAAATGGTTGCAGAATCTTGGGCAAAGGGGAATACGAATTTAGGTAGAGTTTATTTACTATGTTTTTCCTCCTTTCAAATGGAACCCTTACCCCTTCTTTTATAGGCTAGAAGGAGCTAGGTATTTGGTCAAATGACTGGCCATGCATGGCCAAAATGTTTAGTTAACTCACCCAAAGCTGTGTGTTCCATCAAAAAATTTCCTTTTTTCGTGCTTCTGTAGCTCCACACAGGTTATATGATCTAGATGGATCTCGGTGGCCATCCACCTTTTCCACTGAATCACCATTTTGAGCCTCTAGTTTTGATAAACCATGACATTCACCCTTTTGATGGGGAATGGAATGTAATGTCATCTTCATTTTTTAATTACAGACATCATGTAATGGTTTTATGTACATGCCTAAAACATAGCTTTAATGCATCGAATCCCATTATAACTCCATAGTTAAGCGCACTCGGTCTAGATTAGTATTGGGATGGGTGACCACTCGGGAAGTACTAGTATTTTACATGCCTATGGAATTTTATAAACTTAGTCCAATTTATCCCACATGCATCATAGGAATTGTTCTCCTCTCACTCTCTCCTATATAATTGAGGTGAAGGAGGCCCTTTAAGCATGCAATGGAATGTGATGTAAAGCTTCTTGTGAAGGAATCATAGCCAACATCTCTTTCTTTTCAAAGATAAGCTACCCCATTTTCCAGTTTGTGTTCTACGGTGTTTTTCTATCTTATTCAACAATAGAAGTTGGGTTTCATTGTATTTTTTTTCTCTCTTCTATATTTTTTTGTATTTCATTGTTATATCTCGGTTATATTTTTGTCTTCATGTCGTTCTCAAAATAATCTGGATCAGTGGTATTAGATCAGCCTGCTCTTTGTCATTTCTTAGAGTAGGTCCCCGATGAGGTTAGGATATAGATATTTGGGTCTCGAGCTAGTTTTGATTGAGGAAAACCACTCTTTCTATCCCAAGCGACCTCCCATGGTAGAAGAAAAGAGAGATGACAGAGCAAGAGATCCTTTCAAGACATTGCGCAAGGAAGCCCTTGTACGACAAAGGAATGAGATGATGGAAAACTTCTCTCAGATCCTTCGAAGACTACCGATGGCGGCAACCGAGGCATCTTCAACAAGCAACCATTTTGCAAGTGAGACACCCTTCAAGATACAAGTCAATTTTGATATCCCCTTATTTGAAGGCCAGATAGATGCAGATGCTCTAGAAAAATGGTTGAATCTGCTAGAAGGTTATTACTCTGTCCAAAAAAATTTCGACAGTGAAAAGATGACCTTCACGCTCCTTAAATCCCTTCCCCGTGTCAGAGCTTGGTGGGAAGGTTACTGGGAGAGGTACACTGCGGATGAATCTACACTTTTTTGGAGAGAACCCACTTGGGCAGCATTTGTAGATGCCCTAAAGGAGGAGTTCTACCCTGTCGGAAACTATGATGACCAATGCATGAGATGGACAACTCTACATCAGAAAAGAGCCCAGATGGTGCCAGAGTACACCAACATCTTTCATACCTTGCGCTCAAAGCTGGGTGTCAAAGAATCAAAGTGACACTTGGTTTTGAAGTACTGCAGTGGTCTACACAGGTACATCCAAACATAGATGGATTTCTTAGACATATCTTCACTGGGAGTTTCTTATCGATATGCAGTCAAAATTGAGCAGAAATTAAACCAGTAGAGTAAGTGGGAGAAGCATGGATAGAGAAAGGAAGGCCAACCTCAAGAGAGCCAATCCCAGATGCAAGAAAATAAGGGTAACGGGAAGTCTAAGAAAGACACCGAAAAGTGGTGTGAGTTTCACAACAGCCCTTGGCACAACACTGATGAATGTTGCTCAATACAGTCATTGGTGGCCGAGCTCAAAGACAAAGAGTCAAGCCTCGACTTGGACCCTCATTCAAAAAATAATAAAAGGAGACAGCTCATTGATGCAGAACCCACTGCTATTGTCGCAACTACAACAATCCAACCAGAAGAGGATCTTGAGGAGGGGGAGCAACTCTTCCATTCACAGATGTGGGTGAAGGGGACCCCGCTGCATTTTATTGTTGATAGCGGAAGCCAAAAGAACATAATCTCAACAGAGGTTGTCAAGCAGTTGGATTTTCCAATAACACCACACCCACGACCATACAACATTGGGTGGCTTATCCAAGGTCAATATCTTTGTGTCAACCAGCAGTGTCGATTGTCATACGATATCCAGTCCTTCAAGGACGAGGTATTATGTGATGTTGCCCCGCTGGATGTCTGTGATGTTCTCTTGGGCCATCCATATATGTGGAAGCACCATGCTATCTATGAGTCTCGACACCATAGTTTCATTGTTACTATGGGGGGTAATCTCTACAGGATACCAGAGGTGGTTTCGACTAATGTCCCACCTAAACAGTGTCACAAGGTAGTATCTCATACTACAAAATTTAGCTTCTTCACAATCTGTTCAAAAGGTGAATAGAAGGATACTGCATCACTACATCCTTGGCCCAAGAACCTTCTATCCAACAAAAGTAGGTCAACAAGATTGCATCAAAGCACAAATATTCCTTATACACACAAAAATCTCATGTAGCCAGACTGGCTAAAAAGGTCCAACCCTTCCAACCACAAGTTCATGACAACCTTCAAAAATCTAAGAGGCGCAACTTCTCCAACAAGGAAAGCATCTCATCAAGATGTATATTCAACAAACGCTTTTCCCTCTCCCTTGGGCACTCAACGCAATTGTTATAGGATAAATCCGTAAGTGCGGACACAAACCGATCTCCCTAGATCCACCTGGATCTAGAAAAAAATAGGACAGAATGATACTCTTTCCCTAGATTTTAATTATTGAATATACTAAGAGGCGTGATTAAAGAACATACCTTAAAAGCGCTTCCTTTGATCTTTGTTGCTCCTGCTTCACTCCAATGCTCTCATACAGTCACGATCAAGACAATACAAACCAATCGAACTGAAGCAAACACATTCTATTCAACAATTAATCTATGCATATGATCAAGGAGTTATGCAATAAAGTACAATCAAGTTTATGGGAAAGGGACACATTACTGTATTATATTGATAGAAAGCAAAACTTACAACCTGAGCCTTGATGTTGCAAGCCTCCTTTCGATGACCCTTAGCTCTGACACACACACTTGCTCACTTGTATGAATAAGATCAACCACCTTTGATAAACTTGCCGGAGATCTCTAGCTGTTGTGGCTTCAGTCCTTCACACAGTATTTCACTAATTCTCCAATGTCTCTCTTGCTTGTTTGCTTCTAACCTTTTCCATGAGAATCCACTCAATTTATAAGAGAGAATGAATTTGTTACTTGGATAGGAATGATCCCCAAATATCAGGAAAGCCATTACTTAGATAATCATTTGAATGGCATCTCATCCTTCTAGAAGATTCCCTTCTAGAAGGTTCGAGAATTCATCTTTTTCCCTTCATTAGAAAGAGTTCGCACCCTATTGGTTAGACACAGTGTGAACTTCTTGCACCCTAGCTTAAGGTAGCCTACGAGAATCATTCATTCTCGCAGGCAAATGTATTGGCATCCTGCGAACCTTCCTCAAAATTGTGATTTCTGGAGAGAGATGAAGGTAACTTTTCTCAGGAGAAAGTTCTAATGGGGAGCCTGAATACACCATCCTCAATACATCATCATGATGACCAAAATTATGGATAACAGAATGCCCCCCAAAGTCTGAGAGTGGAACCAGTGACAGTCGATAGACTTTGTAAGCTGTATGTGTGTGTCAAGAACCAAGAGCACATCTAATTGGAAACCTGCAAACATCCAAGCATCTGCAGAGTATCATATATATCAATTTTGAGGTAGGCATTCCCATACTCACATCACAGACTGATGACATTATAGACATGGGTCATGGCCACCAATCTTACACTGTGGATCCATGCCATCAAAATATAGCATAGCCACTGGACTACACTGTGGATCTATGAGAGAAATTTCAAATCAAGACGACATAACCATGAAACATACACAATGGATCTATGTGTCACAAATTATGCATACTCCATCGCAGCTTGGATCACAAAGATAATATCCAGGGTCTTCAATCTTGTCCCCCAAAGTACAAATCTAACCATGTGATTACAGGTGTTGAAGTCGAACATGGTAGAAACCACTTGATTACCGGTCATTGATGTAACCGTTAACAAGTGTGAGGGAAATCACCATTGATGTCAATGAATCCCAATGTACCATAGTACAATCCATCAAGTGTGAATAAATGATTTGATGTTGAACATCCAATGGAATCTTTTGATCAGGGGTCAATGATGTAAACCCACTGTCGAAAGTGATGAAACTTGCCATTGAGGCATGCAAGCTCCAAGGTGCTAAATAATTTCTAAGTCTTGATTCCGGATAGTGTGCTGAAGTCAATGGAAAAAAAATCGTCACAAGAGGACCTTGATGTATCCCTCATCAATGACATGAAATGAGTAACAGAGTTTGAAGGTGAAACAGAGCATTTTGCAAATTGGACTAGACACAGAGAAGGACGACACAGAGAGAATGGATAACTACAGATGGCCGACTCAATATAGGTTTCAGATGGACTTCTCTTGAACATATGAACGACACGACCAATGATTTGGCAGCATTGACTCAAAGATGACACATGAAATGACCTTGTAATCAATCGAAAGAGAGGCAAATGGATTTCCCAAACCAGCTTCAAATGTGATGAATAGGGGGTGTCATGTTCAAGAGTGACACTTTACTGCCAATCAATATGAAGACGCAACATATCCCTTTCCCAAATTTTCCCCCACCATTTCTGGCAAGTACCTCTTTATTTTTACGCAAGCTTGAAGAGGATCACATATGCTTGTTGATATAAGCTCATCCTTCGGACGAGTCCCTCGGAGTATGTTTAAAGAAACCTAAGAAGGAGTGGTTCGGTCCCATCACGGGTCTGTCAATGTTTGTTTAACGAGTCCAGAGATAGTAAAATCAAAGGTTTTTCAAGATTATAGAGTTTGGAAAAACACTTAAANTTCGGTCCCATCACGGGTCTGTCAATGTTTGTTTAACGAGTCCAGAGATAGTAAACTCAAAGGTTTTTCAAGATTATAGAGTTTGGAAAAACACTTAAAAGAGAAATCTCTCAGTTCCTTTTTCGTACAATAGTCCAACAAGACTGAAAAAGGGTTAAACTATCGCTTGAAAGACGTGTACTTTAAATACTTTATCGAGCGTGAAAATAGCAAGGTCGCTCGACGATATTTTCATGTTTAGAGAGTCTGAAAAAGAGCTTAAAGAGAACTCCAGGGGGGTTCCTTTTTCGTATAACCACAATGAGCCCGAAAAAGTGATAAAACTATGCTCAATCATGTTCTCATGTTTTTCACGAGTGCAAGAACGGACAAAAATTCGCTCAAGGCTTTATGTAAAAACCATAAAAACAATTAGAATCACACCATAACGGAAAAAAATATGTCCATATCCTTTTTGTAATCATCAATATTTCACACCTGCAGGTCATTACACTCATTTTTATATTAGCAATTAGGTTTAAACAATAGATAAGCATAAAAAACCCAAAAATAACATAGTAAAAAGTAATTTAAATGAGTAAATACACTCTTTTACCATATCATTTCATATTTGCACTATTGAGTTCCAAAAACCCTCATTTTACCCTCTGAATTCGGCGTTGATTTCCGGGAGCTACGAGAGACCGTTTGACGAGCCGTCAGTAGCATTACGGTAAGTTCTTCATTCTTGATCTTTTCATGGTTTAAAATTTTGATTCCATTGGTTAAAACTGTTGTTTTAAATTATTTTTTGAACCATATATGCGTAGAGGCATTCTCGCAGGTGGCCCATATGGGACCTACGAGAATGACTCGTTCTCGCAGGTGGGCCTTGAGCCACCTGCAAGGTGTTCGCACTGTGCATAATAAGTCACCTACGAGTAGTGCAGAATTCAAAATTTTTTTAAATGTTTATCCAATGAAAAAGATTTATATCATGAATAAAATCATTAATCCCTTTTGTATGTTCCTTATGCAGGTATTTGATCAACAATCATGGTGCTTGGGTGGCGGGAATGAGAACATGAGGAGGATAATGAAAATGCCAAGAATCATCCTCCTACCATAGCTGTGTTGAGAGATTGTAGTCTCTTAAAATACTTCCGTATCCCGGGCATGAGAGCCCAAGTCTGATTACTGGAGTATCTAGTCCATATGTGCGATCCATACCAGCAAGTTTTCAATGTAGGAGCCCACACCTTAGCCATTGACATAGAGGACATATACTTCTTGACCAGATTATCCAGGAACAGGTCTCATGTCAATCCAACTGGAAGCAGAGGTGGCGGGTTAAAAATGAGTGAATATTGCAATCAATACTGTGTACCTGAGGCCGAAAGAAAGAAAGGGAAAGTGGCAATCTAGGGAGTAACAGACTTGACTCTCCGCACTATTCTCTTCACGATTTCTCAGATGGCTGGGAGTGCCACTCCCCATATGGCATTATAGAGCTATTTCCAGTATGCCATCGAGTGTACCAAGCCCCGAGTATTTAACTAGGTTGATGCAGTACTGCACAGTATCAAAAGACAACTAACCAAGTGCAGGCGGGGTGAACTGAAACAATTTGGATATGGATATTTGTTAGTGTCGTTCTTCCTTGAGAGTCCCTATATTATGACTACAGGCTGAGTGGAACCTACTGGGTCCTAGAGATCCAAGGATATTGTGATGGTGTCGGCTCATGGCCCGGCACGTGGCAGGACCAATCGTCAAATATGACGATATTTTCTTTGACTAGCTGCAAAACCAGATGTTGATGGTCGATGACTACGCCTATGCCGGGTTGGATTTTCGAGGAGATCCAGATTTGGCACTTCCTAAGGATGCTCAGTGGGGAGACCTCGGTAAGAAGTAGTCATCGACCNTGAGAGTCCCTATATTACGACTACAGGCTGAGTGGAACCTACTGGGTCCTAGAGATCCAAGGATATTGTGATGGTGTCGGCTCATGGCCCGGCACGTGGCAGGACCAATCGTCAAATATGACGATATTTTCTTTGACTAGCTGCAAAACCAGATGTTGATGGTTGATGACTACGCCTATGCCGGGTTGGATTTTCGAGGAGATCCAGATTTGGCACTTCCTAAGGATGCTCAGTGGGGAGACCTCGGTAAGAAGTACATGCATTTTCTCTTTTTAAATGTTTTTGAATTTTTATCATATTTAAATGTTTTTGTTTTATGTATTTATCCGAAGACTAACACAAATGTTTGTTGATAACACAGATGTTGGACAGTATAGACCTGTGGGCAGTTCTCTTATCCAGAGGCGAGGAAAGGTAGCAGCAGCAGCACCACAGTATGCCAAAGATTATCAGATTGTGGAGCAGAATTTAGAGGGTCTGATAGCAGACATTCCAAATATGACTCTGGAAGAGATTCCACGACGCAATCAACGTCACATTGTAGGGGTATCGGTAGCTATGGGTCGACTGCTTTATAGGGTTGCTAGAGCAGTAGTGTGTTATTATGAACGTCATCCTTGACATCACTTTGTAGAAGCTATAAGCTTCATATTTTGATATTTTGGTCTTCGGACAAACTTTTGTAAAAAACAAACTCTTTTGATCGTTATATATATACAGATGGTTTCTACTGGTTTACTTTATAATGTGTGAATTTGATGTGTTTAATTTATAAATGGTTCAAATGTTTGTCCAATACATAATTAGCCAATGCATATGTTAATGTATTAAGACATCTAGGAATATGCTGATATTCAATGTGATCAAAATATCATTCCAAGAGGCGAATCCGCAAATATACTCATAACAAAGTACGACTTCGAATAGAGTAGATATTACTTAGCTATAGTACTACAAGATGTGAGTCAAGTCGCACAACCAAATGATGAATTCTAAGCGAGATAGCATCAACCAATAATTCAATAATGGCGCTATACTCTGCAATGTTGTTGGTTGCATGGCCAATACATACACCTCGTAAAGATATGAGTTCGTTTGTTGGGGCATAGATTTCCCACGCAGCAGACGCAAGGTTCCGAGTACTACGACTAGCTCCATCAGTGAAGCCAATATAGGGAAGCAAAGACTCCTACATCTGGCAGTCAAACACAACGTCACATAAGGGCAGAAACCAGATAACGTCAAAAGCAAACTAAAGTAACACGCACAAATTATGATACATAAAATACAAGTACTTGTGCACAAATGACTTATGCATAGTACTTCTTCAAGTACAATCCATTCCTAGGTTCACTCAAAGGTATACCATCGTAATCGACCAGTTCATACGCTCCTTTCTCCAAAACTCGACGAACAATATAAGGACCTCACCACATTGGTTCGAATTTCCCAGTTCCTAATACATCTCGATCCTGTTCATAGAGAAGAACAAGATCACCTTCAGAGAAGACGTGAGGCTTGACATGCTTGTCATACTGTGCCTTGACACATTTCTTCTGGGCTTCTATTACTAGAGTGGTGTCACGTCCAGTTTCTTCTAATCACATCAAATACAATAGATGCTCTTCTTCAGCAGAAGTATTGGGTAAAATTTCGACAGCTAGCTTCAGAGAAGGTATCTCGCATTCTATTGGAAGAATGGCTTCCATACCATAGACCAATCGAAAAGGCGTAAACCCCGTAGCGGATTTAACAGATGTCTGGTATGCCCACAATGCCAAAAACAACATTGTGTGCCAGCTTGTTTTATGAATTCCGATCATCCGTCGAAGCATAGTGATAAGAACTTTGTTTATTGCTTCGACCTGGCCATTAGCTTGTGGATAATAGGGTGTTGAGTTATCATGATGAAGACCCAACTTTTCTGTAAGTTCAGACATCATAAAATTCCTAAAATGACTACTGTGATCAGTAACGATAGCTTGAGGAACACCAAAACGAGCTATGACATGGTTAAAAAGAAACAATGCTACAGTCTTTCTAGTATTATCGAATGTCGGCATCGCCTCGACCCACTTCGTAAAATAATCAATAGCTACAATGATGTAACCATGCCCCCCAGCCGATTGAGGGTGACATGTCATGAAATCAATGTCCCATTTCACAAAAGGACCTACTGAGACCACAGGATGAAGAGAAGTAGGATGCGACCAAATTTTCTGATTGTAGGTCTGGTAGGCATGGCATTTCTGAACGGCAGTAATGTAGTCATTGAACAAGGAAGGCCAAAAGTAACCTGCACGTAAGATCTTCTGGGCAGTAGCATACCCAGACATATGACCACCACATGCTCCAGAATGGAAGTCATTTAGAGCTTTCTCAGCCTCATCAAATGTGAGAAAACGTCAAAAAACTGAGTCAATTCCCCGACGGTAAAGAGTATCCCCAAGGATAATGTATTGACATGCTTGATAACGGATGCGACGTCGTACCGCACTAGACAAAGAAGGCCGAAAATTCTGGGTTTGAAGATAGAAAATGATATCTCCATACCAAAGATCGTCAGTACTAATTAGGAAAACAGATTCATCGGGTAATGAATCTACTGCTACATTTTCTATGGCGGAGTGAGGAAAATCGCATATTAACTCAGCAAAAACTAAGGATTTCTTAGACGTGGCGCGATCGAACTCCAAGTCAAACTCTTGGAGTATGATAATCCATTTGGAGTATTTTCCCCCTAGAAATTGACGTGTCAAAATGTGTTGCATAGGGTTGCAATGAGAAATCATTGTAGTTTTCCTTGAGAGAATATAATGCCGAAAGCGTTGAACAGCTTGAACGGCAGCTAAGGCCAGTTTCTCAACATGTTGATACTTGATTTCAGTGGATGTGAGACTTCTACTCAAGTAATAAACAACATGTTCGTCACCTTTATCATCCTCCTGGACAAGCACCATGCCGATGGTATACTCGGAGGAAGAAAGTGTTATCCATAATTTTGTTCGCCATGATGATGTAATGATGATGGAGAAATCAGGCTCTTCACTAGAACACTTTCCTGAGAAAAGTTACCTTTGTCTCTTTCCATAAATCATATTTTTAAGGGAGGTTCGCAGGCTACCTATATATTTGCCTATGAGAATGCATGATTCTCGCAGGCTGCATTAAGCTAGGGTGTGAGAAGTTCACACTGTACCTAACTATTAGGGTGCAAACATCTTCTAAAGGAAGGAAAAAGATAAATTCTCGAACCTTCTAGAAGGGAATCTTCTAGAATGATGAGTTGGCATTCGAATGGTTATCTAAGTACTGGTTTTCCTGATATCTTGGGATCATTCCTATATAAGTAACTAATCTATTCTCTCCTATATATTGAGGGGAATGCTCATAGAAAAGGTTAGAAGCAAACTAGCAAGAGATTGATTGGAGAATTAGTGGAAGGTTGTATGAAGGATTGATGCTACAGCAGCTAGAGACACCAGCAAGGTTATCAAAAGTGGTTGATTTTCTTTATGCATGAGAAAGTGTGTGTGTCAGAACTAGGAGCCATCGAAAGGAGGCTTGCAACATCAAGGCTCATGTTGTAAGTTTTGTTTTCTATCAATTTAATACAGTAATGTGTCCCTTTCCCATAAAGTTGATTGCACTTTATTACATAACTCCTTCATCATATGTATAGATTAACTGTTGAATATATTGATTTGTTTTCACTTCGATTGGTTTGAGCTGTCTTGGTCTAGAATGTGCAATATCATTGGAGTGAAATTGGTACAACAAAGACCCAAGGAAGCAATCATACGGTATGTTCATGATTCTTGCCTCCTAGTTCATTCAATAGTTAAAATCTAGGGAAAGAGTATCATTCTGTCCTGTTTTGTTCTAGATCCAGGTGGATCTAGGGAGATCGGTTTGTGTCCACACTTATGGATTAATCCTGAAACAAAATTGGTGACTCCACTGGGGAACATTCACTTTTTCTTTATGGTTTTTGAGTTTTTCTGTGGCCATTTTCTCTAGTTTCATTTTTCTCCTGTCTTGTCAGTCTCTGAGTCTTCAGGATATCCTGATAGACTTACTGGGTTCAGAAGCCTGTTTGAATTTTACTCCATTCTTCAAAATTTTTGTCATGTTTAGAAGTTCTCGCATTGTGTTTAACTCCAGCCTACGAGAACTAGTCAGGTTCGCATTCTGCACATAGGGTCCAATGTGAACACCTCGCACCTTGCTACAAGGTTGCCTGCGAGAATCTTAGATTCTCGCACTGTGTAACACTGCTTGCCTGCGAGCAAGATTTTTGAAAATTTTGAAATTGAGTTTTGGTTTTTCCAACTGCTCAAATCAGTTGAATTACCTCTTTTGGGCTCATTGGATCATTGATTTATATATCTCTTGCTTTAGTTTGCATGCTTAAACAGTTTTAGAGTTTCAAGGTTTTTCTTGCCTTTGTAGCTTGACTTTCATTTCTTGGCTCTTATTGGCAAGTTCATTCTCTCTGACTTATGGAGTTGAGTGTGTCTAATTGGCTGAGAACCAGTGATTGGTTGAGAGTTAAGTGTTTGGTGTTTCTCATTTGCTTGTTGGTTCGAAAGAACATTTTCGTTTGCATTGAGAAGACTCATTGGTTTGCTTTTTGTTTTTGCTTTCATTGAAAGAGTTGATTGGGTTGTTATTGCTTGATTCTTTATGATTTGATTTTATGCTTTCTCATTGATATAGTGATAATTCTTTTTGGAAAGTGAACAACTAGCTTTTCTTTCAAAAAACATTGTTTTTGTCTTTTAGAAAACATTGAAAAAAATCGAATTTTAGAGTTTATTGAAGTATTTGAAAAAGACACATAGAGATTGTCCTTTGATAAATGATTGTTTGCATTGACATTTGAAAGGAAATTGTATATTGCATTGTAGTACAGGGTTGATTTGGAAAATTTTCTCTCTCTCCCATAAATAGGATTCATGGAATGAAAAGTGTTATTTTTCATTATTATCCTTGCATTATTTGGGTCAGAGTCATACAACACGAGTTTCACTTCCATTAGCTTAGAGTAAACAATAGCTCTTAAAAACATTGCGTAATCTTAAAATTTATCTAGTAACTCTTTTCTAGGGCTCTTTTACACCAACATTTAGCTAGGCTAGTGCTTTGGAGTAGGAAGAGAGATACACTCTCCAAAAGCTCAAAACACACAATAGCATCTTGAGTTAGGGAGTGTTAAATTCCATTTGCAGCATGTTGTCCTGGGAAGCCCTTCTAACACAAGGGTCAAGCACTAGGTCGCATTGGTGTTGGCAAAGTTACTCACCCTACTTTGTTGACATCAGTGTAGAGATTGCACGTATTATGGGGATCACTCGGAGGTATACCCACAATGATGAGTGGAAGCCTTTTGAGTTGATTTCAGGCTAGATACCCTGCCCTTGCGTGTGGATCAGATTGACGACTGTTCCCCCAGGCTTTACTATTGTTGGTGGTGACCTTAGTGGCCTATCTCTCTAGGTTCTTACCAAAGGTGACTGTGGAGGGGAAAGTCTTCATGGTACCTGAAATTGACGTTGATCAAACTCACTCAGGCTCCTTGGAGGGTATACCCACGATTATGTGTGGGAGCTTGCACCAGGGTGTAAGTCCGTTAAGCAGGTTGTCAGTGTAACTTTTCCACCCTAGCCCCACCCCTTCTCATCTCATTGTTGCGACGTTGGATTTCATCACCAACTAGTGGCTTCGAAATTAAAAGGTTTTGTTTGCTTGGTGATTGCTTCTTAGATTTTTTTTACTAGCGCGTGTGTTTGTTTCTCGAAGTTGACCTTCAGAATTTCTTCGCGGAGCTTGTCACTTGTTTACAATTGCTCCCCCACGATGTTCACGTAGAATGCAAGGTTTATCTCCAGAGAATCTGAATGATTCACAACCCTTTCCTACCAGTACACCTGAGGGATCTCCTCACCAGAGTGAAGTCCCAATTGTTACCCCACCACACGGGGAAACAAGTGAAGTCCAAGATGTTTCTACACCACCTCCACGGGTAGAACGCACTGATTATCCAGAAGATTTTCGAATTACCAATACTAGAGAGGACTACCGCATTCGTCATGGTGAACGACCTTTTGTGCGATTAAACTCTTCTGACGAAGTAGTTGCTACATCCTATGAATCAACCATTGGGCCTTCTCACGGTGTAGTAGGCCAAGATCCTTTTTGGTCAGGTGATTTCCGACTAGTCCTTTTTGGTACTGAGGCACCTACCATTTATGAAATTAACCCTCCGGTGTCTCCTGAAACAGAGACTACACCAGTGACTACCACTTATCGCTTTGTTCTGCCTCCTGAGATGGCCCATCTTGTGAATACTACGAGTGTCCAAACTGAAATTCCTACAGCTACTCTTGCTCCTATCAATACCCAACCAATGCCTGAGGTTAACCCAAATTTACCTCATGGTTACCATGTGTTGAATGCTTTGTTGAATGCTTCCAATCCAACACCTCCGCAAACCCCAGCTGGTTCTCCAGGTGGTCCTCCTTTTCCTGGGTATGATGTTCCTCATTTCATTCCGACACTCCCACCATTTCCTTCTAGTAATCCTAATCCTAGTAGCACTATCCCAACTGTTGCAACAAACCCACAGATTCCTATTGGTGGACAGGGCGATACGGTCCCTTTTCCTTTTCCTGGACACAACACAGTTACTACACAACCTACGGTTGGCACACAATTTCCGGGTGGAACTATACCTACGATAGGGGGACCAACCTCACCTTTTGGACAAAACATACCTCCTGAATTGGCCCAGTATTGGAATCAGCTTCTACAAAACTTTCCTCAAAATGATGGGGGGCAGGAAACTGTCCCTACTATAGGCCAACTATATCCAGGTATAACCAATCCTATTTGGGGTTTGGGTCAAACTACTCAACCTCAGGTCCCTACTCAAACTCAAGGTTACAATCCTTGGGGTTACTATCCTATCCGGCCACCACCGAATCAGCCAAGGTCTTCCATCTACAGACAATCTGCTTATGGTCCTACTGGTTTTCCGATAGGGCTTCCACCCCAAAGCCATTAGTACCCACAAGTAAACTGACAGTTACCTTTTCTTGCTACCTTGGATTTTCCAGATTTGTCTAGGATTCTCAATGATCGTATTCGTCACTCTCCCCAATGGCCTGCTATTCCTGCTAAGCTTCCATCGGATATTCCGAAATTTGATGGCAAGGCGGGAGAGGACCCAAATAATCATGTCATGAATTTTCATTTATGGTGTTCATCCAACTCGCTGATGGATGACTCCATTCGTCTATGAATTTTTCAACGAACCCTTACCGCTTCAGCTACGAAGTGGTATATTGAATTTCCATGAGGTTTCTTTTCTGATTTCAACACCCTAGCTATGGATTTTCTCACACATTACCAGTTATCGATCCGTTACGATACTGGGACTGAGATTTTGACTTCTTTCAAACAAACTAAAGGCACTCATATATCGGATCATATTCATGAGTGGCAAAGGAGACGACGTCTCATTAAACTTGAACTCCCTGATCAGTTACTAGCATAATGGTTTATGAAATCTTTCGTGAACGAAATTGGTAAAGACATTGCTATGGGTGGTGTTGTTACAGAGGAGCAGGCCATAAGTCACACTCAGTATCTTGATCTCGTTTATTCGCAAACGGGAACACTTTACGATTTACTACCTGAACTACCTCGTCCTAGTACTTCCAGCACTTCAACTGCTCCAGCTGCCTCGCATGCAGCTGATGGTGTGATTGGTACTACTCATACCCACTCACATTCTGTTTCAAGTACAACCCCTAAGTATACAGCTTCTAATGTCCAAAATGCTTCGTCTCCTTCCCCTTCCACCGGTAAAACTTCTGAGGTGAACGTTGTTCAATCTACACCGACCGGTAAAAATAAATCAAAAAAAGGAAGAGGCAAGAATAAGGAGAGTAAAAATAATAATCAGAATGCGCAAACTAAAACCCCTCCTGTTGAAGATCGGGATAAGCACAAACCATGCTACCCTTGCCTTATCTATGGTGACGATCACTACACAAAGGATTGTCCTCGACGTGCCGAGGTTACTAAGTGCCTTCAAGGAACGCCGAAATCCTCTATGTCGGTAGTCTTGTCCCAACCCTTCCCGTCTCAGCAACAGGCCTCGTTGTTCATCCATGACCAACCCTCTACTTCTACGACATCATATGTTTTGATGTGTACCGGTGATTCCAAGAAAGACAACGTTGCAATTACCACTAGAGCTAAAGACTATACTCCATCTAAGGAGAAGGTTGACAATTCCCCTCCTGATTTGGTACAGCCCTCTCCACCAAATCCACCTACGAACGGTCCTCTTCATCTCGAATGACCGAGTCTTGATACAGTTCTGCGACCACCCCCGAAAGGTGTCGTTAAGAAATCGGCCTTCAATCCTCATGCTCGTGCGGCCCAGAACTATAGCATTGTCAAAGATCTGGCCCAAGTACCTTCAGCGATGTCTGCCCTTGAAGTCCTTCAGTCTTGTCCTGCACAATGAAGGGCTCTGTTGAAAGCTATAGGTGGAATTGATCCAACAGATACGAATTTGATAGTCTTTGACTTGGAAGACCATATTCCAAGGTTACCCCCATAGCTTGCATTTTAGATACAAGTTGTTGTCGCTGACAAGAACATTTGTCGAACTGTTATTGATGAGGGTGCCTCTACATGTGTAATGTCTTTTACTTGTTGGAAAGCTATTGGCTCTCTTCCTTTAACCGAATCACAAAATACTTTGAAAGCCTTCAATGGCTCTAGTTTTAAGCCTTAAGGTGTTCTTCCATCGTTTCCTATCACTCTAGAAGGTAAGATAGTCCAAGTTGAAGTGGATGTTTTCGATGCTCCCCTAGATTATAATATTCTTCTTGGTCGTAGCTGGATAGATTCTATGCGCACTATTGTGTCAACACTTTTCCGTGTCGTACAATTTCCTCACCAAGGAAAAGTTCTTACGGTTGATCAACTTGCCTTCTTTAATTCCGATACTCGCACTGGCAACGTGCCATTTATAGCTAAAACCCCACCAGGTTATGAGAATGTTGGTGTCGGTCTTTTAAAAGACTCTTCGTTAATGGGTACTTTCCCCATACCGCAACCACCTGATATTCCACGCCCGTCAGTTGTTTCTATTAATATGATCTCCGTTGTACCTCATGAGCTTCCTATGTCTTTTGACCCTTGGATAGTCCCTGATCCAGGAGATCATACTTGTTTCGGTGACATCATGCTGTTAAGTCCGGTTGAGTCTACTTATCAAGCCATTCAATCGACAACCCTTTCCACACCCTCTCTTGATGAGTTGTCTCCTGATCCTTTCCGTGTTATTTCTCCCACTGATGAGACGATCATGTCCATCATGGGGGGCACCCCTTGGACTGATGGGCATCATCCTTCCAGGTTGTTTTTGGAACAACACACTCTTTAGCCCTACCCATGGGTTCTGACTCTGTCACCCTTTGTTGTCATCTCTCTTGTTCCTGTGGTCTCCATTGATCTCTTTATGGCAGGGGGCATCGCTTTCATTCCATGTTACCCTCCCTCGGTTGGGGGGCATGGTTACAATATTGTAGCCATTGATTACATGATGGAATGGGCCGAGGTGAGGTCCACATTTGACAACACCGGTATACCTTTGAGTGGACCCAGAAATGGGTTGTACTTGAAGAAGTACTATGCATAATTTATTTGTGCAAAAGTACTTGTATTTTTATGTATCATACTTTGTGTGTGTTACTTTAGTTTGCTTTTGACGTTATCTGGTCTCTACCCTTACGTGACATTGTGTTTGATTGCCAGATGTCAGATTTTTCACTACCTTATATTGGCTTCGTTGATGGTGCTAGCCGTAGTACTCGAAACCTAGCTTCTGCTGCATGGGCCATCTATGCCCCAACAAATGAACTTATATCTTTACGAGGTGTATTTCTTGGCCGAGCAACCAACAACATCGCAGAGTATAGCGTCGTTATCGAATTATTGGTTGATGCTATCTCTCTTGAAATTCATCATTTGGTTGTGCGACTTGACTCGCAGCTTGTAGTACTATAGTTAAGTAATGTCTACTCTATTCGAAGTCCTACTTTATTACGAGTGTATTTGCGAATTCGACTCTTGGAACGATATTTTGATCGCATTGAATATCAGCATATTCCTAGACGTCTTAATACATTAACAGATGCATTAGTTAATTATGTATTGGATAGACATTTGAACCATTTATAAATCAAACACATTAAAAGGCACACAATGTAAAGTAACCGGCAGAAGCCATCTGTATATATAACGCTCAAAAGAGTTTGTTTTTGTTTTTACAAAAAAGTTTGTCCGAAGACCAAAATATCAAAAATTGAAGCTTATAGCTTCTACAATGTGACGTCACGAATGACGTTCACGGTAACACACAAATTCTCTAGCAACTCTAGGGAGCAGCCGACCCATAGCTGCTGATACCCCTATAGTATGACGTTGATCGCGTCGTGGAATCTCTTCCAGAGTCATATCTGGAATAATGGTTGTCAAGGCCCTCTAAATTCTGCTCCACCACCAGATAATCTTCGGCATACTATGGTACTACTGTTGTTGCCTCTCCTCATCGCTGGATAGGAGAAGAGCCAGTAGGTCTATATGCTCCAACATCTATGTTATCGACAAACGTTTTTTGTTAGTCTTTGGATAAATATATAAAACGAAAATATTTGAATATAATGCAAAAATTCAAAAACATTTAAAAAAAAAGAAAATTTGTGTACTTCTTACCGAGGTCTCCCCACTGAGCATCCTCAGGTAGTGCTAGATCCGGATCTCCTCGAAAATCCAACCCGGCATACGCGTAATCATCGATCATCAGCATCTGTATCTACAACCAGTCAAAGAAAATATCTTCATATTTGATGATTGGTCCTGCCACGTGCCGGACCATGAGTCAACACCATCGTAACATCCTCAGATCCCTAGGACCCTAAAAGTACCACTTAGCCTGTAGTCTAAATACAGGGACCCTCTCTAGGAAGAAGGACACTAACAAAGATCCATATCCAAAAGAGAAGGACCCTCTCTAGGAAGAAGGACCCTCTATGGGGAGCGACACTTCCAGCCATCTGAGCAATCGTAAAGAGAATAGTGCGGAGAGTCAAATCAGTTACTCCCCAGATTGCCACTTTCCCTTTCTCTCTTTCGGCCTCAGGTACGTAGTGTTGGTTGCAATATTCACTCATTTTTAACCCGCCTGCTCTGTTGTCGGTCAGACTGACATAGGACCCACGCCTGGATAATCCGGTCAAGAAATATATGTCTTCGATGTCAATAGCTAATGTGTGATCTCCTACAATGAAAACTTGCTGGTCCGGATCCCACATTCGGATTAGATACTCCAATAATCGGACTTGGGCTCTCATGCCCGGGATACGGAAGTATTTTAAGAGACCACAATATCTTAATGCAGCTATGGTGGGAGGGTGATTCTCGGCATTTGTTTTATCCTCCTCATGTTCTCGTTCTCGCCACTCAAGCACCATGTTTGTGGCTATTTACCTGCATAAGAAACATACAAACATGGTTAATGATCTTATTCATGAAATGAATTTTTTCTATTGGCTAAACTTTTCAAAAAATTTTGAGTTCTGCGCTTCTCACAGGTGCCATATTATGCACAGTGTGAACTTCTCGTAGGCGGCTTAAGGCCCACCTGCGAGAACGATTCATTCTCGCAGGTCCCGTATGGTCCACCTGCGAGAATGTCTCCACGCATGTATGGTCCAAAAAATAACTTAAAATAGGATTTTTAACCAATGAAATCATAATTTTAAACCATGAAAATATCAGGAATGAAGAACTTACCAAGATGCTGCTGACGGCTCGTCAAATGATCACTCGTAGCTCTCGGAAACCGCCACCGAATGCAGAGGGTAAAATGAGGGTTTTTGGAACTCAATGACAAAAATGTGAAATGATATGGTAAATTTAGTTATTTACTCATTTTAATTACTTTTTACTATATCAAATGTGGGTTTTTTATGTTTATTTATTTTTTAAACCTAATCACTAATGTGAAAATGAGTGAAATGACTTGCAGGTGTGAAACATGGATGATTATGGAAAAAAATTTCTCTGGTGTGTTGTGATTTTGATTTTTTTTTATGGTTTTTACATAAAACCTCGAGCACCTTTTGTCCATTCTTGCGCTTGTGAAAAACATAAGAACATGATCGAGCGTCGTTTTATCACCTTTTTGGGCTCGCTGTGGCTATACGAAAAAGGAACCCCCCTGGAGTTCTCTTTAAGCTCTTTTCAGACTCTCTAAACATGAAAAGATTGTCGAGCGATCTTGCTATTTTCACGCTCGCTAAAGTATTTGAAGTATGCATCCTTCGAGCGATAGTTTAACCCTTTTTCGGTCTCGTTGGACTACCGTACGAAAAAGGAACTGAGAGAGTTCTCTTTTAAGTGTTTTTCCAAACTCTATAATCTTTAAAAACCTTCAAGTTTACTATCTCTGGACTCGTTAAACAAACATTGACAGACCCGTGATGGGACCGAACCACTCCTTCCTAGGGTTCATTAAAAATACTCCAAGGGACTCATCCGAAGGATGAGCTTATATCAACAAGCTTATGTGATCCTCTTCAATCTTGCGTAAAAATAAAGAGGTACTTGCCAGAAATGGTGGGGGAAAATTTGGGAAAGGGATATGTTTCATCTTTGTATTGATTGGCAGTAAGTGTCGCTCTTGAACATGACACCCCCTATTCATCATTTGAAGTTGGTTTGAGAAATCCATCTGTCTCTCTTTCGATCAATTACAAGGTCTTTCCATGTGTCGTCTTTGAGTCAATGCTACCAAATCATTGGTCGTGTCGTTCATATGTTCAAGAGAAGTCCGTCTGAAACCTATATTGAGTCGGCCATCTGTAGTTATCCATTCTCTCTGTGTCGGCCTTCCCTGTGTCCAGTCCAATTGACAAAATGCTCTGTTTCACCTTGAAACTCTGTTATTCATTTTGTTTCATTGATGAGGGATACATCAAGGCCCTCCTGTGACGAGTTTTGTTTCGTCAACTTCAGCTCATTATCCGGAATCAAGACTTAGAAATTATTCAGTACCTTGGAGCTTGCATGCCTCAATGGCAAGTTTCCTCGCTTTCAACAGTGGGTTTACATCATTGACCCCTGATCGAAAGATTCGGTCAGATGTTCGACATCAACTCATTTATTCACACTCGATGGATTGTACTATGGTACCTTGGGAGTCATTGACATCAATGGTGATTTCCCTCGCACTTGTTAACGGTTACATCAATGACCGGTAATCAAGTGGTTTCTGCCATGTTCGACTTCAACACATGTAATCACATGGTTAGATTCGTACTTTGAGCAACGAGATTGAAGACCCTGGATATTATCTTTGTAATCCAGGTTGTGATGGAGTATGTATAGTTTGTGACATGTAGATCCACTGTGTATGATTCGTGGCTATGTCATTTTGATCTGAAAATTTGTCGCATAGATCCACAATGTATTCAGGTGGCTATGCTATATTGTGATGGCATGGATCCACAGTGTATGATTGGTGGCCATGAACTTTGTTTATGATGTCATCAATCTATGATCTGAGTATGGGAATGCCTACCTCAGAATTGGTATATATGATATTCTGCTGATGCTTGGATGTTTGCAGGTTTCCGATTAGATGTGGTCTTGGTTCTTGACACACACATGCAGCTTACAAAGTCTATTGACTGTCACTAGTTCCAATCTCAGACTTTGGGGGGCATTCTGTTATCCATAATTTTGGTCGCCATGATGATGTAATGATGATGGAGAAATCAAGCTCTTCACTAGAACACTTTCCTGAGAAAAGTTACCTTTGTCTCTTTTCAGAAATCATATTTTTAAGGGAGGTTCGCAGGTTACCTATATATTTGCCTACGATAATGCATGATTCTCATAGGCTGCATTAAGATAGGGTGCGAGAATTTCGCACTGTACCTAACTATTAGGGTGCGAACATCTTCTAAAGGAAGGAAAAAGATAAATTCTCGAACCTTCTAGAAGGGAATATTCTAGAATGATGAGTTGGCATTCGAATGGTTATCTAAGTACTGGTTTTCCTGATATCTTGGGATCATTCCTATCCAAGTAAATAATATATTCTCTCCTATATATTGAGGGGAATGCTCATGGAAAAGGTTAGAAGCAAACTGGCAAGAGATTGATTCGAGAATTAGTGGAAGGTTGTATGAAGGACTGATGCTACAGCAGCTAGAGACACCGGCAAGGTTATCAAAAGTGGTTGATTTTCTTTATGCATGAGCAAGTGTGTGTGTCAGAGCTAGGAGCCATCGAAAGGAGGCTTGCAACATCAAGTCTCAGGTTGTAAGTTTTTCTTTCTATCAATTTAATACAGTAATGTGTCCCTTTCCCATAAAGTTGATTGCACTTTATTACATAACTCCTTGATCATATGTATAGATTAACTGTTGAATATATTGAGTTGTTTTCACTTTGATTGGTTTGAGCTGTCTTGGTCTGGACTGCGCAAGAGCATTGGAGTGAAATTGGTACAACAAAGACCCAAGGAAGTGATCATACAGTATGTTCATGATTCTTGCTCCTAGTTCATTCAATAGTTAAAATCTAGGGAAAGAGTATCATTCTGTCCTATTTTGTTCTAGATCCAGGTGGATCTAGGGAGATCGATTTGTGTCTGCACTTACGGATTAATCCTGAAACAACAAGATAAGGAAAATAATCATGACTATAATCAGGAGGAAATAGAAGCGGAGCTCGTGTGAGGGACAACTTCAAGGCCTCAAAAGAATTGTTGGCCATGGTATCCCAAACGAATTATGCATCTTTCTTTAACAGTCGTGTAAAACCACGAGTAATCTCGGCGTAATTAGGGATGAAACAACGAAGAAAGTTTGCTTTACCCTGCAAACTTTACAACTGACGCAGTGTTGAAGGAGGGATATTAAGAATCACCTCAACCTTAATAGGATCCACCCTGATCCCTTGACATGAAACGATGAAACCTAGAAGACGACCGGATTCTACACAAAAAATGCATTTATGTGGATTTAAACAAATACGATAGAACCGACAATGAACAAAAATAGCCCAAAGGTGTGTAAGGTGATCGACTCGGTGCATAGAATGAGCTGGTAAATCATCCAAATAGGGTTGGACGATATGCTTGATATCGTGAAAAGCGTAAGACATAGCACGTTGAAACGTCGCGCCAGTGTTCTTAAGATCGAAAGGATTTTTCCTATAGGCAAAAGTACCCCAAGGACAAATAAAAGCAGTTTTGTGTTGGTCCTTGGGAGCGATGTTAATTTGATTATAGCCAGAGAAACCATCCATGAGAGAGAAGATTTCACTTCCAGCACAGTCATCGACAATTTGGTCGATGAAAGGGGTTGGAAAGTTGTCTTTTGGACAGGCTTTGTTAATATCCCTATAATCAACACATACACGAATACTACCCCCTTTCTTATCAATTGGAATAGGGTTGGAAACCCATTCTGTCAGAGCCACGGGATAAATAAAGCCAGCTTTGAGAAGTTTTTCAACCTCAAGCTTGATAGCCGCCGCTTTACATGGATGTACAGAACGAAGGCGTTGTTGGACAGGTTTATCTCTAGGGTATGTCTTTATCTCATGTACAACAATATCAGGGTCGATACCTGACATCTCTTCATAACTCCAAGCGAAGATGTCACGAAATTCTTTAAACAGAGACGTATAGGTGACGATTTCGTCGGGAGAACATGAAGCTCCAATATGAACATTTTCGACTATCACAGGTTTAACGGATATGTCAATGGGAATCATGGGTGAGATGTTACTTAGGTTCCCTTCAGCAAACACATCATGTGAAGTTGCGGGAACCATTGAAATGACAACAACAGTCGACAGAGTCGAAATCCGTTGGTAGTTCTCAAGAGTGTGTTTTTCCAGAAAGAGTATGGAACGATGATGCCCATCGTCCCAACGGGTGTCCTCCATGATGGACATGATCATCTCATCAGTGGGAAAGATAACACGGAAAGGATCAGGAGACAACTCATCAAGACAAGAGGTAGAAGGTGTTGCCGATTGAATGGCTTGATAAGCAGACTCAATCAGACTTAACAACATGATGTCGCTGAAATGAGTGTGATCTCCAGGATCAGGGACAATCCAAGGGTCATGTGACGTAAGAAGTTCGTGAGGCACTCTGGAGATCATATTGATAGAAGCAAATGACGGGCGTGGAACATCGGGTGGAGGAATTGGGAAAGTACCCATTAACAAAGAATCCTTTAAAAGTCCAACACCAACATTCTCATAACCCGGCGGGGTTTTAGCTATAAATGGCACGTTGCCAGTACGAGTATCAGAATTGAAGAAGGCAAGTTGGTCAACTGTAACAACCTTTCCCTGATGAGGAAAACGTATGGAAAAGTGTTGACACAACAGCACGCATGGAATAGATCCAGCTAGGACCAAGCAGAAGATTATAATCAAGTGGAGCATCGAAAACTTCCACCTCAACCTGGACCGTCTTACCTTCTAGTGTGACAGGCAACAAAGGGAGAAAACCGTAAGGCTTAAAACCAGAGCCATTAAAGGCTTTCAGAGTGTTTTGTGATTCAGTCAAGGGAGGAGAGCCAATGGTTTTCCAACAAGCAAAAGACATTACACACGTTGAGGCACCCTCGTCTACAACAATTCGACAAATGTTCTTGTCAGAGACAACAACTTGTATCTGGAATGCAAGTTGCAGGGGTAACCGTGGAATATGATCATTCAAGTCAAAGACTATCAAATTCGTATCTGTCAGGTCAATTCCACCTATAGCTTTTAACAGTGCCTTCCGTTGTGCAGGACAAGACTGAAGGACTTCAAGGGCTGACATCGCTGAAGGTTCCTGGGCCAAATCTTCCACAATGTTGTAGTTCTAGGCTGCACGAGCATGAGGATTGAAAGTCGACTTGTGAACAACACCCTTAGGGGGTCGCAGGACTGTATAGAGGCTCGGTCGTTCGAGATGAAGAGGACCGTTTGTAGGTGGAGTCGGTGGAGAGGGTTGTACCAAAGTAGGAAGTAAATCGTCAACCTTCTCGTTAGACGAAGTATAATCTTTGGCTCTAGTTTGTAGTACAACATTATTCTGCTTAGAATCACCAGTACACATCAAAACATATGATGTGGTAGAAGTAGAAGGTTGGTCTTGAATGACCAACTGAGCCTGTTGCTGAGACGGGAAGGGTTGGGACAAGACAGCCGGGGTAGATGGTTTTGGAGCTCCTTGAAGTAACTTCGTGACCTCGGCACGTCTTGGACAACCCTTTGTGTAGTGATCATCACCACAGATAAGGAAAGGGTAGTGTGGTTTGCGCTTATCCCGATCTTCAACAGGGGTATTTTTAGGCTGCTCTGTTTGATTATTATGTTTTCTCTCCTTATTCTTGCCTCTCCCTTTTTTCGATTTATTTTTACTAGCAGGGGTAGATTGAACAACGTTCACCTCAAAAGTTTTATCGGTGGGAGTGGCAGGAGACGAAGTATTTTGTACATTAGAAGAAGTAGATTTAGGGTTCGTACTTGAAACCGAATGTGAATGGGCGTGGTTTGTACCAATCACACCGTCAGCTGCATGTGAGGTAGCTGGAGTAGTTGAAGTGCTGGAAGCACCAGGACGAGGTAACTCAGGTAATAAATCATAAAGTGTTACTGTTTGCAAATAAACGAGATCCAGATATTGAGCACAAATTATAGCCTGCTCCTCCATAACAACACCACCCATGGAAATGTCTTTACCTATTTCGTTCACAAAGGATTTCGTAAACCATTCTGCTAGTAAATGATCAGGGAGTTCAAGTTTAATGAGACGCCGACATCTTCGCCACTCATAAATATGATCAGATATATGAGTGCCTTTAGTTTGTTTGAAGGAAGTCAAAATCTTAGTCCTAGTATCGTAACGGATCGGTAACTGGTAATTTGTAAGGAAATCCATAGCCAAAGTGTTGAAATCAGAGAAGAAACCTCGTGGAAATTCAATATACCACTTCACAGCAGAACCAGTAAAGGTTTGTTGAAAAAGACGTAATCAAATAGAGTCATCCATCAATGAGTTGGATGAACACCATACGTGAAAGGTCGTGACGTGATTATTCGGATCCTCCCCCGCCTTGCCATCGAACTTAGGAATATCGTATGGAAGCTTAACTGGAATAACAGGCCATTGGGGAGAATGACGAATAGGGTCATTCAGAATCCTAGACAAATCTGGAAAATATAAAGTAGCAAGAAAAGGTAACTGTCGATTCACCTGTGGGTACTGGTGACTTTGGGGTGGAAACCCTGTGGGAAAACCAATAGGACCATAGGCAGTCTACCCATAGTGGGAAGACCTAGGCTGATTCAGTGGTGGTTGAAGAGGATAGTAGCTCCAAGGATTGAAACCTTGAGTCGGATTAGGGACCTGAGTTTGAGCATTGGGACCTTGACCCCAAATAGGATTGGGTATACCGGGATATGGTTGACCAATAGTAGGGACAATTTGTTGCCCCCCAGTCATTTGAGGAATATTTTGTAGCATCTGATTCCAATACTGGGCCAACGCAGCAGGTATATTTTGTCCAAAAGGTGGGGTTGGTCCCCCCATCGGAGGTGGATTTCCAGCCGGAAATTGAGTACCAAGCGTAGGTTGGGTAGTAAGTGGATTATGTCCGGTAAGAGGAAATGGAATCGTACCACCTTGTCCACCAATAGGAATCTGCAAGTTTGAAGTAATGGACGGTATAGTGCCACTAGGATTAGGATTTCCAGAAGGAAATTGAGGAGGGAGTGTCAAAATAAAACCAGGAATATTATACCCAGAAGGACCCCCAGGATTACCAGATGGGGTTTGCGGAGGTGTTGGAACAATAGTATTCAACAAAGCATTCAACGCATGGTATCCGTGTGGTAGTGTCGGAATGACATCAAGCATTCGTTGGGTATTGATAGGAGGAAGACTAGCTGCAGTAATTCCGGTTTCAACACTCGTAGTATTCATGAGATGGGCCATCTCATCCGGGAGAACAAAGCGATAAGTGGTAGTCACTGGTGTAGTCTCTGTTTCAGGAGACACCGGAGGGTTGATTTTGTAAATGGTAGGTGCCTCAGTACCACAAAGGACTCTTCAGAAATTACCAGACCAAAAAGGATCTTGGCCTTCTACACCGGGGGAAGGCCCAACGGCTGATTCAGAATATGTAACAACTGCTTCTCCAGAAGAATTTAATTGCACAAATGGTCATTCACCACAGCGAATGCGATAGTCCTCTCTAGTATTTGTAATTCGAAAAGGTTCTAGAGATTCAGTTGATTCCACTTGTGGTGTGGCAACAACTAAGACTTCACTTGTTTCCCCGTGTGGTGGGGTAACAACTGGGACTTCACTCTGGTGAGGAGAGCCCTCAGGTGTACTGGTAGGCAAGGGTTGTGAATCATCCAGATGCTCTGGAGATAAACCTTGCATTCTACGTGAACGTCGTGGGGGAGCAATTGTAAACAAGTGACAAGCTCCGCGAAGAAATTCTTAAGGTCAACTTCGAGAAACAAACAACATGCACTAGTAATCAAAATCTAAGAAGCAATCACCAAGCAAACAAGACCTTCTAATTTCGAAGCCACTAGTTGGTGATGAAATCCAACGTCGCAACAATGAGACAAGAAGGGGCGGGGCTAGGGTGGAAAAGTTACATTGATGACCTGCTTAACGGACTTACACCCTGGTGCAAGCTCCCACACATAATCGTGGGTATACCCTCCAAGGAGCACGAGTGAGTTTGGTCAATGTCAATTCCAGGTACCGTGAAGACTTTCCCCTCCACAGTCACCTTGGATAAGAACCTAGAGAGATAAGCCACTAAGGTCACCACAAACAACAATAATGCCTGGGGAAACAGTCGACAGTCCAATCCACACGCAAGGGTAGGGTATCTAGCCTGAAATTGACTCAAAAGGATTCCACTCATCATTGTGGGTATACCTCTTAAGTGACCCCTGTAATACGTGAAATCTCTACACTAATGTCAACAAAGCAGGGTGAGTAACTCTGCCGACACCAATGCGACCTAGTGCTTGACCCTTGTGTTAGAAGGGCTTCCCAAGACAAAATGTTGCAAATGGAATTTAACACTCCCTAACTCAAGATGCTATTGTGTGTTTTGAGATTTTGGAGAGTGTATCTCTCTTCCTACTCCAAAGCACTAGCCTAGCTAAATATTGGTGTAAAAGAGCCCTAGAAAAGAGTTACTAGATAAATTTTAAGATTACGCAATGTTTTTAAGAGCTGTTGTTTACTCAAAGGTAACAGAAGTGAAACTGATGTTGTCTGACTCTGACCCAAACAATGCAAATATGAAAATGAAATGTATCACTTTTCGTTCGATGAATCCTATGTATGGGAGAGAGAACATTTTCCAAATCAACTTTATACTATAATGCACAATTTCCTTTCAAATGTCTATGCAAACAATCACTTATTAAATGAAAATTCTCTATGGTGTCTTTTTCAAAGCTTCAACAATCTCTAAAATTTGATTTTCAATGTTTTGTAAATGACAAAAACAATTTGATGAAAGAAAAACTTGTGTTCACTTTTCAAAAAGAACTCTCAGTATATCAATGAGAGAGCAGAAAATCAATTCAATGTATAAGCAAATAACCCAATCTACGCTTTCAATGAAAGAAAAAATACAAAGCACACCAAGTCAGTTTCTTCAAAAGAAAAAGAAAATGATTTGTCAAACCATAAGCAAATGAGAAAAAACAAGCAAACTTAACTTTCAAACCAATCACTGGTTCTCAACAAATCAAACACATTCAGAATATGAGGTCAGAAAGAATGGTTTTGCCAGAAGAGTCAAGAAATGAAAATAAAGTCACAAAGGGCAAGAAAAACCTTGAAACCCTAAAATTGTTCACACAAGCAAACTAAAACAAGAAATTTATAAGTCACTGGTCCAAGAAACTCATGAGATGTGTTTCAACTGATCTGGGCAGTTAGAAAGACAAAAACTCAAATTCCAAATTTTGAAAAAGAATGTTCGCAGGTAAGCACTATTACACAGTGTGAGAATCTAAGATTCTCATAGGCAACCTTCGAGCAAGGTGCGAACACCTCGCACTGAACCCTATGAGTAGGGTGTGAACCTGACCAGTTCTCGCAGGCTGCAATGAGTTGCAGTGCGAGAATTCCTGAACTTATCCAAAAATTGAAAAAATGAAGTAAAATTTCAACAGGCTTCTGGACCCAGACTGTCTATCAGGATATCCTGAAGACTCAGAGACTGATAAGACAGAAGAAAAATGAAACCAAAGAAAATGGCCACAGAGAAATCAAAAAGGCACCAAAAAATGGGAGTGTCCCCAGTGGAGTCACCAATTTTGTTATAGGATAAATCCGTAAGTGCAGACACAAACCGATCTCCCTAGATCCACCTGGATCTAGAACAAAACAGGACAGAATGATACTCTTTCCCTAGATTTTAATTATTGAATAAACTAAGAGGCACGATTAAAGAACATACCTTAAAAGCACTTCCTTTGATCTTTGTTTCTCCTGCTTTGCTCCAATGATCTCGTACAGTCACGATCAAGACAATACAAACCAATCGAAGTGAAGCAAACACATTCTATTCAACAATTAATCTATGCATATGATCAAGGAGTTATGCAATAAAGTACAATCAACTTTATGGGAAAGGAACACATTACTGTATTATATTGATAGAAAGAAAAACTTACAACCTGAGCCTTGATGTTGCAAGCCTCCTTTCGATGACCCTTAGCTCTAACACACACACTTGCTCACTTGTATGAAGAAGATCAACCACCTTTGATAACCTTGCTGGATATCTCTACCTGCTGTGGCTTCAGTCCTTCACACAATACTTCACTAATTCTCCAATGTCTCTCTTGCTTGTTTGCTTCTAACCTTTTCCATGAGAATCCACTCAATTTACAAGAGAGAATGAATTTGTTACTTGGATAGGAATGATCCCCAAATATCAGGAAAGCCAGTACTTAGATAATCATTCGAATGCCATCTCATCCTTCTAGAAGATTCCCTTCTAGAAGGTTCGAGAATTCATCTTTTTCCCTTCATTAGAAAGAGTTCGCACCCTAGTAGTTAGACACAATGCAAACTTCTCGCACCCTGGCTTAAGGTAGCCTGCGAGAATCATTCATTCTCGCAGGCAAATGTATTGGCAGCCTGCGAACCTTCCTCAAAACTGTGATTTCTGGAGAGAGATGAAGGTAACTTTTCTCAGGAGAAAGTTCTAATGGAGAGCCTAAATACACCATCCTCAATACATCATCATGACGACCAAAATTATGGATAATAGCAATGGAGGCCATTTCTTCCTAAGGGGGGATGAATGATCCAGATGGATCTCAATGGCCATCCACCTTTTCCACTGAATCACCATTTTGAGCCTCTAGTTTTGATAAACCGTGACATTCACCCTTTTGATGGGGAATGGAATGTAATGTCATCTTCATTTGTTAATTACAGGCATCATGTAATGGTTTTATGTACATGCCTAAAACATAGCGTTAATGCATCAGATACCATTAGAACTCCACAATTAAGCACGCTCAATATAGAGTAGTACAGGGATGGGTGACCACTCAGGAAGTACTAGTATTTTACATGCCTATGGAATTTTATAAACTTAGTCCAATTTATCCCACATGCATCATGGGAATTGTTCTCCTCTCACTCTCTCCTATATAATTGAGGTGAAGGAGGCCCTTTAAGCATGAAATGGACTGTGATGTAAATCTTCTTGTGAAGGAAGTGTAGCCAACATCTCTTTCTTTTCAGAGATAAGCTACCCCATTTTTTCAGTTTGTGTTCTACGGTGTTTTTCTATCTTATTCAGCAATAGAAGTTGGGTTTCACTTTATTTTTGTGCTCTCTTCTATATTTTTGTGTATTTCATTGTTATATCTCGGTTATATTTCTGTCTTCATGTCGTTCTCAAATTAATCCAGATCACTGTAGTGGGTCAGCTAGTGTGGACACTGTAGACACATGCGGGATGTAGTGGAGCAGGGTGCATGGGCCTTTAAAAAACATATTTTTAAGAAGAGTTGTTCAGTAATGTTTTGGCAAACAAGGAATCTGAGATGGCCTAATGCCAGGTAAGCATGTCTGGTGCAAATTAGGGTTATAACAACCATGCTATGCGAAGTCCTCATCATGGAATTTCTTCTTGTGTTCTAGCACTCTTGGGATTTGTGTCCAAATCCACTACAGTTGTAGCATCTCATAGTGTTACAGTGAACAACAATGTGTCCTACTTGATCACATCTCCAACACCTTTTGTTTTTATAGAATCTTCCATTATATCTCCTTTCATAAGATATGCATTCAAAATATTTGTGACCATATACATTACATGAATAACAATGCCCATGAAAAATACTTTCATACCTTTGCTTTGGTGTCCCAAAAGCACCTTCTTGATGTCTTCCTCGCTTTGTTCTTTTGAAATCTTCTTTGTCTTGTGTAGATGGTTGTTTTGAAGCATTGTCTTCCTTCTTTGATGGACTTACCTCATGCTTCTTTGAGGTGCTTGCTTCAGGATGTGTATCTTCTCCTTTGTATCCAAGACCTGATTTATCACATGATGACCTTTGACTTTCCAAGTTCTCATCCAAGATTCATGAGCTATTCAAGAATTTGTTTGACTTTTCTATATTCTTTCTAAGGTCAACAATTTCAGCTTCTAACTTACAACATGACTCTTCCTTTTCATTTATTTGACTCTTCAATAGTTCTTCTATTATTTTGGCTTCTTCAATTTGGGTCTTGATATGGACAATGGTTTCAAAACTTTTGCTAATCTCATCATCTATATTTATATCTTATTTTCCATTCTTTAGTCTTGTGATCTCTTCTTCCTTTTCTTCTAATTTAGAACTCTCTTCTTTTTCTTTGAGCATTCCCTTTAACTTCAATATGTACCTTTGACTCCTCCTAAGAAACTTCTTAGTGTTATCCAGAAGATAGTTATAGTGTGTATAAAAATGATCACTCCTATACATGTATAAACCCTCTTCAATTTCCTTTGAAGTTCTAATAGATTTTATTCTATTCTTTCCATGGGATAACTATCATCAAACTTTACACAAATAGTTTCGAGATCATCTTCTTCACTTGAGAAAAATTCAACATGATCACACTTTGAATCATTGCAATCAAGAGTCTTGGGAGATTCTTTACCTTCAATATCTTCCTTCTTGCCAACACCATCACATGATTTTTTGCCTTCATTTGAAATGTCTTCAAGATATTCCTTGGTGCTATCATTACTTGATTCTTTATCTTCACTTGAAATGTTTTCAAAATCACATTTAGAAACAATGCATTCAAGAGTTTTTGATGATTCTTTACCTTTGATGATCTGGATGGAGTGGTCTTCAATTTCTTCCCTCTCCTTCCTTCTTTGATATGTCTCCTCTAGCTTTAGCTATAGATCCTTGTCGGAACTGCATTGTCCCATGCTCTCTTTGATAGGGCTTGATATTCCACTAAGAATGGTCTTGAGAGCCAATGCATCATTCTTCTTTCCTTCCCTTTGAGCTGCAAACTTTGACTTGTTCTTCAATGGAACTAATCCACCAATCGATGCCTTCCAAATAGCTTCTCCCATTGTCTTAAAATATAATCTCATTTCTATTCTCCAAGTAGAATAGTCTTCCTCGTCAAGGATTGGAACTTCATCATCCATTTGTGTGTCTATGGATCTCTTTCAAGCTTGTTAAGGCTTGTAGTGAAGGCCCTCTCGGGTACCAATTGTTGGACACACCTACCACACATAGAGGGGGGGTGAATGAGTGTGGGGATCTTTTTCCCAAAACTTCCCTCTTTACATAAAACTCCTTAGTTAACATTCAAAATTTATCCATTACCCATTGCTATAATTTATAACCAGTTAGATGTGAACATATATCAGTAGCATATATCAGCAACACATATCATCAATAAGTCATCACCACAAGGAACACAAATAACACAAGATGTATGTACAATTTTTCTTTTTACTATGGACAACAATCTGTGGTTTATTAGCAACAACTGAATAGAGTACAACTCTATAAGAGAACCATCTCTATAATGCAAGACTCAGCTTACACCCTCATCACCAACTAAGATGAAGAAACAATCCTCAACAGATATCAATCTGTCAACAGGTATGCGACCTGTGAGTAGTGCAGCCCACGTGTCTATGTGCCCTGTCTCACTAAATCCCGCATGTGCATGAAGCCAGTGTATAATGCAACATGCGTATGCTTCTGAGCAACTAGGGTTTTAATTTGCTTCACATGCTCAGATCCTCTACAACCTGCAATCACTTTCTCTTTTGTCTTCCACTGTCCAAACTGACCCACAGCCACTCACAACATCTCCAATCTCTCTAATAGCTTTCTCATGCTCCATAATAGATCAATATGAATTCTATCTCAAACATGTATAAGCATATAATATACCATAGAAATCATGTCACCACTGAATCACAAGAGTATTGATCACTCCATAAATCAAATCAACCAAACTGAACCACATCATAGAATCCATACCAAGAATTCCCTAAGAATTCCCATCACATCAAACAATAGTATTCATAAAGACAATAATGTAATCATACCAGTGTCTCAGTGATAGATCTAAGGCCATAGAATGTAGATCTAGAACCTACCTAATCATCCAAGAGCTTGGCACCAGCTCAAACACAGGTCTTGACCATTCTGTCCACCATACGCTCCCTTTCTTCGGATAGCCCATGTACATACTCACCCTATACATAGCCATCCCTCGTATACCTCAATGTATATGCACCCAATACACAGACAACCTATGTATGCATCAGAAACTAGGGTTTCTAAAGTTTCGATAATTTTGTCATCAAGATCTCTGACATTGACGAAACTTTGATGCATCCATGAGATCCTCCTCTCGCTCTCTTCCTCAGAATAGATCTTCAAACATTCTCAAGATATCCACACCAAATATGCTCTCACAAGAAGCTCTCCAACAATACTCCACAAGATAATCTCACTAGATCCACAAAAGGATTCTCACCAAATGTACATTTCACAAGAGTTCCTAGCTTCTTATTTATACTTTCATCTTCTAGGTCACTTAACCCATTTCTAGATTACTTAACCCATTTCTAGGTTATTTAACCTATTTTCCTTATTTTAGGGTTAACCACTTTCCATGAATAGAAAATTCTCCAATACTTTATCATTTAAATATTCCTTCTTGTTTTTGTCACTTCTTTTTATTATTTAAATAATCCATTTGGATTTTTTCACTTTACTTTATCATTTAAATAATGATTTCTTCTTTTCAAGCACTTTGACTTCTTTGACCTTGGGGGCTTCAAGCCTTCATATGGGGGTCCTCCAACTTCATAAGGCCACTACTCTCAAATCGTGAGGAGTTATGTGACATTCCACATACCACTAGAAATGGCATGACACGCACTATCTGTCTAGGATAGTTTCACCAACAACTTCATTGATCTTCATCTCATTATTCCACATACAAGCATGGGTCCTCCAACCGTTCTTCTAGGATAACTCAATCCGTAAATCATCTTCCCATTAGGACTTTCACCATAAGGGGACCAATTTGGAGTTCATCCATTTGTGCACCTTATCAATCATGATAAGACAATAATGAGTCATCTTTTCATCAAAAAAACTATGCATCATCATGTATCAATGGCAACTCATTGATCCATATTCATCTATGCATCATATCAATGATCCATCTTTATCAATTGGTTTCCACTTTGACATCTATCATTCTCATAAAGGACAATACATATACATTGTTCATCAATCATCAATAAATCAATTACTTGACATCAATCAATCAAACCATTTACATCAATGACATATGATCCAACAATCTCCCAAATAATCAAACCATTGGCATCAATGACAACATGATCCAACAATCTCCTCCTTTGGCATTCATGGTAATACCAACATTGATGTCAACACCAATTACCAATTATTAATGTCAACATGTAGATAAGGCATGCTCTACATCAATAGTCAATGTGACTATCTCTCCCCATCAATAAACATCAAATCAATCACATCAATGTGATTAACTCTCCCCCTTTGACATCAATGGAAAAAGGCTATTCTCCTCTTGGGGCTGCTCTCCCTGCCTGAATTCCTTTGATCTTCCTCTGAATAATCTTTCCCCTTTTGAACAAGGGATATCACTCTGATGTAATGCTGAAAATACATCGAACATACTCCCCCTATGACCATCGCTCCTCCTGGAATTATGCTTCTGTTCTATTTCTTCAAATATAGGGCTCTTTTCTAGGTATGTATCTGATAAATATCTCCTCCTAGAATCATGGGAAGAAGAATGACTCCCCCTAAGGGTATGTCTCCCCCTATCTAGTCTGCAAGATGAACAATATGCTACCATATGACAATCCTTGGACCTGTTCATGCATCAAACTTGTTCCATACCATACATCATGAATGTCAATAATAAAAATAAAGAATCATGAACAATATATCAACCAAGTACATCATGTACCAAAATGTGTCCACCATGCACAACACCCCTGTACATCAACCATATACATCAACAATGTGCCAAATGATATCATCCATGAAATGTATCCACCATATGCCAACATGTGCATCTACCAATATGCCAACATGTGCATCTACCAATTATGCCAACCATGTGCATCTATCAATATGCTAAACAAATACCATCCATGAGTGTACCATCATGCATCATTACTTGCACCAAGAAAGTATATCAACCATGCATCAATAAGCTAAGACTCCCCAATGATGTACAACATGAGTATCAACTCAACTCACCAACTACATGTCTCAATGTGTAGCCCATCCACATGCAAAATGCATGCACCGTGATATCCAACAATACCATATGCTTCCAATAATACATCATAAGATATATCAATGAAACTTCAATTATGTACCAGCCATGTACCCCAACAGATTATTTTACATAATCCAATAGATGAGCATTTGATCAACATCAATCCATACTCATGGGTTAGTGCCATGCACCCAAGACTTATTTTATATCATAACCTTGCGTGATCTAACTTAGAACCATGAAAACTTGCAACAAATAGTGTCAGAACCTGCAATAAACAATGTCAGACCGCGCAACATGGAGTTATACCATCACATCAAGCTGCAACCCATGTGCATTTCCTTTTTGCCAAGTCTTTACCACATATATGCAACCTGCACAAAAGAGCGTGTGTGTATGCGACCTATGCAAGGTCTACAGCGTATGTACGTGACTGTCACCAGTGTCACCCATGTATGCCTCAATAGATGTCTTACTTAAGCTTCCCTTCAGTCTTTCATTCTATTCTGGATGCTCTGTCTTCTTCACCCACTTCTGTATATGACCCTTCTCCTCAGAACTTGATCTCTGAGCATCCATGTTTTCAAATATGTCTCCCTTTCTTACTTCATTCCTTCTTCTAGCCATGCTATGTGAAGTCCTCATCATGGACTTTCTTCTTGTGTTCCATCACTATTGTGATTTGTGGCTAAATCCACTACAGCTGTAGCATCTCATGGTGTTACAGTGAACAACAATGTGTCCTACTTGATCACATCTCCAACACCTTGTGGTGTTATAGAATCTTCCATTATATCTCCTTTCATAAGAGCTACATTCAAAATATTTGTGAGTATATCCATTACATGAATAACAATGCCCATGAAAAATACTTTCATACCTTTGCTTTGGTGTCCCAAAAGTATCTTCTTGATGTCTTCCTTGCTTTGTTCTTTTGAAATATTCTTTGCCTTGTGTAAATGGTTGTTTTGAAACATTGTCTTCCTTCTTTGATGGACTTACCTCATGCTTCTTTGAGGTGCTTGCTTCAGCATGTGTATCTTCTCCTTTGTATCCAAGACCTGATTTATCACACGATGACCTTTGACTTTCCAATACCTCATCCAAGATTCGTGAGCTATTCAAGAATTTGTTTGACTTTTCTATCTTCTTTCTAAGGTCAACAATTTAAGCTTCTAACTTACAACATGACTCTTCCTTTTCATTTATTTGAATCTTCAATAGTTCTTATATTCTTTTGGCTTCTTCAATTTGGGTCTTGAGATGGACAATGATTTCAAAAGTTTTGCTAATCTCATTATCTATATTTATATCTTCTTTTCCATTCTTTAGTCTTGTGATCTCTTCTTCCTTTTCTTCTAATTTAGAACTCTCTTCTTGTTCTTTGAGCATTCCCTTTAACTTCAAGATGTACCTTTGACTCCTCCTAAGAAACTTCTTAGTGTTATCCGAAAGATAGTTATAGTGTGTATAAAAATGATCACTCATATACATGTATAAACCCTCTTCAATTTCCTTTTGAAGTTCTAATAGATTTCCTTCTATTCTTTCCATGGGATAACTATCATCAAACTTTACACAAACTGTTTCTAGATCATCTTCTTCACTTGAGAAAAATTCAACATCATCACACTTTGAATCATT
>JASDQU010099829.1:407587-417682 GCA_032191745.1 Picea mariana
CAGCCCACGTATGCATCAGAAACTAGAGTTTATGAAGTTCTCATAATTTTGTCGTCAAGATCTCCGATATTGCCAAAACTTTGATGCATCCATGAGATCCTCCTCTCGCTGTCTTCCTCAAAATAGATCTTCAATCATGCTCAAGAGATCCACACCAAAGATTCTCTCACAAGAATCTCTCCAACAATACTCCACAAGATAATCTCACTAGAAGCTCTCCATTGATCCACAAAAACGATTCTTACCAAATGTACATTTCACAAGAGATCCTAGCTTCTTATTTATACTTTCATATTCTACGTCACTTAACCCATTTCTAGGTCACTTAACCCATTTCTAGGTTATTTTACCTATTTTCCTTATTTTAGGGTTAACCACTTTCCATGAATAGAAAGTTCTCCAATGCTTTATCATTTAAATATTCCTTCTTGATTTTGTCACTTATTTTTATTATTTAAATAATCCATCTTGATTTTTTCACTTTAATTTATCATTTAAATAATGATTTCTTATTTTCAAGCACTTTGACTTCTTTGACCTTGGGAGCTTCAAGCCTTCATATGGGGGTCCTCCCACTTCATAAGGCCATTAATCTCAAACCGTGAGGAGTTATGTGACATTCCACATACCACCGGAAATGGAATGACAATCACTATCCATCTAAGATAGTTTCACCAACAACTTCATTGATCTTCATCTCATTATTCCACATACAAGCATGGGTCGTCCAACCGTTCTTCTAGGATAACTCAATCCACAAAGCGTCTTCCCATGAGGGCTTTCACCATAAGGGGACCACTTTGGAGTTCATCCATTTGTGCACCTTATCAATCATGATAAGACAACAATGAGTCATATTTTCATCAAACAAACTATGCATCATCATGTATCAATGACAACTCATTGATCCATCTTCATCTATGCATCATATCAATGATCCATCTTTATCAATTGGATTCCAATTTGACATATATCATCCTCATCAAGGACAATACATATACATTGTTCATTAATTATCAATCAATCAAACCATTTACATCAATGACATATGATCCAACAATCTCCCAAATAATCAAACCATTGGCATCAATGACAACATGATCCAACAGGATGCCCATAGAAATATTGTTCTCGTTTTCTCATCAAGTCTTCCCTTTGCTCGCCTTTGAACTCAAACCACTGACTGAAGTTAATGTGGCCCTCACTTCCCTGTGCATTTCTTGTCCAGTTCTGTTTTGCAACATCATTCTGGTGTTGATTTTTGTCCATTGAACACCACACATTTAAACTAACATCCACCTAAACACTAATGGGTACTAGGCTTACCCCTGCTGCAATCCAGGGGTGACTTCTAGTGCTAACATTTATGGTGCCGTTGTCAGGGATGAATTGAATATTTTCCCTGGGTAGAACAACAACAAACTTTTGATTCTGAGGGTGCATAAAAAATCAGAACCTTTGAAGATTGCAACTATGCACCTGGAGACTCCACTGCGATGACTCCACTGTTTCAATGTGGCTGATCCTGGTTACACCTGGTATCCCCTTAGGAGAACACAACTATTATAGCTGGTCTTTGATGGTGAACAAAGACTAGACACACTCATCTTAGATATCATTCACCTGGTGAATCCATGGTTGAAGAATCGGTTGGTGAATTCACTGGTTCGAAATGGAAAGAATCCTGGCTCGGAGGTTTGCTCCTTTTAATTTTTCAGTTGTTCCTAGTTTTCCCAATGTTGTTCCTGCTCCAAACGAATGGAATGATTATTTCCCTATATTTAGAGAGCATAAAGAGGACAACCCTGCTCATCATCTCAGTGAGTTTCATGAACTCGTGCATGAGTGGGAGATACATCATGAGGATGTATTAATGAAGATGTTCATGTTCTCGTTAAGAGGGGATGCTCATGAATGGTATCATTCTTTACCCCCTACTAACATTTCTTCATTGGGAGAATTTCATGCATCTTTCAACACCCATTGTCAGAAGTTTTATCCCTCTGAGTTAATTTGTCATAGTTGTTGTGAGGGATACAACATCTATATTCAAGATAAAGTTGTTTCCTACGCAGGCTGTGAGGATGATCATGATGACTTGGATCATAAATCAGTCCTTTCTCATCCCTATTCATCTTCATCAGACGAAATTTGTAAGGATGAGGACCAAGAAGAAGAGACCCTAAGTGAACTGATGGATCTGGTAAAGTCTCTTTCTATAGAGTTAGAGGAATTGAAGGTAGAACATGAGTTCTGCCTTTCTGAAGAAAATGCAAAGGATTTTCCAGCCCTTGAAGAGCATGTTCTTGGCATCTCTACTGAGGATCATAATAAAGATTTCATGGCTATAGAGGCCATGTATTCTTCTCCCAAGGTACATGTTGTCCCTAGCTTTGATGATTATTCAGGTGAAGAGAAGTAGAGCCCCACATCACAGATTGATGTCCAGAGGAGCAGCCATCCTGTGTATGACAACTATGAATCAGATTCTGAGCTGGATATGTAGGATATCCAAGAACACACAACAAATCCTTATCCTCTTTTCCTTAAAGAATATTATCATGAGAAAATGAACCATCCTTGGCCTGTAGAAATCACTAAGCAGCAAAATGAAGACAAGAGCTTTCCCACCAGTCCTGTCTATGATGATTATGAATCCGACCCTTGGGAGAGCCAAGAAGAAGAACCAGAGGAACAACAGAAGGGGAAGTTTACCTCCTGCCCAGAGCCTATAAGTGAACAACCATCACCTGAGATCAGGTAGCCTACATCATCTTCTCATCCACCTATGCCTACCAGTGATATTCATCCTTGTATGAGCAGTTGTGGAGCAGAGCAGGCTTTATGCTACAAACTTCACAGGATTTTCCACTCATTCTATGAGCCTGTCAATGAATACATGGAGTGGCATTTCCTTCATGACCTGGAGCCACCCTATTTTATCTCAACTTTGGCCCTTGGAGAAATGCTGAAGGATGTATCCATTCTGCTATCACAGTTGCATCATCTTCTAGTGATCACTAACAGAGTAAAGCAACTTCCATTTAGGAAGTTACTTGATTGGCTATGGTGGAAATTTACTTTCACCTAACACAATGTAAAAGAATAAATTAGCCTAGGACTGTACATAAATAAGCTCCTTGGAGCATGTGTGTTTGTTTTCATTTTATTTTTCGGCATATAATCCTCAAAAGCGTTTTTTTTGGCTTGACTCCATAGCCCAACAGAAGGCAATTGGAACTGCAAAAGGAGATCTTAGAGCCTCGTAGGGAGGATTCTATCCCCCATGGAGCCTAATGTTATCACATATTCTTACAAGGGGGCGTTTTTCCTGGATTTGGCCCTTGGGTGGCAAAATGCGAAGAATTGGGTTAAAAACCCACTAAATGGCGTTTATCCTAAGTCTATCGGAGCGATGTGACCGTTTGGCGCATTGTGCTAGGACACACGCAAATATGGGTGGCTAGGATCAGCGCACCTTAGATCGATGGTCATTGTCCATATCAGAGCCTCAACATGCGCGGTCGTTAAAAAAGGTAGAGCGGGCCAGGGAAAACAACCATGGTTTTTTGAGGTGCTATGCGTCGGCCAGAGACACACATTGGGCCCAAAAGAGGGAAGGAATCAAACCTCTTTTTGTGGCCCCGATGTGTGCATGCCCTATCCCAGGCTAACAAGTGGCTGCTCCACAACCGTCCTACTGGCAGCTACCCTCCACTCCATCTCTCTCCTTTGTCCATTGCATCCCTCACTCCCCTTTCATTCCCTCACACATGTCCTCCACTCACTGTCCCACCTGTCGCCTCTCCCCTTCTCATCTCCCACCACTTCCGCCACCTCAGCTCCCGCCTGTGTCGCCCCCACAGCTTCTTCCCAGCCTTCGTGTCTCCTCCACCTACCCATCGCACACCAAGCAACCTGTCGTTGCGCCAATTGTCTCGCCAGACCCTCATCCACATCTGATGCCTAGCCATCCCTGCAGGCATCCAAATTAGCTCCAAGTGGAAGAATGCAGAGGTTTCCATGTCTCATAGGTGCAGAGCTGACTCGGGGCCTTTTGATCCCGATGAAGCAGTTATTAAGTTTGGTTGGTGGTGGTTGAACATATTTTCCACCATAAATGAAAATCCTGAGAAAGGACTGTCAGCAAGTCGGCTCAGCTGTAGTTAGCTCAACTGAAACATGATTGCATCTGACAAAGCTCGCTTATGACAGGAGACTGCATGCACAGTCTGTCAGGAAGCATGCATACACAAAGATTTTAATGCGAAGACCCGGGCACGCCTCTGCTGTAGAAATGAAATTTTTGAGTATAAGTATGGAGTTCTGTCATTTTTGTAAAGGTCTTTGGTTGAGTAGAGCTCCCATTATGTAATATGTTTTAACACCAGAGCTTGTTTGGTTATGTATTTCGATTTGAGACTTTCAGTTAATATAAGTCAGTTTCCTTTCACATCTCTGTAAATCCTGTGTCAAAACACTCGGAATTGGAGGATCCAGTCAAGGATTGTTATGTTGTTCTGATGGAGGTTTGATCATAGCAGTATCGTAATCACTTTTAATCAATTTCTTATGTTGTCTTTTTCCCTCTCGCACTAAATAGCTTGGAATTGGAGGATCCAGTCGAGTTGTTGTAGCTGCACGATGATGGAGGTTTGATCATCGTGTTGTTGGAACTATGCCATTTGGGCACATTTTAGTGTCTGAAACCTGGGCTCAAAAGCATCATCGAGTCTGATTTTATCTTCTTCAAGTTGTTGGAAGGTCAGATGCCCATAGCAGTCTTGTTCTTGTTTTCTCATCAAGTCTTCCCTCTGCTTGCCTTTAAACTCAAACCACTGATTGAAGTTAATGTGGCCCTCACTTCCTTGTGCATTTATTATCTGGTTCTATGTTGTAACATCATTCTAGTGTTGATTTTTGTCCATTGAACACCACCCATTTAAACCAAAATCCACCTAAACAATGATGGGTACTGGGATTACCCCTGCTGCAATCCATGGGTGACTTCTAGTGCTAATAGAATGGAAATTAAAAGAGATCGGAAAAAGAGAAATCTCTGGTTAAATCAGATAAAATATGTCGAGACAATATTGCAAAGGTTTAATATGAATGAATGTAAATTGGTCATGGTTTCTATTCTTGTTGGTGTAAATTTATCTGCGGATCAGTTTCCCAAGACACAGGAAGAGGAGGAGGACATGTCTCGTGTTCCATATGCGAGTGCAATTGGAATTTTGATGTATGCAATGGTTTGTACTAGACTGGACATTGCACATGCAGTGGGAGTTTTGAGCAAGTATATGTCAAAACCAGGGAAGGAGCATTGAATAACAATAAAAATGGTTTTCAGGTATTTGCGTGGAACTGCTAGCTATGGACTGTGCTACCAAGGAGGACCGAGATTGGACAGAGTGTTGGATATACATGGCTTTGTGGATGCAGACTGGGCTGGAGATCTAGATCATATGAGATCTACAAGTGGATATGTGTTTAACCTGTTTGGAGGAGCAATAAGTTGGATGAGCAAAAGACGGGTTGTAGTGGAACTTTCAACTACAGAAGTTAAATACATGGCAACCACTCATGCAAGTAAGGAAGTAGTATGGTTACAAATATTGTGTTCAGGTATTGGGTTGGTACAACAAGCTATAAGGATAGGTTGTGACAATCAGAGTGCAATTTTTCTGGCAAAGAACCTAGCTTACCATTCAAAGACAAATCATATTGATATTCAATATCACTTTGTGAGAGACATGGTTGAAGAAATGAAAGTCTTGTTGATGAAGGTGGACACTTTGAAGAATTTCACAGATCCATTAACAAAATATGTCAGCACTAAGAAGTTCTCTTGGTGTAGAGGATCCATGGGCATTGTTGCCCTATATTGTTGACTATGTAACCCTCTAACCCCCTATATGCAAAGAAAACAACAAGTGGGAGAATGTTGGGTATGTGTTATATTCTGTGCACGAGTAGTAGTGTCACATTTTTCCCTTGGTAAACGTGTCACATATTTTCCTCGAGAAACGTGTCACATTGTTTCCTCGTTTTTCGTGTTGCCTTGATTTTTGTGTCCATTGTTGGGCAGTTTTTTGAAACCTGGTCTTTTGCCGATGGTTTTCTATTTCCGGTTAAGGAACTAGGGTTGTTGACTAATCCAAGTCATTGGGTTAGGGTTTTGGATGCCACTGGCTCCTATATGTATATTTTATTGTAAGCAATGTATCACTATGAATGAATATAAAATATGTTGGTTTTCCCAGTTTGGGTTTCCAGGGGAAAAATCGTTGTGTAATGTTTGTATTTTCCATTGTATCTTTTATGTTCTTTTACTGAAAATTTGTTTGCAGTAAATATTGTACAAGGTTAAAATCTATAGATATCAGATACTTTATGGGCCTAGCAGGATACTATAGGAGGTTCATAAGAGGATTTTTCAAGATTGGTTTCCCAATCATCTCCCTTTAGAAAAAGGGAGTTAAATTCATTTGGACATCAAAATGTGAAGAGAGATTCCAAGAGATAAAATACCTTCTAATGATTGCACCTATGCTGAAGGTTGTAGACCCGAACAAGGAATTCCTTGTGTGTACAAATGCTTGTAAGGAAGGGATCGGAGGAGTCCTTATGCAAGAAGGGCATGTAATCTTCTACGAATCCATAAAATTGAATGGGCATGAAATCAATTATGTGACCCGCGATATAGAATTGGCTGCTATAGTACATGCCTTAAAAATGTGGAGGCATTACTTCCTAGGTAGGAGATTTGTGCTTATTACAGACCATAGTGGGTTGAGATATTTGTTTGATCAACCAAAACTCAATGCTAGACAAGCTAGATGGATGGATCTCCTTACTGAGTTTGATTTTGAAATTAAACATATCAAAGGAAAAGAAAATAGGGTGGTTGACGCCCTTAGCAGAAATATGAAAGTAATCCACTTGGTAGCTATAAGCACCTGTGAAACAGATGTCAGGGAGAGACTCAAAAGTGCACAAGAAATGAATGCATTTTTCAAGACTGTAAAACCATGCTCAGAACAAGAGCCCATAGGGCTGAAGTATGAGGGTTATCAATTGATGTCTGATGACCTGCTAACTTACAAAAGTAGGTTGTATATTCCCAATTGTGACGACTTGAAGAGGTTCATAATGGATGAACTACACAAAAGACCGTATACTGGTCATCCTAGTTATCAGAAAATGATCATAGCCACTAGGAAACTATTTTAATGGCTTAGACTGAAAAAGGACATAGCTTATTACTTAGCTAAGTGTCTAGAATGTCAACAGGTTAAGGCAAAGCACCAGCATCCAACAGGGTTGTTTCATCCCATACCAATCCCACAATGGAAATGGGAAACCATCTCCATGGATTTCATCACAGGGTTACCAAAATCAACCAAACAGAATGACACCGTCATGGTAGTTGTGGACAAGTTGAGAAAGGTTGTTCACTTCATTCCTGTCAAATCAACCTGCAAGGCAATATATATTACCATTATTTTCATGAAGGAAATATTTAGACTGCATGGCATGCCTAAGGAAATCATATCTAATCGAGATACAAAATTTACTTCAAACTTTTGAGAATCTCTATTTACTAGTTTTGAAACTAAACTATTATTTAGTACATTGTTTTTCCTACTCTCTTGCCCCTCTTGCCCTTCTTTCCTATAGCATTGTATATAATGCATTACACACAAATACAAACATTGTTATGTTCTGATTTGCTTTTTGTATTCATTATTTGTTTTGTATTCATTATTTGTTCATACTTCTATAACCATAACTTAAGCAATCCAACATATTTAAGTTGTCGTTTGATTTTACATCTTAAAATCGAATCAAACTATCTCTCATAAATTTGGTATAATCACTTTGTTAGTGCATATTAACTACATTGAAACCCAAATAACTTAAGCAATCCAACATACTTAAGTTGTCGTTTGATTTTACATCTTAAAATCGAATCAAACTATCTCTCATAAATTTGGTATAATCACTTTGTTAGTGCATATTAACTACATTGAAACCCAAATGTTGTGTTTTTATAACTTTTATATGCTCCTTAATAATCGACCAGTTCACATGAATACTAATCATCTCATAAAACTAGTTTAGGGATGAATGGTTAAATACCAAACCTTCCATATGAAGAACTTCGTTGTATAGTTAGAATATTTTCTTCATTGGATCCGTAGAATATTCTCGCTTTAATAAAAATAATAGAAAGTACATTTTCTTCGTTGGATCCAAAGTGTTCTTTTAGTACAGAGTACATGCCAAGTACTAAGAGTTAAAGCCATACACATCCATGGGAAAAAACTTTATTTGCGTATTTAATTTGACATGTATGATATATTTAATTTTAAAAAATATAAAATTTTATGTTATTTTCATATTTTTAATTACCACATGGTCAAAGAGATTACTATTCAAATTTATGAGATAAAAAAATGTGACAAAGGATAGGATCACCAATAATGTTGGTTTGTCCGATTTGAATATGCTTTCATATGCGTTGATGTCAATGACATTTTTTATCCATCATAATTTTGTTTAAATATTTTTTGGTATAATGTTTTACCATTTACTCCTATATTTCATTATTAAAGTAAAATAAACTTTGGTATTCATAATTTAAAAGTAATAATAAAAACAATCATGTTAAAGATTATTTATAATAATAAAATAAGTAGTATAGATTTATTTGTAAAAGAATATTATAATAATAAAATAAATTAGTATAGATTCACTTAATGTGAATCTTGGATTTTTAAGTATTAAATTTTTTATAATTTATTTTATCTTTTTATTTTTTTATTTTAATGTCTTGTAGGTTTGCAAGTAAAATGAACTTAAATAATTTTTATTTTTATTAGTAATGATGGCTTTTGTACTACTTTAATTTGTATCTTCGCCACTATTTACAATTTTTAATCTTGATACTAAAAGAGATATCCCTAAAGTAATTACATAGTTGGTTTATAAAGGATCCTAAAGTTATCTATGAATTTCATAACAATATCATTCTCTTAAACTTTATCATTATCACTTCTCATCTTTTGGATATGGATTGCATCTAAGTTATGCGCTTCAATGTTTAGAGTGGATACTTAGTATTGAGGATCAACCAAAGTTTATTAAAAAGAGTAAATTTTTAAATCAAATAAATAAGTATTAGGTGAGAAATAAAAAACTAATCATTAAGTATTAAGTGAGAAAAATAAAATTAAAAAAGAGACTTGGTCAAATTCAATATAAATGTATTTTTCTATTAAATAAATAATATAAATAATAACTACAAATGATAAATTAAAATAATAGGCATTAAGTGAGAATATGATATTCAAGAGGGGACTGAGTCAAGAAAAAGATAATACAAATTATTTATGTATGTTAAGTAAATGAAATTAACGGTAAATTATACATTAATGGTAATGAAGTAAAAAAAAGGAAGTAAATGGTTAAAGATATCAATAAAAAATGATTTAAAACAAATTACTGGAAAAAATAAGATAAGGTTAAAAATCAATAATGAAGGAGATAAAACAAAAAAGGGAAAATGTAAATAAACATGAGGAATTAATGATAATATGAAAGAAGAAGTCAACACAAATGCCATTAAAAGGGGGGCTAGATTTATCTTTTACGGTTCCAAATAATTGTTAAGGGTTTTGCGAGCTTTGAAAGGAGTTTTGATATTCTTTTTGGCTAATATCATGTAAATATGATAAGTGATTCCATGAATGTAAGGTAATGAAACTCGGGCTTGGGTGGGAAATTGGAGAGAGGTTTCTTGGATTTTGGATGGAGGATGAAACACAAGGCTCTATTAATTTGGTATAAAGAATATCCATCGGATAGGAGTGTTACATAATATTTCTCCTATGGACAAGTGAAATCTCCCTTGGATTGTTAATGTTTATGCCATTATTATAGTTCTTTGCATTTCATAAGATAAGAGCATAATAAGAACAAGATCACTGAGAAATACACATCCACAATAGACACAACATTTATCCTGGGAAACCCTCTAGGGGAAGAAAACCCAGCAAAACTTCCTTATCATAAATAGCTTATCAAATG
>JASDQU010099829.1:431694-458239 GCA_032191745.1 Picea mariana
CCTTCATGTAAAATTTGGAGGATAGCTGCGATTTCACCTCCTTGATAACATCCATGTTATTTCCTACCAACAACATGTCATCAACATACAACACTACATAAATGAAGTGATTACAAACCTGCTTGGAATATACATAGTGATCAGCCCTGCTTCTTACAAATTCCAATCCAAGGATGTATGTGTCAAACTTTTGGTACCACATCCTAGGTGATTGCTTTAGACCATATAGTGACTTCTTTAGCTTACAGACCAGCTCTTTCTTTCCCTTCACTACAAAGCCTTATGGCTGCTTCATGTAGATTTCTTCTTCCAGATCCCCATGTAGGAATGTTGTCTTCACATCCATCTGTTCCACTTCAATATCAAAAGAAACAACAATAGATAAAAGAAATCTAATAGAAGTTAACTTAGAAACAAGAGAAAAAATCTCACCAAAGTCAATTCCCTCTACCTCGGAATAACCTTTTTCTACTAACTGAGCTTGATATTTCTCCACTTTACCTTGTGCATTAAACTTCTTCTTAAACAACCATTTTCTACCAACATATTTTCTTCCAGCTGGCAACTCAACTATATCCCATGCCTCACTCGTATCCAAGGCATCCATTTCTTCAACCATGGCCTTCTTCTAGAGTTTACTATCCTCTGAATTCACTGCTTCCTTGACAGTTCTGGGATCATAATCAATAATAGATAAAGAAAAATTGGAATGGAAATTAGGTGGACTATGCCTTTCTAGTTTCCTTTTATCTCTCACCATTCTCCTCAATACTGGGGTATGAGGTTCTTCTTCTTCTACTGCTGCTTCCTCTTCTTCAGATGATTCATATTTTGCATCATCCAACTCACGCTCTATTTTCTTAGGTTCATCTTGTGTTGGTAGGAATTCCTGTTTGGACACATCTTTTACCTCTCTAAAAACAACATCTCGACTGTAAACATTATTCTTAGTTTCTGGGTTCCAAAGCTTATAACCTTTCACACCATCTTTATAACCAATAAGGATACACTTTTTAGCCTTTTTATCCAGCTTACTCCTATTTTCCTTTGGAACATGTACATAAGAATCACAACCAAACACTCTAAGATGTTGAAGAGAGGTTTTCTTTCCATACCATACCTCGTGTGGATTTTTATCATCCAACATTGATGAAGGTGATCGATTGGCCAGGTAACATGTTGTACCCACTACCTTTGCCCATAATTCTTGTCCTAACCCGACACCGCTGAGCATGCTCTTTGTTTTTTCCATCAGTGTCATGTTCATGCTTTCTGCAACTCCATTCTGCTGAGGAGTGTATGGAATAGTATTCTGCCTTGCTATACCACACTTCTTACATAATTCTTCGAATTCATTTCCGCAGAATTCTCCACCATTATCTGTTCTTAATACATTTATTTTCTTCTCTGTCTGATTTTCTACCAGAGCCTCAAACTCTTTAAATTTATCAAATACCTCAGATTTATTTCTAAGAAAATAAATCCATATGTTCCTTGAAAAATCATCTATGAATGAAACATAATACACAAATTGACCTAGGGATGGAATAGGAACAGGTCCAAACACATCACTGTGTATCGACTCTAAGATCCCCTTTGCTCTTGTAGAACCAGATGGGAATCTTACTCGATTATGTATACCATATATGAAATGTTCACAGAAATAAAAATCCAGAGTGCAATTAGACATACCTTCAACCATACCTTTACCGTGTACTATTCGAAGGCCCTTTTCTCCAATATGTCCCAGTCTTTGATGCCACAACATGGTCTTCTTTCCAGGGACAATATTGGTCTTGTCTTCTTTATTTATTTGTTCAGAGACAACAGAACTATTACACCCATTAGTATAAGTGCTTCCCAACAACTTGTACAGATTTCCACACCGAACTCCCCTCATCAACATCATTGCTCCTCGTACCATCTTGCAAGTGTTCTTTCCAAATACAATATCCACTCCTGCATCATCTATCTTGCTTACAGATATTGGGCTCCTGGCTAGTTTTGGAATGTGTAGAACCCCATGGAGAGTTCTAATCCTTCCATCTTTTAGCAGCAACTTAACCCTTCCATGTCCCAAAATTTTTGTTGTCGAGTCATCTCCTAGGAATACATCACCACCATCGTATTTTTCATATTCAGAGAACCACTCCCTGTGAGGAGTCATATGGTTTGACTAGTTTGATGCACCTGAATTGATCAACCATACATAATGGTCTGCATGTGTACTTGTATATGCCAGGTACACATCACCTCCTTCTTCAATGGAGGTTTTCACCTCTGTGGAAGAGGTACTATCAGATCCCTTTGGTTTATTAACCTTCTTAGACTTGCAATGTTTCTTATAATGCCCTGTTTTACCACACTTCCATCATTTCCTCAAAGATTTTCCTGGAGAATTAGATCTACCTGTAGATTTAGATCTCCCCCTGAAGGTTTACCAAGATTCCTATCTTGGGTATGACCTCTTACAAATAAAGCATCTGTGCTATGACTATCCATGCTTTTCCGCCTCATCTCTTTAGATAACAAGGATGAAACTACATCCTCATACTTCAATGTAGATTGAGTGGTACTACCAATTGCTACAACCAGATTATCCCAAGAGTCTGGCAAAGAACATAACAAAGTAATACACTTATCTTCTTCTGCAATCTTAATATTAACAGAGACAAGTTGTCTTACTGGAGTATTAAAGGCATTTATATGTTCTGTCATAGAATCTTCATCTTCCATCCTAAGATGATACAACTTCTTTCGAAGAAACAACTTGTTTACTAGGGACTTTGATTGATACAAATTCCCCAACTTATCCCATATTTCCTTGGCTGTAGATTCTCCCGAGACATTCAACAAAACCGAATCTGCTAGGCAGAGTCGAATAGTACTCCTTGCTCTTCTGTCCAACTTCTCCCAATCTTCCTTCGACATACCAATAGCTGGTGTACTAGTAGTTTGTGTACTAGTAGGTTTTGTACTAGTAGCCTATGTGCTAGTAGACGGTGTACTAGTAGGTCGTTTACTAGGATACACAACGATCCATTGTTCTTTGTCTACAAAAAGGTCCTCCATCTTGAGCTTCCATAGCTCAAAGTTTTTACCATTGAACTTCTCTATATTGATTCTAGATGAGATTTCCATTCCTCTTTCTATACTCGAATCTCCACCGCAAAAGCTCCCACTAAACCTAGGTTTATCACAGACCCCAGATAACCTTGATCTATCAAGACCGAGCCAAACCCTCAACAACAAAGGCATCCCTCTGAATCCAAAAATGAGCTTTGATACCACATGTAAGTTTTAAACCTGTGAAATAAAGCAATACATATAGATTTTTAAGCAAAATGGAATTTAATCAATGGCTCATACATAGAGTACATAGAGATTTTATACTGGAAACCCTCAACCAGGAAAACCTTTCTTATATTCATTATATAGAATTTCACCATTCACCATACAAAATATATACAATGTTTTTAGGTATTCCGTAGATACCAAAACCCTAATCCCTTAATCCAAGATTAATTTAGAAAACCACTAAAAATAGAAAAATCTGTGTAACCAGGGGGGGCATACTTGTCCCCCCTGGGACCCCACTAGGAAAGCTCCCGGTGCACATGAAAAAAAGAGAACTACTAGAGGGATCGTCAGACGCAGTTGTCAAATCTGACGCACCTACACACACATGCAAAGAATATAACACATACCCAACAACCTGTGCATACTGGTAGTAACCATGTGACATAGGAACACTAGTAGGACCATATACAGGTTGTGACAAGATGGAAAAACTAGATGGTCCTCCCATGTATTGTGGATGACTAGAGGGTCCTCCTATGTATTGTGGCTGACTTGAGGGTCCCCCCATGTACTGTGGTTGAACCGATGGTCCCCCATGTATTGTGGTTGACCTGATGGTTTCCCATGTATTACGATTGTCCCAATGGACCTCCCATATACTGTGTTTTAGGGGGATATTGTGTTTGAATCATGGGGATCATAGATTGATTGGGTAAAGTTCCTTTTTGATTAATTCCCGTTGGATTAGGTTGACCCCATAAAGGATTTGAAACTCATGTATATGGTTTTCTTGGATACAGTCCAATAGTAGTGGGAATGGAAGGACCTGCATGAGAGGCTTCTCCTTGGGTTTGTTGTTGTTTCCCCTAAATAGAATTTTTCCTCATAATTGAGGGTTTAGCCCAAGAAAAAGGTTTCCCTCTAGCTAAAGATTGAATTCCAATGAAGGGTATAGAATAAATCCCCATTTGTAAAGTTAGATATGTAGGTTGAGTGGATTGTCTAATTATGGTTGTATAAGAAATTTGACTACTGGCCATATGACCAATGGGACAACCACGTAAAGCACTTGGTGTGTGCATATGTGGGATTAGTGAAGAAGGAATATTACCCAACCCATGTGAGGAGAGAGATGTACTTGCAATTGGTTGTGTTAGAGTAACCTTGGCCATATATGTTCCTATGATCTAGGTGGATATCGGTGGCCACCCACCTATTCCATTTGGCTCAAAATATTTTTATGGAAACTTACTATTTTTAGCATTTTTTCAGGTCCCAAACTTCTGAGGCCATTTTGAGGGCCTATACGACGTTTTTTCATGATCGAGAACCTCAATGATTGTCGAATCCTTTGATTGATCCCACAAAATGAATCTCCTTATCGATGCCTTTCCAACGATCTATCGTGCACCCCAAATGGAGATCGTATTCCAAAGTTATTCCCCTGGGAAGTTGATACACCAAACTACCCAAAACGGGGTCCACAAAACTGTTGGATTTTCATCTTCCGGGGTTAGGGTTTTGGATTTTATTTATGATAAAAAGGCCTTTGGAGACTCATTGCAACATCCATATTCTTGTGAATGAGCGTAGCCATCACATATCTTCTCAGATATAAGCTTCCACCATTCTAGTGAGTCTTTCACTATTTATTTCTACAGTTTTATACATTTCACTCATTAATAGAAATTATGTATTACTGTATAAAACTGTAGAAATAAATAGTGAAATACTGCTCTTGATCAAGGATTATTACCGAAAAGAATCCGGACCAGTGGTGTCAGAGTAGACTTCTCTTGATCATCTTTTAGTGCATGTCCCTGCCGAGATCCAAGTATAGCAAGTTGGGTCTCGAGCTTGTATCTCTTGAGGAAAATTGCTCTCACATGCCCAAGAAACCCTCCATGGTGGAAGAAAATAAAAATGATAGAGAAAAATAATCTATTAATATGTTTCTTGAGCAATCTCTCATGTGACAGAGGGACAAAATGATGGAGAATTGTTCTCACATCCTTCAACGTATGTCGATAATAGAAGGCACATATTCATCAAGCGACCAATTTGGAGGAACCTCTCATTTCAAGGTACAATTTAATTTTGATATTCCCATATTTGAAGGTCATATAGATTTGAATGCCCTAGAGAAATGGTTAAATCTACTAGGAGGTTATTTCTTTGTTCACAATTTTTCCGACCGGGAAAAGATCACCTTCGCACTCCTTAAGGATCTCCCCCATGTCAAAAATTGGTGGGAAACTTACTGGGATAAAATTTCTATAGAGGAGTTTAGAATATATGGGGTCGATCCCACTTGGTATTTTTTGTGGATGCAGTCAAGGAACAATATTACCTTGTTGGTAACTATGACAACTAGTATATGAGATGGACCACACTGCGACAAGAGAGGAGCCAAACATTGTCGGACTTTACAAATACTTTCCATACCTTGCGCACCAAGATGGGTATCAAAGACTCTGAGTGACATCTGGTTCTGAAATACTGTAGGGCTCTGCGTAGGTACATCCAAACCAAAATGGATTTCCTGGACATCTCATCACTAGGAAATGCTTATCGATATGTTGTCAAAATCGAGTAGAAATTTAGGCACCAGAACAAATGAGAGTTTGGGTCTGGAAATCCGCAACAACCAAAGTATGGTAAATACGACCATAACAACTAGCCTCTAGAAAACTAGTCCAAGCCATGAGAAAATAAGGGTAACATAAAGACAAAGAAGGACACTAGAAAGTGGTGTGATTTCCACAAAATCCCCTAGAACAACACTGATGAATGTCTCTCAAAAAATTATCGGTGGCCAAGATAAAAGAAAAGGAGTCGAACGCTGATTCAAAATCTGATTCAGAAAATAATGGGAGAAGACAAATCATTGATGCATACCCCACTGCTATTGTCACGTTCGCAACAAGTGAACCGAAAGAACTAGCAGATCCTAAAGAAGGGGAGAAACCTTTTCATTTACATATATGGGTGAAGGGGACCCCACTACATTTTATTGTTGATAGAAGAATCCAAAAGAAGCACATATTAGAAGAGGTTGTCAAATAGATGGGATTGTTGAAAACACCACATCTGTAACTATACAACATCGGGTGTCTTCATCATGGACAATATCTTCATGTCAAACAACAATGTCAATTGTCATACAACATCCAACCCTTCAAGTATGAAGTATTGTGTGATGTTTCCCTGATGGATGTATGTGATGTTCTTTTGGGCCAGCCATATATGGGGAAACACCATGTTGTTTATGAGTCTCGACCCCATAGTGTCATTGTTACTCTGGGGGGTCATATCTACAGGATACTAGAGGTAGTTTTGACTGCTGTCCCACCAAAATAGTGTCGCAGGGTAATCTCTCATACTGAAAAATTCAGCCTCTTCACAATTTGTTAAGAAGGTGAACAAAAGGACATTGCAACCTTGGCCCAAGACCTTTCTTACCAATAGAAGAAGATTGCAGAAGAGAAAAAAAATATTGTTTCTTCATCTACAATGATACCTACACACTACCCAATCAAGACAATATACAATAGGTTAGTTTAATAGATTCAACCCCACCAACAACAGGTTCATGGTAGTCTTCAACGAGCTAAGCAACGCGACTTCTCCAACTAGGCAAGAAACACACCAAGATTCAGATTCAACAAACGCTTTCCCATCTCCCTCGAGAGCTCAACGCAATGGAGACCATTTATTCCTAAGGAGGGAAGATTTATCCAGGTGTATATCAGTGGCCACCCACCTATTCCAACTAGATCAAAATAGTTTTATGGAAACTTACTATTTTTAGCAGTTTTTTGGGTCCTAAATTTCTGGGGCCATTTTGAGGTCATAAACAACGTTTTTTCAAGATCAGGAACCTTAATGAAAGAAAAAGGCTCTGATTGATCCCCCAAAATGAATCTCCTCTTCGATAAATTTCCAACGAGCTATCGTGCGCCCCAAATGGAGATCGTATGCCAAAGTTACACTCTCAGGAAGTTGATACACCAAACTACGCAAAATGGGGTCCACAAAACTGTTGGATTTTTATCTTCCAGGGTTAGGGTTTTGGATTTTATTTATGTTAAAAGGGCCTTTGGAGCCTCATTGTAACATCCATCTTCTTAAGAATGAGTGTATCCATCACATCGCTTCTCAGAGATAAGCTGCCACCATTCTAGCGAGTCTTTCACTATGTATTTCTATAGTTTTGTACATTTCACTCATTAATAGAAATTGTGTATTACTGTATATATATGTTTATGGTTATATCTATGATATATATATATTATATTATTGGATGTATGATATATCTTGCTACATTTCTTTATTATATCTCTGGTCTCATTTCGTGCCAAAAATAATCTAGATCATCCTAGTAAAGAAGAAGCACCAATAATAGTGATATGTGCCAGTGCAACTATCTTTGGGTCCATTAGGAGAATCAATATTCCATATTTGTAATTATAAGATAAACTATTGGCTGAATTGGTCAGTAAATGCTAAGAAGAATAAGAATCAAGAAATGGCGTGGATTGTTGTTCAACAAGTAGTGGGCCAAGAGGATCAATTAAAAGGGGGTTTATGTAAGATACAACACCTTCTACGAGGGTTGTGACTAGTTCGTCTACGTGTTGGACACTTCCTACACCCACAATTTCATAAGTTTTTTCTTTGAACATTCCTTTGTTAGAATATTCATGTTGAGGTTCCTGAACTTCAGGATCCAAACCTTACATTTTCTGAGATCTTCGAAGCCCTTGATCGACTACGGTGAAAGTAAAATAACAATAATTAAGGAAAACTATGAAATCTTAAAGAATACACCCCTAAAAAACATCTACAGGTAATCAATAAAACAAACAATATGTAAAAGGATCTTCCGAAGATGGGATGTCAAACCATCAACGAATATATGGGAAGTAGTTACCCTGACCTCCACGTAACAACCCTTCTCAGTGTAAGAAACCCTCGCTTCATGGGATCACCCTCAAAGGGTACCAAAATTTTGATGCAATGTTTGTCTAAGGTATCTTGAAAATCCCCCCACGGTCACCTATATGGGATCATCCTTTGGGAGGTACAGTCGACAATCGAAACCCAATGTATGGGAAGGATAAGAAATTCCAAAGCTATTCCATAGGACTAAAGACAAGTAGACCGGTAATAATCCCGAGAACCTCGAACAGATTCAATATTCACGAAGCACTAAGACCAAATGAACCATTAACACTCAAGAAAAAACCCCAATATATGTTCTTTCCACTATGATTAGTCAAGCTTTGGAGTGGTAATCTCCACTGTTCTTCTGCATGTGACCTCGTGTTTATCCACTATGTTAGAGGGGGTTCCTAGCTATGCCAATACAATAATTAAAAATTTTCACTCTTTAAGTTTCTACAGTCTTGTTTAGTAATCTTGAACAATTTACTCACTTTTCCTAGTCCTAAGATTCTAACCCTATGCTACTATTGGCGTACTATAAACAAAAAAATGTCTAGTTGATTTTTTTAGTGTGTTGGCTGATTTTAATGGATTTCATTACTCAGAAAGGTCCACGGAGATGAAAATAATTATGTGTGAGACTTAGCTCTGTAAATGTGTTGAACCTACATAGAATAGATCTAGCTAGGAATTGACATACATAGTTGCAGAGAAAATATGAGAAAAGATAAGCAGGAGAGAAAGAATGGAAGAATTATCATTATCCAAATGAATGAATAATAATTTACACATGATATACTATGTAAAAATCAACTAATGCGCACTGGAGGAGAAGCCAATATGCCATAGTGGCGGTCTAGAGTGATCTGGACACACACCAACAGTTACAGGAATAAACTGCCACCTAGTCTAGTCTCTCACGAAGTTACGGGAGTGAACTGCCACTTAGTCTGAGTTAACTAGTCTCTCAGTCTTTAGTTAACTAACTGAAACAGACTGAAGTGAGGAGGAGATCAGAGAATCATTATTAATGCGCTAGTTTGGTGATGATCCCAAGGACAATGCGCATTAGCTAGTGATAATCCCAATGCTACATGGTGATAATCCCAATGTGGCATCTAGACTCCACTCAACTGATCAAACTGAAGTGTGAACTGAAGGGAATATTCTCCTACAGGAATATTCTTCCTGAAATATAGGATACTAAATAATGACTAATAAACATAGGGAAAATGTTAGGAAAAATAAATCCTAGGTGTGTGTGAAGTATCTCCAACACCCCCCCCCTGAACATCACTATGGTGAAAATAAAGAATGGGTCTCGGCAACAAGGCCATGTTAGGTACCCAAATACAAAAGATACATTGAAATAAATGAGGAAAGAGGGAAAACATCNCCCCCTCAAAGTAAAATGTATGTAAAAGGAAGAATTGACATTTTCTAGGAAATTGTGTCCTTCACTCCAAGATGACTGCACGGAGAATGAAACTTCTTCTCAGTGAAGGCCTTGGTGAAGATGTATGCATTATATTCTACTGAAGGAAAAAATTGCAGGTTGGTGATCCCCTCGTGTACTAAGTCCCAGATGTAGTGCATGCGAATTTCGATTTACTTCGTCTGCTACCTCTAAACTGGATCTCTACAAAACTTCAAAGTGCTCAGGTTGTCACACCAGATGACGATCGACCAATGAAACTGAATGACCAACTTAGTGAAAAAATGTTTTAGCCACATAGCCTGAATGGTTATGTTAACTACCCCTCTGTACTCTACCTTGGCTAAATATAGATAAATAGCAACATGCTTCTTTCTCAACCAATGAATAGGCCCAAAACCAAGACTGAGTGAGTAACTAGATGTGGACTTGCAATCAATGCTATAGACGGCCTAGTTAGAATCAATGAACCCGATGAGGTCCAATGTAGAGTCTATTGAAATGTGAATCCGAGAGGTGATGGTGCCCTATACGTATCGAAGGATATGCTTTGCAGCCTTCCAATGTTACTCATGTGACTCCTGCATGAACTTGGAGACTGCTCCAACTACATAGGAGGGGTCTGGTATGGAGTGTGTGAGATACAAAAAGCTCCCCACTAGATGTCTATACAATGTTTTTTCAACTAGTGAAGTGTCCCCACCATCCTCAAGCCTGATTCCTGATAGGAAAGGATTCAGGTTAGAATTACAGTTTGTCATGTGAAATATCTCAAGGAGATCTTGTGCATACTTTACCTAAGACAGTTTGATGCTTGATGCATCCTGACTAATCTTGAGTCCAAGGAAGAAATGTACTGGAACCATCTCCGTCATCAAGAACCTGTCATGTAGAATCCTCTTGACTGCAACAATCACTGAATTCGAGCAATCGATGATCATAAAATCATCAACATATAGAACTAGGAGTAGAAGTGAATCAACCGTACCGACCATGTAAACATTAAGGTCTGACTTACAACCTAAAAAGTTATGTTACAACAATTATGAGTCCATATTGGCATACCATTCCCTTGAAGCCTGCTTGAGGCCATAAAGAGACTTTTCGGTCGAGAGACCAAAGATGAATCCTGCATAAATCCCTGGGGTTGCTCCATATAGATATCCTCAAAGAGATCACTATGAAGAAATGCACTCTTCACACCCATCTGATGGACTTCCCATCCCTTTTTTTCCACAATGGCAAGTTCCAAACTATGGAATCCATATTCGCTACTGGAGTGAAGGTATCATCATATTCAATGCCATGCACATGTTGAAAGCCTTTGGAAACTAGGCTGGCTTTGTATTTGATAACCTGTCCATTCACTATGCTCTTGGTCCTATAGACCCATCTGCACCTAACAATTTTCCTTCCTAAAGGAAGGGGAACCATATCCCAAGTCTTGTTCTCGAGGAGGGAGTTGTACTCCTCCTACATGGCGGATTCCCAAAAGGGATTTCCAACAACCTCACCATAAGACTATGGAAATGAATAGTGAACCAAGAAAAGATGCCTGAGTGGCATCGGTTCAGTGGCAGTGAGTGAAAGAGAAGGATCCTTGAAATTAGATCAATTCCTCCTAGTATCAGTTGAACCCCCAACAAGATCCCCTGGATCCTGAAGAGTAGTCTTGGCCCACTTGGGCCTTTGCTCTGGCTCTGCATCTACATCTAGATGCACTGACTCTAGATATGACTATACTAACTTTGTATCTATATCATTTGAATCCTATGAATCATAAATCTCATATTAAGAAGAGTTCACATGTGCTTACTCATCATCTCTGATAGGTGGAAGAAAAAAAGTGTCTGCATGTGGTTGTTGAGGTACATGCGAGACACTTTCCTCGAATTGGACACTACACTCAATGATGAGATGGTTTGAGGAAATATCAGTGATTATGTATCCCTTCACATCGTTGAAGTATCAAACAAATATACACTCTATTCTCTGTGGATCAAGTGCCTTCCTCTTCTCATCGGGAATCCTGACCCATGCACATGAACCGAAAATACGGAAGTGGGTCACTTCCGGTTTGAGGCTGATCCAATGCTCGTAAGGGGTCTTATCCTTGACAGATCTATGGGGAGATATATTTTGTATGTAGGTTGAACAATTAAGTGCTTCAACCCATAATATCTATGTAAGTGACTTTGCATGTAGCATGTAAGATGCCATCCCTTTTAGAGATATATTTTTCTTCTCAACAACTTTGTTTTGTTGCGGAGTATAGGGAATTGTGTGCTGCAAATGAATCCATGCCTCATGAAAAAAATTATTTATCTCATGGTTGACATAATATCCCTCCTTATCTATTCAGAGGAATTTGATTTTCTTTCCTGACTGTGTCTCAACAAGGACTTTGAAATCTTTGAGGTGTTGAAAGACCTATGATTTTTTCCTAAGAAAGAAAATCCATGTGAAGCATGAGAAATCATCAACAAAAATGAGAACATATCTTTCTTTAATGATTGATGGATGCGTAAAAGGGCCCATGAGGTCACTATCAATCAAATCTAAAGGAGAGGAAGCCTTTTGAGTCTTTTCTTTGTTGAATTTCTCTTGAGGGTGTTTTCCAAGAACACATCCCTCACAAATTCCTTTGGAGAAGTGGATGTCAGGTAGACTATCAACCATTCCCTACTTGCTAAGTTGTTGCATACATATGAAATTTAAATTCCTGAACCTTTCATGCCATATCCTACTGCTTTCATCAACATGGGTAAGAAGTAATGAAGAATCTAGTTCAATAAATTCAAAAAATGTGTAGAGTCTAGATTGATGATTTACCTCACCTGTAACAACCTTGGAATTGGTTTGCATGTCATAGATATCCACTGCATTGGGTGTGAATATGACTCTCTTTCTGGTTCTGGAGTTTTTCATCTGATACACGGAGAAAATATTGAAATTAATTTTGGGAACGTGTAGCACATTCTCAAAGCTTTCGTTTGTGAGTTCAATTCTTCATTTGTCGGTGACCTCGACTAGAGAGTTGTCCCCCATAAGAATAGGGGGACCTTTACATGCATCCAATGAAAAATAGACTTCTTTTATGGCATCCATGTGGTGTGATGCACCTGAATCTATGATCCAAGCATCAGGAGAGGAGTTGATGGAAATCAAGGCATGGCTAAAATTTCCTTTCTTGGGATTCTGATCTTCTAGCTCCTTCTTCTTGGCACCCTCGGGGATGCAATATTCAAGGTTGTTTTGCTGAAGTATTTGGGTCATTATATATATCTATTTATGCATACATGCAGATTCTAGATGGAATCCTTTATGGAAGTAAGTACATTTCTTCCCTTTTCTTCCCTTTCCACCTTTAGATCCGGAGGCATCGTTGAAGGGTTTTGAGTACCCTTCCTAATTTGGATTTGCATGTGCTTTAATTTTGTCTTTGTATTTATATTTTTGATATTGATGACCACTGCCATCTTGCATGGTAAGTGCATGTGCCTTTGAGCCTTTGAATTTTGCCATATTGATGAGCTTGTTCTTCTCTTGTGTCAGAGACTTGATAAAGGCCTCAAGAGAGGGCATTGTCCAGGTAGATCCAGAGGTGAATATATCTTAATGAAATGTGGATACAAACACTGAGTATTCTGGACCAAGTTTGGAGAGAATGGTTAGAACAATTTGTTTCTCCTCCTTAGATTTATCAACCCCGCAAGCCTTGATTTGCGACAAAAAATCCTTATATTTGGTAAAGAAATCTTGGAGATTGTCGAAGGTTTTATGATCCAATGTAATTAATTCCACCTCGAGCATGTGTCCCCTCATCTCATTCCATTTTCCAAAAATCCCTTCCATGGTGATCCAGGCTTCATTAGGGGTTTTACAGGAGGATATGTGAAAGAGGAGTTCAGGAGAAATGATACTGTAAATTGTTCCAAACAATTCATCCATTCAATTTAGATACTTAGATTTTTCTATGGCTGATGTGGGTTTTGTATTTTTTTCATGGTTAACCTGTATAATCCTCTACCTCAAAGATGCATTATCATCTTCTCCTTTTGTTATCACTAAAAAATTGTCTGCAACATTGCACACAATGGTTGAAGAAACACACCAATTCGAACAAAAATTAGTCTACCTACAACACCAAAGTCCATCAAAAGGAAAAAAACTATATAATTGGGTCAAAAATCAAAGTGCAGAAATTCACCAAAGGAAGCGCACACACAATGTGTAGTATGTGCGGGGAAACACAACCCTTAGCGTGCACTATGCACAAAATGTGCTAATGTCTACAAGAAAAGACACAAAATTATATGAACGACGCATTTATGGATCTTGTTGGCCCAAAAACCACTTCTAGTCTGACCCCCAACACCATTTGACACTCATATTTGAGTGAAATCTAGCTTGGAGGCTAGTCAAGGGCTAGAGGGTGCCCTAAAAGGCCCCTTGTTTACACTATGAACCAATTGCATTTTTCCATGAATGGATGCTATAAATAATAGCCATGGGTGTCCTAAGAAACCAAGATCTTCAAGGTATTGTTATGCTACAAGAATTCTTCTTTGAGTATCCTCTTTTCTCTTTGAAGCCTTCAAGCACCATTGCAATAGGCCACTCCACTCACCTCTTGAGGGAATATGCATTGTTTTTCTTCACCTTTTATAATTTATTCCATTGTAAGGAGAGAAAATATCTCAATTAGGGAACTCAAGAGCCCTCCCAAGGAGGAAGAGGGGACTCATAAGTGCTCGTTTTTCTCTTTGGTATTTTTCCTACTAATTTATTGATCCATTGGTAGCAATATGTTGGTTATTGTTTGATTTTCGTGGTTCTAAGTTTCTCAAGATTTCTAAAATTTATTTCTTAGTTGTGTTTAGTTTTATTTCTTTGTTTTCATGTGTGTTTGGTTTATCTAACCCACGAATAAACTTTTGTCTTGTTTACCAGACTTATATAAACATGCAAGTGTTGTTGTTTTGCTCACCCAAGTGACAAAACCAACACAACAGATTGGCGACCATACTGGGGATCGATATAAAATTCCTCCCTATTTGATCCTTAAGAGCACTTCATTTTGATTGTTTTGAATTGCAGGTACCATAATCCACGTTGTTCTAGACACTTGCAGAATCTTCTTCCTATTTAAGGAGGAGTTCCTAGTCTCCCCAACTCACCGGCTCAACCATCTAACACCCCCGTGAGTGATACTATTTTGGGATCAACTTTAATTGGTTCCACTTTTCTTGGGTCAAACACCCAAGGCCATCCATCTACTGGTTCTCATTCGCAAGGAGGTGGGAGTCAAAATTCTTCTCAAAGTATAAGTACACACACGATGGTTGGAACTAATCCTCCGTCAAATCTCCATATGCCATACTTGACATCCCAACATTCCTGATTTAACCAAAATCATGAATGATCCCATTTTTCCTGATGCAACTTGGCCCAATATTCCTACCAAGTTACCTTTCAACATTCCAAAGTTTGAAGGAAAAAAGGGGGAAGATACTACCAACCATGTTATGACCTTCCTCTCATGGTGCTCTTCAAACATCACCATGGATGATTCCTTCCGCTTAAGGTTATTTCAAAGAACTCTCACCGGTTCATCAACCAAATGGTATGTGGATGAAAAATTAGGGTTCCATGTGACCTTTGAATCATTGGCCAAGGGATTTTTGTCCCTTTTTAAACTACCAGTTCATCATGATATTGGCTTAGAAATTATTTCTGAGTTCAAACAAATCACCGCTATCCATATTGTCGACCACATCCATGACTGGAAGTGACAACACATTTTGTGTAAAGAAGAAACCACCAAAGAACAACATCTTGATTGGTTTCTCAAATCGCTCATCTCTGTGATTTCCAAAGATGTAGCATCCACTTTTCCTCAATAAGAGGAAGAGGCCATCAACAAGGCCCAACAATTTGACCTCATATATGCTCATCCGGGTTACTTGTACACAATATTTCCCTCGAGTACCCTTCCTTATTTGGATTTGCATGTGCTTTCCTTTTGTCTTTGTATTTATATTTTTTATATTGATGACCACTGCCATCTTGCACAGTAAGTGCATGAGCCTTTGGGCCTTTGATTTTTCACATATTGATGAGCTTGTTCTTCTCTTGTGTTAGAGACTCGATGAAGGCCTCAAGAGAGGGCATCGTCCAGGTAGATCTAGAGGAAAAAATATATGAATGAAATGTGGATACAAACACTGAGTACTCTCGACCAAGTTTGGAGAGAATGGTTAGAACAATTTGTTTCTCCTCCTTAGATTTATCAACCCCACAAGCCTTGAGTTGCAACAACAAATTCTTATATTTGGTAAATAAATCTTGGAGATTGTCGAAGGTTTTGTGATCCAATGTGAGCAATTCCATGTTATGAGGAAAATCTCTCTATGGCTAGGGGTAAACCAAAACAGATGGAAATGACTGCAGAAATAAACTCTAATATCAAGTATGCTATATAAACAAATATGCTAGTAGGACAAGATAAAAGGCCTACCTCGCCCAGACATTCTATGAATTCCACCATTGAGCACTTGACCCAAATAAATATACCTACAACTAGTTTTCAACAACCAAGAAACAAAAGCATATGGTGATAATATATAATGTTAGCACATCCGATAGCATAATCCATTAGTCATTCATAACAAATACACCCATGGAATAAAAATTCAAATATTTGCGAGATATTAATTGGATGAGAAAATAGTATTTCTATTAAGATATAATCAGAAGTGAATGAGTTACAAACTTCCGTGTCGACACGGTTCAGAACCGAGAAACTAAGTTCCTTCCAGTTGGGCCTCCACCACTTCAATCCTCCACCAAAGGCAAGCTCATACAAGAGAGACAATGAAGTTCTCAATCAATAAGGGAAGAGCTTGGGGGATGAACAATGTGTTCAGACTTAAAGGACAAAGGGATGCAGACTCAATGTGAAGTGAATAATTTCTCCAAAGTAACTTTTCTCTCAATGTTGAATTCTTTGTTCTCTTTTCCATAACTTGGATTTGGCCCATTTATAGCCTTCAAGTGGAACTGAAGGGCTAAGTCAGAACGTTTCCAGTATATGGAAGGCCAAGGATCATTGATCTCATGACATGACATGGAAACCCAACAACATTTTTTAATTTTGGGAACATTTCCTGATGTATGTGGGCTCTAGTGGTGCAACCTGCATATACACATGCTGTAATATAGGTAGGATGCATATATGTGGAAAAATAATGTTTTTTAGCTCTAGGATTTGCAAAAAGGGACTTCAAGTCCGCATAGGGAAATGGAAAAAGGCCCTCTATGCAAGATTGCATAGGGTGAGGAAAATCTTGCTATAACAGATGCCCCCTAATGTGTGAGGTCAGAGGAGTATCTGTGATTGTCGAAATGCATTATAAAACCCACAAGTGGAGTAATGGGGACCTAGCTAGAGGAACTAGTTTCTCATTACAATCTGTACCGACTTTGCATACATGGATGCCAATTTGAATTTCACTATAGATCCATGTGAAAATATACCAAACAATTTTCCATGGCCATGAATAGGCAAATACAAATGTGGTTACATGCCAAAGGTTGTCATAGACTATAGTCACGAACAAGGCCTAGTAAAACTAGTCTCAAAAGCAATCTGAAGATATATGTATACAATGGAGTACAATCTGATCTCCCATGATCATTGAAGTAACACAGGTATTGGTCCAATGAAAAGGTAGTAACAACTCAGGAAATTTGCGACCATAAACTGATGTCTTCAAGTCTTCGACACAATCCACCAAAGGTGCAAGTCTACATCATGTGAATAAAGGAGTTGAGGTCGAACACAATGAGACTTTGTTTGATTATCGGTCATTGAGATATATCGTTAACAAATGCAATACAACCTATCGATGATGAAAGTAGGTATCAAGGCACTGAGTACATTCTTACAAGTGTGAATAAAGGATTCAGAGTCAAACACTTGAAGAATCCATCGATTAAGAGACATTTATGTATTCCCAACTGTCGATGGTGAGAGAACCTGCCACTAATGACTGCAAGCCTCTAGGTACTCATTGGACTCTAGGTCTCATCTCTAGAATAGATGAGATGAATTCGATGGAAAGAGACCCGCTAGAAGGAGAGAATTAAGGAATCTCTCATCATTCAACATGAGGTACAAAGCAAGAGCTTCATGATTTGGAGGAAATCAAACGAAGAACATGTTCACAAACCAACGACCTTGTGCGTATTTCGTGTGTGCTAGGTGTAAGCGGTACATGAAAAAGACCCTCTGAATAGAAACCAATGAGGAAAACTGCTAACAAATGTGAGGAAACCAACAATAAGGCTAATGGCATCCAAGACACTACATGAATCCCAATGTGTGAATAGTTTTCTTGTCATCGAACACAAGGGAAACCACCCAGTCAATGACCAATGATGAAATGTCAACTACTGGGTTTAAGGTTACCTACCAATGAGGATAGTAGGACCACGGTGCACAATAGGAGTACATCTTAATGTGATTCTGAGACAAACTGAGGGTATGGCCAACATGCAAAGTCAAGATTTATGAGGAATGGCTGACACAGGTTGATAGACATCCTTTGAGAAAGAGCATGAGACATATGGAAGACTCTGGAAGCATAGATTCAATGATGAAACCATGAGAGGTAGGAGGAATCAATCAAATTCTCCATAGGTACTGGAAGAGTAACTAGTCGGGGGAGTAAGCCCTCTATAATGAGCTCAACTCCCTAAGGTCATGCTAAACCCAAAATTATGATGAGAAGTGGACTCGAAGTTTTTACGCTCTGTTCAAAGGCGACATGACTGCTGCCAATATAAGATAATACTCCCTTCCCACCCATCTTTTTTAGTTTTTCATAGTCAAATGAATTCTATGATACAGAGGATGGAACGAGTGTCGCAAGTAAGAAAAACTAGTTCCAACAGTGGAACATACCTATGCTCAATACAAGTAGGTGCATGCGAGAGATGGACACTCATGGGAATGCTACCTCCTGGGTATAGGGTGTCAAGTTGTGAAGGATATAAACAAGGCTTTTCTTGGTTGAGGATGAAAAACTATTGAGACAAATGGTTTATAACGCAAAGTGAGAACTGACAATAGGCTCAATATTGCAAGCAAGGGCATGAGATGCAATCACAAATTAACACCAAAAAATGTCCTTTTTCATAATCTTAGTCTACTTGGTTTGAAAAAGGGATAAACTTGTACCAAATAGATGTCCTTTCAAATCCAATTTATGAGTGTCAAAGAGACAAGTTCACTCAGAAATATTTTCACTTTTTCAAAATGAGAAGGAAAAGAGCTTAAATCAAACTTGCTGAGAGGTTTTTAGGCGGCATGTCATGGGGGTGGCCAAGGATCCCGTGATGAAATTTTGTGAAGGTCAGCATATTATGAATAACCAACACAAGATTGGGAAAACCCAAATCCATCCAAGTTGAGGAGGATAAAGTGCTAGCGGAGGTTACCTTCTCCATGATATATCAGATAATTTCCCTTACTTGAAAGGACATAGAATGAGACATTGGATACCCCACAAGACCATCCCAATAAAAGGGAAATTCTCCAATACTTGAAGGGAGAGTACTCGGGGAGAGTAAAACTCTCTCTTGTTCAGAAGGTGCAGTACCAGAAACGCTAACAACATGGTTGAAGGACACATCACCCTCCAAGGGAAGGGTTGGATTGACCAAAAATTGTGTCAGTATGACCAATTCTTCAACCATTGGTTGAATAGGATGATTAACAACAAGGCCATGAGACACATCACCCTAAAAAATGGGGGTGTGGTCAAGCGAGGATTTCATCAGCATGACTACCGTGTCAATCAAAGGAGAAACAAAGTGTGGTGAAACCACAGACACCTCAGAACCTGAAGGGACTCCAGGTGAGAAGCATGCTTCTGGTATTCCAACAGTAGCATGACACAGCCGAGTAAGGTGATCTCCTTCGCAAGTCCTTCAAAGGAATTTGGGATTACGTCTGACATGTCCAGGCTTCTCAATCGCATGAATTCCTCCAATGTCATTTAAAATGGATGGTGACATTCTCTCAGCGTGACTGGAAGAGGCTGGAGGTTCATCTCCCACATGATGTACAGAGGTTGGAGATGTGATATCAATATGACTCATGGAGACTAGAGTGATGCCTCCAACATGAATAACAGTAGTTGGTTGTGGGTATTCAACATGACTTACAGAGGTCGTTGACCAATCTCCAACATGACTTGCAGAGGTCGTTGACCAATCTCCAACATGACTAGCAGTGGTTGGTGATGGAGATCCAATATGACTGCTAGTGATTGGACTAGCAGCGGTGGTGAGTTGTGACATTTGAGACCAACGTCTCAGGAAAGATTTGTTTTGAGACATTGCAGGCCAGGAAGGGTCCTGGTTTACACCCTGTCCTTGTCCGGAAAGGTAGTATCCTCCACCTAATTGATCCATAGAGGTTTTTACAGACATCATCACTAAAGAAGATGTCTACGAAGAGACTAAAGTATGATACGTATTATTCAAGTGAGGATATATGTTTCCCCCATGTGAAGAGGTGCTGTGAAGAGGGTAGACCGAACCATAAAACTAATTTCCCCCATATGAAATACCCGAGGATATATGTGGACCTGCCATGGGAAAAGTGTTTGTAGGAACTGACATGGTGGATGGAGGATACACATATGGGGTGTAATAAGTATAATAGCCACCCATTTGAGTACTAGCTCCTGAAAAAACATGGCTAGGACTGGATCCGTAAAAGGGGAGGTTCCAACCTCCCACAGTGAGAGTTGGTAGAGGGACATGACTCCTATCAAATGAAGATGTAGACGGCGGGGCCATGGTGCCCCCGAATCCAAAACTAGGATTCACATAAGCGGGCCAGGGAGAGGATGGARAGGGTGAAGGCTTGTCTGGCATATCAATACGAAAATTATTAGAGACCCAAGGCATGGACTGAGTGTCATAATTCTGCATACCATTAAGAAAAGCAGATGGATTCATCCCCATGAAATGACTGAACATCATGGGGGKGGTAGTGGTAAAGGAGGGAGTCACAAGAACTCCACTATYCATGATAAGGACAACTCAAAGAACGATATGAAATCCCAAAGGTCTACTAGTAATCAAAGAGCACACTGAAAATAATAAAAAGGCCAATATGCACACAAATAGGATAAAGTGGCTGAAAGGGACCTCCCTCTCTAAAGTAGGTATGCCTCACCCAAGAGGGGTTTGAGACTCTGCTGCTAAAGATTGGAGGAAACATAATCAATTATAAGGGCCCTCCTGGGCTTAAAAGCTAGTTGGTCAGATCCCCCCAGAGAGGTAATCCTCCATAAATTTTGTGTGTTGTCCGACCCTTATCTGACCCAGGATACCTACAGAATAACCCCTGCAAGTAACCTATGTGGTACCTAAGTCAAGCAACTAAGAAACCACAGTATAACCGATGCATATGTGAACAATCGTAAGTCAGGTCCATTGTATGGGAAGGGTAGAAAAGCCTGAAACCTTGAAAGCACCACCTCTCACAGAGGTAAGGGCACTAGCAAGATCCCCATATATGAATAGTTCCCCAAAAATATATCTAACGCTAAGAAGGTATCGGGGGGATATCCCTTCAACCAACCTCACGTGACCTTGTGCTTAACTCTGGTGTAAGCGAAACCTACTGATATTACTAATTATAGAATGTATTTCTCCACTCCCTTAGTCAAACACATATGTTGATTTAACAGCCTTGGAGAATTTTACTCACAAAATCCTATTTCAAGGCTCTAAATCCTAATCTAGTTTGTGCACCCTAGAAAATAAAATTGTTACTAATCAATTTTAAATTATAGCATTAATTTTAATGGCCTTGCTTACTCAAAAGGTGTGGTTGTGAAACTAGTGATGTTATGACTCAGCAAGTAACATAAATGAATATAAATACAATGCAAAGTCCTAACTTCAATTTCCAATAAATGATATGGTTTTCAAAAATGCAATTTTCAATTCAATTATGCAATTCTAAATAAAATGCAATCTTTCTTTACATGCACTAAGATAAATGACAAAGACTCAAGAGATCAAAATGCCAATCAATGTCAAATGCCTAATATTTTTGTATTTTCAATATAAGAGAATGAAAATGCAAGGAATGAACTACAACTTGATATAAATACTGTAGTATGTATAGACAGAGACAACCCAAGTATGATATCAAGGAGAAAAACACCCAACCTAAGGTGCAAGGAAAATCAAAATGAAAAATATGATGGGAAAGGCACCGCCCAAAAATTCAACCAAAGACAGGTTTCCTGTCATTCCACAGACACTTAACAGTCACCACAGAGACCCAAGAAGACCCAACAATCATCAAAACCTACCCAACAACCACCAAACCCAACAATCAAGCAACAAAGGTTGATGTACACGACTGTTAATGGGAAAATCGCGTATGTACGCAGCTTGCAGAAGTACAACACGTGTATGTACGCGTCTGTAAAGAAAAAAACCACGTATATGTGTCAAAACACAACTAGGATAAGGAGAAGGCTAAGAAACTCAGACTCGGAGTGAACGGAGGCTGTCAAGAAATCATATGACAAGAAACTCAATATGAACAAGAGAAATCTAAGGAGAAAAACACTCCAAACCTCAAAAAAGAATATTATTTCCCTAGTATGGTCACCAATTCTGTTACGAGGAAAATCTCTCTATGGCTAGGGGTAAACCACAACAAATGGAAATGACTGCAAAAATAAACTCTAATCTCAAGTATTATATATAAATAAATATGATAGAAGGACAAGATAAAATGCCTACCTCACCCAGATGTTCGATGAAGTCCACCGTTGAGCACTTGACCCAAAGCAGTATACCTGCAACTAGTTCTCAACAACCAAGAAACAAAAGAATATGGTGATAATATATAATTTTAGCACATTCGATAGAATAATCGATCAATCATTCATAACAAATATGCCCATCGAATAACAATTCAAATATTTGCGAGATATTAATTGGATGAGAAAAGAGTATTTCTATTAAGATATAATCAACAAAAGTGAATGAGTTACAAAATTCCATGTCGGCATGGTTTGGAACCGAGAAACTAAGTTCCTTCCAGCTGGGCCTCCACCACTTCAATCCTCCACCAAAGGCAAGCTCATATAAGAGAGACAATGAAGTTCACAATCAATAAGGGAAGAGCTTGGGAGATAAACAATGTGTTCAATCTTAAAGAACAAAGGGATGCAGACTCAATGTGAAGTGAATAATTTCTCCAGAGCAACTTTTTTCTCAAAGTTGAATTCTTTCTCCTCTTTTCCATAGCTCAGATTTGGCCCATTTATATCCTTCAAGTGGAACTGAAGGGCTGAGTTGGAACATTTCTAGTATATGGAAGGCCAAGGATCATTGATCTCATGACGTGACATGGAAACCCGACATCGTTTTTCTAATTTTGGGCACATTTCCCCATGTATGCAGGCTGTAGTGGTGCAACTTGTGTATACACATGCTGTAATATAGGCAAGATGTGTATATGTGGAAAAATAATGTTTTTAGCTCTGGGATTTGAAAAAAATGACTTCAAGTCTGCATAGGGAAATGGAAAAAGGCCCTCTGTGCAAGATTGCATAGGGTGAGGCAAATCTTGCTATAACATTCCACCTCGAGCATGTGTCCCCTCATCTCGTTCCATTTTCCAAAAATCCCTTCCATAGTGGTCCAGGATTCATTAGGGGTTTTACATGAGGATATGTGAAAGAGGAGTTTAGGAGAAATGAGATTGCAAATTGTTCCAAACGATTCATACATTCGATTTAGATACTTAGATTTTTCTATGGATGATGTGGGTTATGTCTCTGTGTTCATGGTTAACCTGTATAATTCTCTACCTCAAAGATGCATTATCATCTTGTCCTTCTGTTATCATTGAAAAATCATCCGCAAAATTGCACACAATGGTTCAAGAAACACATCAATGCCAACAACAATTAGTCCACCTACAACACCAAAGTCCATCTAAAGGAAAAAAACTATATAATTGGGTCAAAAATCAAAGTGCACAAATTCACCAAAGGAAGTGCGCACATAGTGGGAAGTATGCACGGGGAAACACAACCCTCAACGCACACTATGCACAAAATGCGCGATTGTCTACGATAAAATCCGAGAACTTATATGAATGATGCATTTATGGATCTTTTCAATCCCTCAACCACTTCTAGTCTGACCCCCAACACGATTTGACACTCATATCTGAGAGAAATCGGTTGGGGTCCTATAATTATAGATAACTCGATTCTTCGACTACTGATTTGGTGTTGCCCCTGTGATGAAGACTTTTGGCTTGGTTGACCCCTTTTTCCCCTCCATTCGTTTCACCCAATCCTTCATACACCTTTGAACTCTCACTCCCTTTCCCATTTGTCCCATTGACCACAACTCGCCTACCACTCGTCCCTGCATGAATAAACAAACTTAGGATAATAAACGAATAATATTAAAGGGTTAGTGGCATTTTCTAATGCTTGTTAGCCTGATAAAGTTGTTTTAATATAATAATTTAAAATAAAATAATGATTAGATTAATTATTAACTTAGTCTGATTAAGTTAGTTTCTTAGGTTAGTAATTAGGTTAGTGTCTAATTAATTTCAATTAATTAAAAAAAAATATAAAAATACATATATTAAACAAAAATTATAAAACATATAATAATTAATTAAAAAACATATAATAAAACATAAAATACATAAAACAAAATAAAAACATGTAATAAAACACGTAAACAAAATCAAAATAAATAATATTAAAAAACAAAAAACAAAAATCGAAAAATTAATACTATCCTAAGTTTCCTACCCACTCCTCCATACATATCGGACCCCCCCCCCACGTCCCATCAGCTCAGGGGGGTCCGATATGAGTTGTTTCATGAAACCACTCCCAGACAATTTTCAGCTCCACAATCCATTGGACCCCCCCCTAAAACCACTTACCACCTCAAGGGGGGTCCGAAATACCACCTGTCCCCAACAAAAACCGCTTTCACAACGTTTTTGACCAGTATTTTTTCAAAGGTGTTTCTGGGAAACTGGAGATGAATTTTAAAAAACCTAAATAGGTTTTTGTTAAAAATGGGCTGAAGAACAAAAACCTCTCTCATTTTTTTCAAAGGTGCAATGAGAAGGGATAATAGAAGCCATCTTCAAGCCCCATTTTTCCAGTTTTTCATTTTTCTGTTACAGTCCTGATTTCGCAGAAGCTGTTTCGGAGAGCTGGAGGTGAATTTGGAGAAACCAAAAGAGTTTTTTGTCCGTAACTTTATCATATAAAATAAACACCTTTGTTTTTTTTCTAGGTGTCAGCATTGAAGATAAACAAATGTCTTAGTGGACCCCTTTTTTGCAAAAATTCGACACGTATTTCATAGCGGACAGTTCCAGATTTTTGGGGATTTGTTGCTATTTTTGGCTGAGGTGGTTGAATCCGACTTCAAACAACTCAAGGGGGGATATATCCTATTTATTGATGTGATTTTAATGTAAAATGGTTGTTGATTCTTGCACCTAGGAAGGCTATTCTCTGTAGTATTTTTTTGATTCACTAGGAATACAAAGGGAATTTTTCACAGGATCCCTGCATGTCAACGATTGGTGAAGTTTTATTTCTTCGTTGATTGTGATTCTACTCAGTCATAATTATGTTTCTCTCTTTCTAATTTTCAAAAGGATATTTCACGTAGAATTTATTTCTGAGACTCTGTGCAGTGCTTTTGAAAATCTAAATGTTTTCCTCTAATACTACAATACAAAAATTATTAAATGCTTTTTGTTGTAGTTTATTATCTCGTGTGTTCCTTCTCTACATCATTTTATTTCTAAAGGATCCAACGTCTACATTACCTTGCCCTGTGAAAATACCTTATAGACCTGTGTTTAATTTCAAACTTAACTCATACCCCATAGCCCAATGGTCCTCTTTTGTTGTCTCAATCAGAAAACTCCAAGAATATATCCTATTTTGCATAGCTAGCCTAATATCCTATTTTAAACAAATCTAAATTTGACAAAGAGATCCCTCTCTGATTCATCGAGGGCTAGATCCTTGATTCGAATCAGTTTTGATGTTACCTCTATGACTGCCTCCACAACCTTGGGAAAATTACAGAGTGCTAACATAATGGCGACCATACTGGGGAACTTTCCCCAGTAGTGCACTTCAAGTTCCAAATCTGATCACTAAGGGTGGACAATGAGCAAACACAAGAAGGCTGAGATCATTCACCTGGTGACTCCAATCAGTTCCAAACAGTGCCAACTCAAAGACTCACTGGAGGAAAAACCTTAAGCATGACCAAGCAGCCTAGAAAGATCAGGTACTCAAGCCCAGATTGCATTCAAGACATCTTTGGTTTTATATGTAATTATGTTCTATCTTATTCTAAGCCTGATCAAAAGTACATTGTTGAAGATTGTATTGTCCACCTGCTAATTGATTGTTATCCACATTTTTGGTTATCAAGATGATGACATGATAATGACATGGTGATGGAAGATCTAACTCTTCATTAAGATCATTTTCATGAAGAAAGTTACACTTATCAGCTTCTCTAAATCACATTTTTGGAAATAGTACGCAGGCTGCATATATACTATCCTACGGAAATACTTGATTTCCGCATGCTGCATTCAACCTGACTGCGGACTTTCCGCACTGTGTTAATGGTCAGGGTGCGGAAATGTTTCTAAAGGGAGAAAATGAATAAGTTCTCGATCCTTCTAGAAGGAATCTTCTAGAAGGATGAGTTGGAGTTCGAATGGTTGGCAAATTAATG
>JASDQU010099830.1:2759-26392 GCA_032191745.1 Picea mariana
AATGCAACCAGTCCTACTCAATTTGGATACTCTAGCAAGAAGTTATGATTGTTTTACCTGGAACACCTTATTGAGACTAGTCAATAGGACTAGTCAGATACCCTATCTTACACAAGTTGTATCTACAAATTTAAGCTGACCCAGAATCTGAAATTTTTACCACAGATACCTTACTAATTTATGTAAATGGCCTCCAAATTTCAAGGTCTGAAATGTTACAGAAATTTTTTTATAGCGAAAATTTCGCAATGACTCATTTCAGGATGATTCTAGAACCCTATCTTGTACAGGTTGTATCTCCAAAAGTATAAGGCCTAAGGAGATGAATTTTGAACCCAAAGTACCTTGATCCATATTATAAATATATTCCAAGACGTTCCTTCTGAAACATTGTAGAAAAAAAGTTATAGCAAAAATACCACGGTGTCTCAGATGTAGCAGCGAAACCCCAAGACCTTGAGCTCTGATACCATATGTTAAGAACCAAACATCAACATAGCATAGAAAAACCTTAGGAAAAGTACTCAACACCTTGAAAAAGAGATAATTTCAAATAATAATCCTCTTCGAGGGGGCAACCTCCTTTTATCCCACTTAAATGTTCAAGTACAAGATGATTCAAAATGAAAATGTCTCGTTGGTATATATAGGAGACTAGGAGGTATAATTACAACTAATGGCCTAAATCCGACATAAATAAAATAACATTACTAATATAACATGCCCCAATTAAGGGGTAATGAGCCAATATTAGGGCTTAACAGAATCTCAGTCAAGAAGGGAAATCCAATTAAATGTTTTATCAAACCAAACCAAGCAAGCATGCCCAACTATACATAAACCATTTCAATTCATAAACATATAAATTCACATATAAAAACGTTTAACTAAATTACAACAGAAACTATAGACATGTGTATTGTAATCGAAGGGTGAATAATCCAAGATGTTGTATCGTGCTTGCACTTTGTCTAGCTTCTTGCTTTCTAACCACTGAGATCTCATCGATACCTCCCAGCCAACACTAGGGGTATTCTTCTTCCCCCTGAGCCCCCCGAGCCACAAAGGGGCTAAGCACACAACCGGAGAATAATCTAGTCTCCAACTCACCCTGCAAGGTCAAGCTACCACTCCTATGAGAGTTGGCTATCCTATATCCCATAAGAAAAATTCATCCAAGTAAAAATCCGACAACATAACCTTACACTAGCCAAAAAATGATCATTTCCTCTTCTCTGCCATTTCTTTTATAGATTTCCTCTTAGTGACCTTTCCAATTGCACACTAAATTAGTTTATTAAAAATTAATTAGGACATATTCTTCCCGTACACTTGTCACCCAATCCCTTAGTTGCACCATAAATTCATTTAATTTATTTAATTAAATTTTGAATTTCCCTCACCCACCTAAAATCATTCATAGAAACACTCATTGTGGTCCCTTTATTCCCCCAATTTCCTTTAATGACTGACACCCTTCTTAAAGTTTAGTTGAGTTCATTTCTGGAAAGTTCTCTAGACTGGATTTCTTTCGATGTTCCACATTCCTTTTGCATTTATTTTCCTCTTTTTATGTAAGTTTGAATTTAGCAAGTTTTGCAAATAGACATCAATTAAATTTTTAGATAATTTAATCTTCCTTTAAATTATAAATTAAATTTTCCCTCTTTTCATTTCTTCATCCCCCTTTTATTAATTATTCAATTATTTTTTAGTCCTCTTATCCTACTTAGACCTAGGCTTCAAATTCAACTAGGCTTAGCAATATTTTTAAAGCAAAGGTTTTACTCATTCATAACTAATTTAAGGCTGACCGAGTGAAGGTAAGATATTGTTTTCTAGGCACCTAGGTTTATTGACTCACCTATTTTTAAACTTCGCAATGTTCCCCTCAAGATGCACTACATGTTGCAAGGGTGCACTCGCCTTATTCATGTTCCAAATACATGATGTGCCCTTAAAGGTGCACTACATTTTCCAAGGGTGCCACTCGTCTTTTCACTGATTTTTGTAGACATCTAACCTTTGGAGTCAAAACTTCGTAAGGCGACCTTGTTGAAAAGTAAGGGCCTCTAAGGAATAAGGACCCTGGCTTATTGCATGCCCCTTAGAATCATCGTGAGCGACTCTCAAAGTTTTCCCTCACAACATCATGGACCTCTCTAACTAGGTAATCGTTAACCTACAATTCGATCCATGACGAGAGTATTAGTAGGTTGTGGTAGAGCTTCTTCCACATCTCTCCCTGAATATATTTGGTTGTTGTGTGTGACCCCTTTACTCCAAATGTGTGTATGGTTAGCAAGGTATCATTAGCATGCATCCATCAATGAAACATGTCAACGATCAAATATCATAATATACTAGTCATATGTCACATACGAAATAAAAAAGCATTCAAACCATCAAAGTCCACTCGTTGACTCAATTCCAGAGTCCAAATAGGTCCATCGATGCCATCAACATCCTCAAATGGTTCAGAGTCTTGCACACTCAAGAAAAACCAGTCAATAACACCTGTCGATATAAAAATAATAAAATAACATATCATCAAATCTACAACATCATCATAATCCATAACAAATAAATCCAATCATACAATGAATTGAATCACTTGCATGCAAGTGTCCTCAAAGAATAAGTTGCATTAGGTGTGCGCAAAAGAGAGATGTTATAGACATAAGAAAAACAAGATTGAGTAGTTGTATTTTTGGATTTTCAATGGAACTAATGTAAATGTATTTCTTAATTAAACATTAGTTTTATAAAATGGTTAATTGCATGTTACAATCATTACACCAAATATGGGGACTAAACTCTCTATAACTTCTACACATAGATTTTTTTTTTCACTTTTTTTATTGATTTTGATAAATAATGTTTATATTTTTATATATTAATAATGAACCATAACCATTATAATATTCCCACAAGTCAAAAATAACAATTATAATATCTTTCCCTTAAATTTGATGATTTATGGATTATTCATGATGAAAAAGGACCTATAATATCAAATAGGCTCAGAAAGGGAATATACAAAGAATACCTTATTTAAGGATCTCTTAGGATTAATTGTGAAGGAAAGATGATAGTTTTATATTAGTTATTTTATAAGACATATATATTAATAAAATGATTTTGATTACATGATTACATAAAATATGAGAATGAATATTTGTATTTGGAGAATTTACATGAACACTAATGTTATAGGATGCATGCACATTATCTAAAATTAAAATTTTTGGGACATAAAGTATCATTTGTTCATGTTATATAATGAATTTAGGTGAAATTTAATTTTGTATTAAAAAACATGGTGTGAATCTATAGATCTATTTCTACAAGTTCAAAACATATATTTTTATATAAATGTTATTATTTGATGAATTGCATGAATCTATACATATATTTTTATTATTTTCAAATATATATATGAAAATTATAAAAATGTCATTGTTTCTAATTATTTTAACATTTTTAATGTAACATGTATCATTATTTAAAAATATATGCCTTTGCTCTTGAATAAAATTCTAACATAATCATTTTTGTTTTAAATGACATTTTAGCCTACAAACTACCAAAAAAACAACAATTTTATTGATACATTTATTAATTTGTTTGTATTATTAATATAAATGGAGGTGAATTTTATAGTAAAATATGAAACTTGACATAAGTCATCCCAATATAATAATTGAAAAAAAAGGCATAAGTCATCCCAATATAATAATTGAAAAAAAAAGAACATCATGATATGGAAGATATTTTTACCATCACTACTCATAAATATAACAATTATAAATGTAATTCTGAATAATTATTATAATGTTATCAATAAAATAAATGAGAAAATAACATTTCATAAAATAATTTTTTCTTTGTAAATGTGTTTAGTCAACATAATGTATATTGCTATAAATTAAACAATTCCCCTTGAAGATGAATTTAACAATATATGTCATTAACAGTTTAAGTTTTTGCAATTATAATCCAAAGTAAATGATTTCATAAAACTAAATCTAAATGTTATATGATAACTCTAAATTGTAATGACTGATCCATCTTATATTAAATTTAAAAACAGAGAAATCATTAGGGTACTTATTATATATTTTATCAATCAAACAAAATCAACATCAACATGATTTGAAAAAACACAATATACATGTGTGCAATAATTTTTATAGCTCACAAGTGAGATTGAATCAAACCTGAGTGGTTGCTATGTAAAAATGCATCGAGAAATAATTTAATTGATAAAGTACGTATGAAAACCTCTACAATTAAAGTTTTGTGGACGAAAAAACATAGGTCACTCTTCAGTGCCACTCATAATTTAGTGCAAGGACTTGATCCTCTACGAATTCCTCACTGTTTTGCCTCACATATCCTCCTTTGCAGGCCACTTGAATTTATCCAACATACTTTCCTCGTCATTCATGTAGCCATAATATGAACTAGCATCAATTTTCTTGCAGATCACATACCCACACCTCCTCTTCTTCACCTAGAGGTGGCTTATCGAATATATATTTGAATTCACTTTTAGATCACATACCCAGGCCTCCTCTTATTCACTTCTAGGGGAGTATTGAATATATATTTGAAACCGGGGAGGAATTTATGAGTCATACTTGTATAATTCATTGTTGGAAGATGTCATGTTAAAATATTTGAAAAACCATTTTTTCAAGTGTAGCTAGAAAATTCCTCCCCAACATAAAATATCTATTCGATAAGCCCCATATGGAGAAGAAGAGTAGGTCTATGTATAAAATCTACAAATTAATTGACACCAGTAATTATGGTGACATTGATGATGAGAATTATATCTTGGAGAAAGTTGAGCAACCCGTAAAGGAGGGGATGTGGGGCAGAGTGTTGAGGGTGTTGTAAAGGATAAAGTCTATATAGAGGAAAGATACATTCACTATCAATAGAAAGGAATCTTTTTCCATTAATCTAGTCCCGTTGGAGGAAGATTATGATGTGGTGGAATACACAAGAGAGTAGGACATGGGAAACCAACAACAGAGAGAGAGAGAGAGAGAGAGAGAGAGAGAGAGATTTTTGTATTTTTTGTAAACTTCCCCCTTCTTGATGAGAAAAAAATTGAGTGCATGGTTGTGGAGAAGAAGAAACACAATGAACTTTTATTAAGTACATGGGTGTGCAATTCTCAATATTCAACAATAAGACATACTGACAAAGCTTATGGATCATCGATTTTTTTCCAAATGTGCTTATTAACTTCTATTAAGTATACAATATGGAGCTTAGGTCAATATTTAGGATTAAATATTGTTATAATTAAGACATACACCATGGTCATTTCTTGTTGAATAGGGAAAAGGGGCACTGGGAAGTTCTGATCGTAGAGCTTGGTAGTCCTAATTATTCCAATGTAGGGGCTAAGATGACATACTTTGAAGTGATTGAGGTTTATGTCCTCAATGCCACAAGCGAGGGACCAATTTATAGATAATTTGGGGCTACAAAATTAATCCCCATCCTCAAAGAGCTATTCGATAATCCCCATCGAGAGAAAGAAGAGGAGGTTTAGGTATGCAATGTACAAGTGAATTGATGAAAGTTCATAATATGGCTACAAGAATGACAAGGATTGTCTCTTCAAGAAATTCAAGTGGACCACATAGGAGGAGATGCGAGGAAAATAACTAAGGAAGTTGCAGAGGACTGATTCCATGAAATAAATTATCATAGGCACCAAAGAGTGACCTATGTTTTTTCCTTTGCAAAGAAAAACCTCCAAAAATTTTAATTGTGGAGGTTTGCATATGTAGAATGTGAATTAAATTGTTTTTTCTTCTAGCTCCTACTGCTGCTACCATGCTCAATGTCGTAGGAATATATGATTCACATAAAATCCTTTATTGTAACATATATATCAATAAAGTGAATTTAAAATATAAAACAGAAACATGTATAAGTAATTTGTATTTATCAGAAAATGAAAATAGTTTTTGATTGAAAAAAAAGTTGAAAAAGTAATGAGTGCTCTTAACAAATACATATGCAATGTGTTCGCTGCTGCTTATTATACACTAGGAACCAAAAAAATATATATGTTAAATATAAGTGATTGTTAGTTGAGCATCGATATCTATAGTAATGCATTATGATATATAGGGGTGTTAAACCACATGGTGCACTGGATTATATTAAAAGCAAAAAATCTCTATGTTAGTTCATGCACTCGATGTTTTTAACCACTATGACTTATTTTAAGGACACATAGCTAATGGGATCATTTTACAATGCCCACTTGAATGATAATTTTTAAACTAATTTTCCCTATACAACTTACTTAACTGCCCCGATGCATTTCATTTAAAGTAATGTATCGACACTTCATTTGAGATGTGTTTATACTAGTTTTTTTAATTATAATGTATGGGTGACAAGGCGTCCCATAAAACAAACGGATATGGTAAATTATTGTTTTTTTTGTCCGTGTGTCATAGTACACATTACGGTGTGTTTTATTTATGTGATGCACCATGAAGGAAATTTATGATTCAAATACTAATTTATGTGTCTTATTTGGTTAATAGAATTAATGAGTTAATTTATCTCAATTGGAACACTTCATAGCATATTAGTGGTTCTTACCATAGACGAACTACGTTGCAAATTGGTGAAAAGTCAGCCCAATGTTGTTCTCTTTACATTACTGATAGGTTGTTTTGATCCATCCTCATTGACCGATGAATTGTTGAATATGAACTTAAGTGGTGTGATTTGTTAATATAAATGCATCAGTGATACCATTATATTTAAGTATAGACAATTTATTTAATGATGAGTTCTTTTCTCAACAACATTGGTTATAGAGCGTCCATCAAAATGACACTGAGAACTGGTGCGAGGTGTTACTATTAATGCACTGCTACCAAGTGATAGTGGATCACCCTACTTTTGTTCCTGGATGCGTTGTAAATGAAAGTGCACTAGGAATGAGGAATCCAATAAAACATCTCATTATGAAAACTTGGGAAAAATATATCTCATTGTGTTTCTTTATACACTGTCGGTGCGTTGGATTATAATGGTTGCACCACTACATTAAATTTTATAAATTGTTATGTTAGTTTTGCAATTAGTTAAGTGAATTGTCAATGTTCATAATTTTAAACAGCACAGTTGTGATTTTTTTATAAATTATAGTGATGTGTTCGAACATTGAATTATCGGGGCGTTATTTTTCTAGTACACCCCGATATGGTTAGTTAAAATTGGTGCATCCCAAGATTAAATTTTATATATCACTGAGTTAGAGATTCATTTAATGAAGTGTAATGGTCCGGTGTGGGTATGAGCTCAGTTTGAACTGGTGTCAGAGTGTTTTGAAGGATGCACCTCTTTTTTTTTCAATAATTTATCAGTGCCATCTTGAAAAAAAATATATATTTAAAAAATATGAAATTTCAAGATAAATTTAATTTTGATTGGATAAAATGAAATTAGGAAGACAATAAATAATTTACTTGCTCTCTTATGTCCCTAAGAGGCATGGTTGCATGTTCATAGGAAATGAAAATTGGAAATGAAAATGAGGTAATTTTCGAAATTTCGAAATGTGTGGAATCCATTGTAAGAATGTAAATTATTAGGTGCATGTAATTTTATTATAAAATATGGAGGTGATACTGAAACATGGAAGTGTCATGCTGTATTTTTCATGAATCTCTCAGTGCGTACTACTCAGCAACATCAATGCAATTTATTCAGTGGATGTAATTTTATTAATTTTATTATAATGTTTCCTGCAACATTAACATTAGATACACCTTCACCTTTGAAATAAGGAGGTTTTGTTGGCCAAAGGTTTACCATTCTTATAAGTTTTCGCAAGGTTCCCAACACCATAATATCATAACATTCCATTTGTTCGTTCTCATATTAATCTATTAATGGATGACCAAGTTATTTATTAGTTCACTTAAATCCTTCTAAGCTCACTTCTATTTTTTATTTTTCCACATTCGAATTTGATGTCTTATAACTAACTTAAAAGGTGCACTAGTAATGATTGTGACTTATGGAGGATGCCAGGGATTGTGACTTATGGAGAATGCCACGCATTGTAAGTTCTCAATGCGTCAATCTTTTTTGAATCATCCAACTATTATTAGAATTATTACACTATTATGTTAGTTTGAATGTATACGATTATTATTAGTTGTGTGTAACTTATTTCATTACCATGTTACAAGAGAAAGATCGCTCGGTAGTTTGAACACTTTGTTTCTTTACGAATCGATATCAACACACACGTTTAGGTATCCAAAAGTTGAACTGAGTGAAAGTGGAAAAGTATTCAAATTTTTGTGTATCAATCTGAAGCGCTACTTTGATACACATCGATACTAAATGTCTCCCTGATTTTTGAATCTTAATTCCTGTGTCAGAACATTATTCATGTACGCATTAATGAAAATATCATATTTGTTTTACATGGTAGCACAGCACAGTATTAAAAATGGTTATGAACATTGTTGGAGAATCAAAACATCCTGTACGACATTTTGATGATAGGTTTAACGTCCGAAAAGTTTGCATCAAAATGTGAAAGGAATTGCTCGACCTTGTAAATTGGAATGGGATGAAACTGATGACTTCGTAAACGAATGATTTCCAGGAATGCGATTTAAAAATAACAGGGAGAAAATAAATAATGTAATGTAGTACAAGTAGATGTAAAAGCTACTCAAATATTGTTAAATTTCGATTATTGTATTTATTTGGATTATTCTATTCATCTAAAACCTGGATAACAAATAATGAATGAATAAAAATTGCAGATAGGTAAAGAACCAATTTATCATTTACACTAAAATCTGTAGCGTGCAATGTATTTTTGTAGGTTACAATAACTTGTGTGCAATTTATTTTGTCTCGACTGCTCATCTTTGACATACTTATGTATCAATTTTTAGTCTTTCACATATTTCAGAGGTTTTAATAGATATTGCGCCACTTTGTTAGAAGGATTATTACGAGTGTGGGTGAGCTCTATCATAGAACAGGAAAAAATATTAGGCGTCTATGTTATTGCAATAGGTAAATCCATTGACATTCTCAACACTGAAAAATGCAACAACACAGTTATTATATTCGATTGTTTACTTTTCAGTTCTGATGTGTATGCGGGTGTATTGTCAATTAGGTACATTTGCTTAAGAACTGTCCAGGGTTGTTTGAAGGATTATGGTGCTACTTCAAAGGAGCCAACATAGACTTGCAAAATCCCCAATTACATTTATTATTAGGGTTAGGGTATATATTATATTAGAAATATAATATACAATTATAATATATAGATATTTAGTTTATATTATATTATTTTTTTATATTATATATATTTTTAATATAGATATTCTCATAAATCAGTATTTTGTTGGTTTATTTGAAAGTAAATTGTTTAAAATAATAATCAAAATAGTAACATATTAAATATAAATAGTTTCTAATTGTAATTAAATTATTTAAAATAGTGGTTGAAACACTAACACACAAAATGTAAGTATTTTTATTATTTTAGCAAGCATAGTGTTATGGCTCAAACTATAGGATGGGAAAATCCTGACCCAATCCATGAGATGGTGATAAAGGTGTGAGAGTTAACCCACTATCACTTATGATAAACCATCCCCGCACTTTAGTGAAGGAGAAATCCAACACAAGGGGAGAATCTTGGCTGACCATGGAGATAGTTTACGGTTTCCAAGTGCTTCATTACATGGAGAAGATGGTTGTACATTCTTGAGACACAAGAAGAGACAAGTATGCAAGCTCAAGGTTAAGTGGACAAGCAAGTTAAGTTTTGTGTCCCTAATTAAAGCAATAAACAAGAGTATATACCATCAAGAAAAATAACCAATTATTGCATATTTAACCACTTAAATCATCAAAGGTTTGTTGGGAAATGAAGCATAAAACATGTATATTAATTCCCAATACTTTAGCACAAGCTTTAGTGGTATTAGAGGGATGTTATATGATAATAATTATCAATAGAATGATAATAATGGTTTACAAACATATTTCCATGGTTAAAATGTAAGTTAAAATAAAAATAGAACATGATTTTATGCATGTATATTTTAATTAGTGTTAGCTCAAAATCCACTTAACCAATCTAAAATCCGTGGAGGATTTAACAAGATTAAACCACGTAGAAATGATGCCCACTTAAACAATTTTTCTGTATCCCAATGCAATGATTTTGTTTCTATAATGCAAGATATTAGTGCCTTTTAATTATTTGGTTATGGAGTCTTTTAAGAGAAGGAGCTAGTTGTACTACTTCATTCAGGGTGTAAGCCCTTTTACTCCCCAAGGAAAGCAAGAATATCTAGGAAAAACCTACGAGGGTGTTGAGGGAAAAACATAGTTTGTCCACATACAAAGGTTAAAACATAAACTAAGGAGGTCAACTTCACTTATTTCCCACCTTTTTGATCCAAAATGGATCCAGGAAGGCCTAAAAATCAAAGTTCTCGGAATTAGACAAAACCAACACCATTGCATCTATCTCGTCGCATTGATTCTGGCCATATAATTGTTTCATCAAACAAACACCATATGCAAACGTTATCATGTTCTGATCAAATTCCTAAACAAGGAAAATGTCAATTGGTCAAAGTCAATGCTGACATCAGCAGTATGATGGGTGATATGATCATGACATCATGATGAGGATGTGGCATCACTAGGAGGTGACACGTGTCACGCAAATTCAGCATTTTCGGGATGAGTTGGAACTTGCACGGATGCGAGACATGGCACCATATGGATGACATGTAGCAGTCCATACATGATGTGGTAGGTACGACAGTGCGACATATGGCACGTACGGAGGTGACGTGGAATGTACGGTGATGACATGGAAGGTATGACGGTGCAACACATGGAAGGTATGATGGTGACATGGCATGTATGGTGGTGACATAGCAATGTTGACTCGACAGTTGACTAGACTAATGCATAAGCATTACGAGCCAATCCCAGGGTGACATGTCACCCAATCACAGGGCAATATGTGGCACCCCAAATTTGGCCAAGGTTGGTTGGGTAAAATTTTTCTTCCACCTCTGGGGGAATCGAACCAATGACCTATGAGATGGACAATGACTTAACAAACCAGGCACTAACCAACTCCTCTACATGTGTTCCTTGTTTATGAAGTGGCACAAATTTGTTTTGAATTAGTAGCAAAGCGATTTCAGGGATAAGCCCTGGTCAGTGGGGGCCATCCCTGACTGATGAGGGGATAGAGACGAGGAGCCATGAATATGGAGGGGGGAGCATGGAGGATTAAGGTGTTGGTGACATGGCCATACCCATATGACCAGGACCCAATGTCGAAGGAACCCAAATGTGCCATCCCATCCCTTGCCCACATGGTAGGGTGCATATGACCAGGGGCCTAAAATTCGGGGGTTGCACCAAGATTTTTCCCAATTTTGGGTTTGGAACTATATTGTGTATTTTTTAATTGATTTTTCAGCTATTTTTAGTGGATCATGGTCATTTTGGGGAGATTAGGAGCCCTTTTTTAGGCCAGATCTTAGGAGGAAGTAGAGAGGTTGTTGTTGAATTCAAGCCTATAAAAACCAAAGGTTCTTGGCAATCTGAGAAAATTTCAGAAGAGGATAAATGTTATAGAATTGTGAAGCCAAAGTTAGTTTTATGTAGGGAATCCATTGAGGCAAGGAACTTTACGAGGAGCTTCACTCAACTGTTTTCATTATTGTCAATTGTGTTGGGTTCCTAAGGTCTAGAAGAACACAACTAGACCATATTGTGATCCATTTGACACCTTTTTGATGTACATTTCAATATTTGAAGATAAATAAGAAAGCCTCACCCACTGAGAAAAAGGCCGAGAGATGTAGGCGATATTGTCGAACTTCTTTATCAACTTTGTTGTTATGGTTTTCTGATTCTTTGTGCTTATTTTCAGATCTTCATATCTTATTATGGCTGCCATGTTATATCATTGATTCTTCCTCTTTATTTAATTCCTAAATGGTTAATGAAATCATTCTTTAAAACTTAACCATAGTCTTTAAAAGATCTTTTCAGATCCCTTTTACAACTTAAAATTTAATTTTCACATAAAAAACCCTAAAATAAGCATGGCGTCACCCTTCTACAAAAATGATTTGGCATTAGGAGTAGGACTCCAATCTTGGATATGGAACATTTGGCATAAAAAGGCATTCTCCTCAAGCGCTATTGTATCCTCCACTAGGGTGAGGATCCTCCTCTCCTAAAAAATCCATGCTTCATCGATCAACACATCTACCACCCAAAACCCTAGCGCATGCATGATGCCACCCCCAAAATGTGGTTCTCTAGTCTCCAAAGGTAGGTCATTGGGGTGATGAAGGGATAGGAAGGGTCCTTCAAGGTGCCTCTCAAGCCTCCAAAGGATTTCATCATCGTCTAGTGTGAGGGCCATGGTAGCCAATCCATGGGCTTTAAACCCCAAGGAGGCCCAACCTAGGCTTGTTCTTCCACATTTATCCACCAAAAAAGGTCTTGCAGAGACAATTCATATTCCCTCCAAGGATGTCAAGTCAAATGCATCATGATAGGTAAATTAAGTCAGTAAAAGATCCATCTAAGCATTTTCATCAAGAACCACCTCATCAAACTAAACAAGTGCTCAAATACCTTATGCAGTTTGCCAAATTTAGGTATGGGAGGGTTGAAAGGGAAACCTATTGGGTAAATCATTCCCTAGGCCAAGGTGTGTTTCTGAGGTGAATGCTTCTCTAATACATGTGGAGAAGATAATACATATAGGGGGTAAGAATTTGGACAAGGTGTTAATGAAAAAAAAGGGATTGTAGTGTCTCATTTAAGGGTTCCTTTCCAAAGGGTGTGTTGCACCTTCATTTTTAATGCATCCTTTTCCCAAGCCCATTTATTTTCATTAATTAATTAAGGTCCAAACACTCGGTACTCTGTAGGGTTAATAATTTACTGTGGGGGATAGTACCAAAGTTTCACTTGAAGGGATAAGTAGACATGGTTCCATGGGGGTATATTCTAGCTTGTAACACACCTTGTGTAGATCCCTCAATAAGTGGGACATTGCTATTATGTGTTTTCTTTTGCATGTATTTGATTTTTTAGGAGAAACATTTCATTGTTCTCAAGACCTATTTTGGAGAGCTTATGGAAGGTTCATAATATTCCTTTATATTTTTATAGCTACATTCCCCTATGGGCCTTCAACCCCTTCTTCCCATGAAATGAGTGACAATCCCTTCTTGGGTTAGTACACCTAAAAATACGAAAATATAAGGAGGCGAGGGGATGAAGAGTGGAATGTGACAAGTATGGTCTAGAATTGCATGATGACTCATCAAGGGTACCTCTTGTAGCAAACCCATCCCAAAGGGTCACCACTTACTAGGGTGAAATGTCAACCACCAAGGTGAAATAATGGAAAGAGAATAATTTCCAAGTAGACTTTACATAATCAAAAGAAAATTTAAATGCAACATACTCAAATGCCTCAAATGTTGAAATTACACTCACCATAACACGTGGCTTGTACCTCATGGATCAATACCGAATGCATTACAGAAGAAAGTTGATGTGGTGGATACCCACATGATGCATGTGAGATATGTGGTTGTGAGATAGGTCTCCATCTGTGCAAGTGGACGTTGTCAGGGATCTATCTCTCTATACTCCATGTCTCCAACCTTAGGGCCTCGAGACATCATCTCCTTAATTATCCCTAGGAATTGGGGACAACTTCTAGCTCCTACTTGGGGACATGGACTCATCGTAGAGTGCATGAGAACTCCAACATCTCTTGGTAGACCTATGCCTACACACACTGAAACAAAAAATTGTTAAGTGTAGGATGGCTCCCTCATCCTTTTACCATATAATAAAAAACCCAAAAATGATAATTAAACTAGAAAATAATATTTTTTGTATTTTACAAATATATGATGAAAAAGAGAAGCATGTAAATCAAATAAGCAAGTATAGAAAAATGAACATAAAAAATGAAATCAGAGTGACATGCCTACTTACTTGGGGCTTGGGCCCTGAAGAAGTCAAGTTCCTTGAATGTAGGGTTAGAGAAGAGATCCATCCACTAGTAATTTCATCTTTCTCATGTCCAAAGTTATCAAGTAGTACTTCTCTTTCTCGAAGTTATTATTGATGATGTAAGGGCCAAGCCAAGAGTTATCATCCTTTTGATCATGTTTAGGCTTATCCTTCCTCTTTTCCCACATGAACACAAGACTCCCTTCAATTTAGTTGATGTAAGGTATATTTTCGATGTAAGGATAAGAATTTTATGTGTTAACTACCTCTTTAATGAATTTCTCACATTCTTTGTCTCCTTTTTCCTCTTAATTCTTCAATATTTTGATGGATCCAAGTTCTTTCCCTTGGAAATTTGCAAAATTCTCTGTGTATTCATCATTTCTTTGGAGTAGAGTATTTATTCAATATTTCTATGCAAAAGACAGGTCCCATGGATCGTACTCAAATATCTAGTGAGGTGCATCAAATTCACACTCACTAGTGTAATCAGGACTATTTGGATCCATCACATGCTTCTCAACCCTATCTTGACTATATATAATCTCAAAAGTACCATCTCCCATGGGAATATGTGCATGGGTGAGATGCATGATAAGAAAACCTCCAAGAGTGGTGGACCAACTTCTTGATAGAAGAATTACCTAAGCATCTGAAACTCCAATCACTACTATGTTCATAACGATGTTGATATGAGAAAAAAAAATCAGATAAACTTCAACATTTTCACATATCCCATACACCTTGACCCTCTTGGAATCAATACCAAAAACATTCCCATATGGTCATGTCCTGTTCAAGCCAATTTTTTCCATCACTTTTAAGGACATTAAATTTGTTGAGGCCCTGGATTCTAGCATACAATTGTTCAAGCGGAGACCATTTATGCCCAAAGAAAGATATAATGGAGGGTTACTATCCCTTTGTAAATCAATATGCATGGCATTAAAAAATATTGGAGGATCTTCTTTTTCGACTGGTACATTCAAAAAATTCAAGAGTTCCCTCCTCATAGAAGGAATCTTACACATCTCCATTACAGGGACCGTCATAATCAAGATTCCAAATATGGTTGGCACATCTATGTTCAATTGAATATCGTATTTCGTTGGAGTTGGATTCAGAAGAAACTCTTGTATTGGAGGCGAAAGTGTTGGGATGACCTTCTTTGTAAATGGAGGAGAAGTTGTTTCTAATGGCCGAAGTAGAGTGGAACATTGTGGTGGAGGAACTGAGGTTTTATTTCTTCTTGTGTATGTCAAGATCTCCCTTTTCCTCAATTCATTTATCTTATCATTTGTTAACTGGTTTAACACTCAGAGTCATCCCTGTCTTCCTCCTTTTCTTATGACATCATCAATTTGTTCTTGTGGAATACATTCCACTTGAATGTTATTGATCATGTCCATGAAGTTCATACTATTAGGGGAATCTTTATCACTTCTCGGGTGTTTCTTCTATATTTACCATTCCAACCAGGTTCAATATGTTAGGAGGATTTGTCTCTTGTTGTGGCCTTGGATTTCAACATGTGTCATATCTTTGTTGTCTGGTAAACTGAGTTCTTGGTGCAAATTGATTTCTTTCCATAGGAGTCAACTAACCCATGATGTGATTTTGAAATTGGACAAACCAAGTACTCATCTGATCTATATTTTGAGTCAAGAGAGAAATTGGATCTAGATCACAGCTAATGGAATCTTTGGTCTTCACTTCTATCTTTGTGTGAGGATATTGAAAAAGGTCAACCTTTAATTCAAGAATATTTTATTCAATATATGTGCTTTACTCGTATAATGCCAAAGTCATGGTATTCTTATCCTTTGGGATGAAACAAAATTTCCCATAGAAATGATTCATATAGAGGATACGAACAATTGCATATGTAGGATGTAGATCCGAGGGGATTTGATTGTACAATATGTCAAACCTGTTGTCAAATTCACTCACTTTATCATTCTCATTCTTCTTTATCTAATAAAACTGAGCTACAAGCATTATGTTGTCCTTGCTTGTTGTCCATCTGTTCTTGGACAACTTTGAAAAATCTTCATAAGATGCTTTGTGATTATCACGAAGGTCTTTGAACAATATTTGGGCATATTCAGTCAACAATGAAACTAGCAGCTTAATTTCTACATCCTCATGTTCTACTTCTACATTTTCCATATCTCGGCCCATCGCATAGAGGTGATCGTCAACTTTGATCACATTGTTTGTCAAGAAATTTGGAAACCATTTGTGGGACTCTTTTTGCATGGAATTAGGGTGTCCAACAATGTTGGTGACGTTCAAGGGTTTGTAAAGGTATTTTTCCCAAGGGAGAGACATTAGAGCAAGGGAAAGGCTACCATAGAAAATGGTTTTGAAAATGAGAGAGTTAAGGGAAGGCCTTCTTTGATAAAACTTATAAGGCTTGAATATCCCTGGGGGGAAAATCTTATGGGAAGGTGGGTTCTAGGAAGGTGGAGGTACCGGATGAGCCTCAATAAGAGATCATCAAGGGTGGAAGGGGAACATCCTTCAAGTGGAGTCTTTAGGCAAGCTAGGGGTGAAGGATTTGGAGTGTAATATTTCCGATGTGTCATTAGCGCACAGAATAGGATTCAAAATCCATCTCAAAAACTACAATTTTTTTTATCATGCAAACTATAGTTTGGGAAAATCCTGACCCAATCCATGGGATGGTGATAATGGTGGAATATTTTACCAACTTTCACTTCAGATAAATCCTCTCGTCGCTTTAGTGAAGGAGAAATCCAACAGAACGGGGAAATATTAGGTGACCCTAGGGGGAAATGAGATGGAAAGTGAAACTATGGAAGTAATGTAGGTTAAGTTACTAAGTGGAAAGTGGATTTATAATGAGCCTTAGAAATGGTTTATTGTTGCCACGTGCTTGAGTACCTGTGGAAGATGGTTGTACCTTCTCGAGACACAATAAGAGAAAAGTATGCAAGCTCAAAGTTAAGTGGACAAGAAAGTTAGGATTGATGTCCCTAATTACATAAATAAAAAATAATATATATCAGAAAGGAAAATAACCAATTACCGCATATTGAACCACTTAAAGCATTAAAGGTTTGATGGGAAATGAAACATAAAACATGTAGATTAATCCTGAATACTTTAGCACAAGATTTAGTGGTATTAGAGGGATGTTATACAATGTTTTCAGAGTAATTTTGTAACATCCAAGTGGCTGTAGAAAATATTTTCTACAAAAGAAAGTTTTAACACCAAAACAACAAGCAATCCTACCAAAATTTCACCGATTAGCATTAGAATGATAATAATGGTTTACTACAATATTTCCACAGTTAAAATGCAAGTTAAAATAAAAAATAGAAGCTAATTTGATGCAGACCTAATGGTTGTAGATTTTAATTAGATTTATTTCAAAATCCACTTAACCAATCTAGATTCCCTAGAGGCTTTAGCAAGATTAAATCATATAGAAAAGATCCCAACTTAAAAAATTTCAATATCTTGTGTTTTTATGTATCCGAATGCAATGATTTTGTTTCTCCAATGCAAGATATTGGTGCCTTTTAACTATTGGGTTATGAATTATTTTATGATAAGTATACATTTGTGATAATTCCTTGGGCTTGTAAGTCCTTTTACTTCCTAAGGTAAGCAAGACAAGCTAGGAAAAACCTAGGAGGGTGTAAGCACTTTTACTTTTCCTAGTATTCCTTTGTTCAACAAATTATTTAAAGGAAATTATGATGGTATTAGTGGGGTTGCATACCCTTATACTCCCAAAATCTTAACAAATTAACCTTGCATCCAAGAAAATAATAAATAACAAGAGATATTCCTTGCCTAGTTGAATCATTAACAAGATAAACTCCTTTTAACCAACAAAATTCCACCATAAAAGAAAGAAATAGCCTCCAATAAATATTGTTCCTTACTTCTTCATCCAATAGCCCGGATCATCACAAGAGATAGTATAAAAGAGAGATAGATAATATTTCCCAACTAGGGAACACATTTCAGCCAAGTATTCCTCTCACAATAGGAGAGCTATGATAAAATGAAATCAGGTTGATCTCTATTTATATCAAACCTCGTAAACATATTTTTTCAACATACAAAGGGTTAAACACGAAATAGAGAGGCCAAAATCCCTTATTTTCCCCCCTTTACAACTTCAAATTTAATTTGCACATAAAAATCCCCAAATTAAAGATGATGTGACCCTTCTAGGGAAACGATTTAGCATTAGGAGCAAGACGTCAATCTTGGAGGTGGAATATTGGGCCTCCAAGGGCCTTATCCTAAATTTATTTGGTATCCTCCACTAGGGTGAGGATCCTCCTCTCCCAAAAATGCCATGTTTCATCGATTAACACATGCACCACCCAAAACGCTAGCTCATGCATGACATCACCCCCAAAATGTGGTGCTATAGCCTCCAAAGGCAAGTCATTGGGGTGATGAATGGATAGGAAGGTTCCTTTAAGGTTCCAATCAAGCCTCCAAATTCTATCATAATCATCTGTTGTGCAGGCCATGGTATCCAATCCATGGGCTTCAAGCCCCAAGGAAGGCCAAGCTAGGCTTGTTCTTCCAATTATGTCCACCAAGAAAGATCCTACAAATATAATGAATATGCCCTCCAAGGATGTCAAGTCAAATGAATAATGATAAGTAAATCAAGTCAATAAAATATCCATCGAAGCATGTGCATAAAAAACCACTTCATCAAACTAAACAAGTGCTCAAAGACCCTATTCATTTTTCCAAATCTAGGTATCACAGGGTTGACAAGGCGACCTATTGTGCAAATCATTCCCAAGGCCAGGTTTTGTTTCCCAGGTGAACCCATCTCTAAGAGATGTGGAGAATATTATAAGGATAGGGTGTATAATTTTGGGCATGGGTTTCAAGACATACAACGGACCATAGTGTTTGATTTATGGGTGCCTTTGTAGAGGATGTGTTGCACCTTCATTTTTAATAAATTGTAACGATCCACCTCGTTACGACAACCATTCTAGAGATAGGTGCAATTTTTTTTTTTTGAAGTGTGTGTGTGAGTATGTACAAGGAGACAACTATAGTCTACTCGATTCTGCGCCACCACCTGATGACGATGCGACGCAGCTAGGATGAACATAAGAATATGACTAGGACGCATGATACGTAACCACAATATAAATGCAGATCACACGACAATAAAACTGGCTGATAAATATGAATGACCTCCCGCCCATCCTACCCTGCAAGGTTCGGACCTCCAAGACACATAAGAAACGCTCAAGCCCGGTTTCCCATCGTCTTTAACCATTTAAGGTCTCAGGGCTGGCGACTGTTCTGAGGAACATGGAGGTGTCTACTTCCCACCCGACACCAACAGATCAAGAAACCAACTAAATGAAATCAAACATGACATAATAAAAAGTACGATGGCGCCCCTTACGGAAGGTGTGCGACAAGGACTCTGACAACGAACCCCCAAGTTCACAATATATAAAGATCATCCACCCCAAAATACTCACTTGGGAAAATTTGGTTATGTAAATACAGGCTATTGCGCCACGTATGTTATTAACAATATTTTAAAAGTTACAATAACTTTGACATGAACATTAACCATCTAACGTTGATGTCATACCCCGAACCATGAGTTGGCAATTTATCCTACTTTCTATATGCTACCGACACTGGATCCATAATGACCTTACAAGATTTGATCATTCCTTAAGTTCCAATAGTTATGCATTAAAATACATCACATTTAGGTAATATTAATCAAATATTAAACATCATCCTTCATGAAGTAAAATGGCCATCTAAACAATAAAATCAAATGACAAGTTAAAAGGGGTTTAGTGGATGTGACACCTATCAATAGGTGAAATAACAATAAATAAGGATAGCAATTTAATATAAGAAGCTCTTATATGGTAATAGCATCACGATTAGAGTAGTCAAGTTGAATTACAATACACACATAAATATATATATATATATATATATATTTTTTTGGAACAATCTTATAATATAACCAAACTTAAAGGACAGTGACAAGTATCCATATCACATGACATCAGTTTGAATAATATCCCTATCATTATTTTTATCTTTTATTCTTTTCCAAGGACATTACGTTTGAACTACCTACAACCAAATAATCTTATCATCCAGTCAAGGACATCATGAGTGGGATCTTTTATATAATTATATAGCCATATCAATATTCAATGGTTTCATTAGGTATCGAAAATGTGAAGAGGCAATGCTTAAAATACTAAAATCTATCATATTCATAATTTTAATGACAATCTTAAAATACTAAAATTCATAATTTTAATGACACTCTTAAAATACTAAAATTAACATACTCATAATTTTAAAGACAATCTTAAAATACTAAAATTCTTAATTGTATAGACAATCTTTAAATACTAAGATTTAACATATTCATAATTTTAAAGACATTCCTAAAATACTAAAATTTTAAATATTAATAAAGACAGTAATTCACTATTAATAAAGACATGAATTCAAGATAACCATTAAATTTGTCAATGACGGAAGTAATCATCATAACTATAGGAACACTAGATTTGAGAAAATCGACATACGTCCTAAATAGGATGGCATTCTATAGAATATTAAAATTTTAATATTTCTAAATAAAAAGGGCAAGAAAGGATTTGCCAGCTATTAAAGTTCCTATTTTCCCCAATTTAGGTAACAATTAATTAAAGGAGTCTGTAAAAAGACCAGCTTCATAATGATAAGTAACAACAACCTTGGGATTTAACCAATATATCACACGGAAGGCGACAATCATTAGAACGATAAAAATTTAATGTCAAAATTAAAAGGGCGCTATCTGGAATGATAGCTATCACTATTAAGGAGAAAAAGGATAACAGAGGTTCGAAGATGCCAACGTAAAGAATAACTTCAGAAAATCGGTGACATTAACGCCTTCAAGATTCTACTCAATGGGTCAACAACCTGACAAAAATTCAGGAATTTCTGGCAAGTAATTACGGGATGTTAACTTCTGTCCGAAAGGTGCGGACAGTTACACCCACGCGCATACAGAATCCCAAGAGGGGGGTATCCTGACTGTAGCTGTAACACAGTCTTGAGACGCTGGAACCGGTCAGGAAGGAAAATAGCAACGGTTGAGGGAAAAAGAACAGTTAAAGGAATTAGCGCAGCTGTCAGACTGTCACGCTCAGCGTTGCCCGGCGAGCAGCATGACCCTTACTGCTTGAAAAGAACAACACCAAATTAAACAAAGATATATATAAATAAATTTTTAATAGATCAGGCGAAGGGCCACTTATCACGTCATGGAGGGAACTGTGGAAGAAGGAATTCTATAACAGAGTCGTGGAGTCAACAGATTCGTGTCCTGTCCACTGTCTTGCACATTGAACACTCAAATACAAGGGGGTTCCAAGGAAAAAAAAACGAATAACCGGTACGCGATTTGCCAAGGTTCAGTGGCGCCCCCTTTTGAAGAAATTACAGTTTATGGAAAGTCGGCACTAGCAGAATTAAGGGAAATCGAAGGGACAGTATCGAGCCACCCAGACGTAACCCAAAACGCACTGATCGAAAAGGAAAACACACTCCAACGCAGCCAAAAACGCAAGACAAGAAAAAAAATGCAATCTCTGGCGAATACGAATTTAGCAGTAATCCGCAATCGTTATTTTTGAGAGAAAAGGGAAAACGAGCAAGGTAGCAACTGACTCAATCTTGAAAATCAATACATCGACTAAAATCCCAGGACAGCGAGGTAACGGATCCGTGTGCAAACTTAAACTGAAGTGGTCTACAAAGGGGCAGAAATGGTGATTCCAAACTCAAATTTCACGCGTCGAGGAAGGATGGTAAATCGCCCTGGAAACTAGCATCCCAACATAAACAGGACCATATAAAAATTGCATCAATTCGAAGGGCCAAGTATTAAAGTTACAGCGTTAACCAGTATACTAGGCAGCGGCAAAAAGCAGAGAATCAGAAACTGATCTGGCGACCCAACTTTCCATAACTACAAGATTAAAATCGCACAGACCCCCACCGTCAATTAATTTCACCGTCCATAATTACAGCAGGATAATTTATTCAGTCAAGGATTACAGCACACAAGAATTTACATAGCCCAGAGTGAGGAAGGAACAAGGATTATACCGCACCATTTACATTTAAAATTGATGATTATATAAATGCTATCTACTTCATCATTAAAATCATACCGCACCATTTACATTTAAAATGGATGATTATATAAATGCTATCTACTTCATCATTAAAATCATACCGCACCATTTACATTTAAAATTGATGATTATATAAATGCTATCTACTTCATCATTAAAATCATACCGTTTCCTTATGCCCGCTTTCGAAGACGTCCCGTGCTCCGTGGCGCGTCCCGCGCTCCTTGCCGCACCTGCTCGCCGACCGCTGAATGCTCACCGGTACCTCCCAGCCAACGCTAGGGGTACTCTGCTTCCCCCTTAGCCCCCCGAGCCGCAAAGGGGCCACACAAGAACCAGAATAGAATAGAATCTCAGCTCGCCTCCACGGCTGAGCTACCACTCCCACAAAGCTGAGATTACACCCAACTCCTCACAAGAAAATCCGTCAAACCACAATTCGGCAGCGTAACGTTACGCTAACCCTTCCCCCTTTTCATCCTTCCTTTCCCTTTCTTTTATAGCCAAAATGAGACTCACCTACTTTCTTAATTAGTAATTAATTAATTTTTAATGACAATTCCCCTTGGACGATCTCCGTCGTCCAAGTGTCGCTCATCCATAGGATTCTCCAATAATTAATTTCTGTTTATTAATTAAAAATCTAAATTCCCTCACACCCCCAAAATCGCTCCTTAAATCTCTCCTAGGGTTCCTATATCCCCTCAAGCTTTTATTCGCTTTCCTAAAATGATGCTTTCTGAATTTTAGTAGTTACTTAAATGCAGATTCCCCTTTTTGCTTTTTTTCCCTATGTCTTCTACTTTCCAATTTTCTTTGTTTCCTTATTTTATTTTTATTTTTATTTTTCCTTCTCTCTCTCCATTATTTATTATTATTATTTTTGTTTAAAACCCCCAATGATAAAAGCGCTTAACATTCTTTTCAATATATATATACAACCATTTTATTTTATGAATTATTTCATTATTTAAATCCTAGTTTTTAATACTCCCCTCTTTAAAAATTTAAGTTTCCTTTATAATTTAAACGCCACGGGTTTTTATTAAATTAACTCCCTCAAATTTTACCCCCATTACAATTTTAGAATACTTTAATTAACTCCTAGGCGGGTGTTAGTTTATGCCCTAGGTTCACTTTTGGGGGATCTTTCTTAGGGCCAATCAAATTTATCTTAGGGATGTTTTATTCTAGGTTTGATTTGAACAGGGAGACAAATTAATTAGGGGGTTCATTTTAAGAATCATCATGTGCTAAGGTCTCATGGTCGTCTAGGCGGTCTCATCATCATCATCAAGTGACGTGCCCTTCAGGACA
>JASDQU010099830.1:57605-101160 GCA_032191745.1 Picea mariana
TTAATTAAAGTGGTCCTAGTTTCCAAGTGGTAGGCCACAATCAATCATATCTATACATTATTTTGTATTATATTAAAATAAATACCATTTAGCTTAAAATAAGTGTCACTCAATAGTACTATTTAGTAGTTTTATAGTGTATTGAATTTGATATAAGTTTTTTTATTCACTAAAAAGGCACAATTAATATGCCTTTATTAGTAAATCGATACAACTCATCAATAGCATTTTTAATCCAAGGAATCAAGGGAATTTGTAACTTCCCCTCTATTACGACAACAAATGGTGATGTACAACAGGTAATTTTTTATTTTTTTTTTATAAGGAAGTTAAATCTTCACAACGTAAATTAACAACATTGCAAGTGATACATCATCATAACTATAACGACACATAAGCAAGACATTAACATAATTAAAAGAGTCACATAATCAACAAATAAACAATGACTCAACCACGTGTCATCATAATTAATAGATGCACTTAATCAACACATCATCATAATAAATAACGACACAATCGAAACATCACGATCGACTGAAGAAAAATACAAATAAATGATCAACCATGTCATTGAACATTAGAAGAAATACCTACCCTACAAAGTTAGGACCTCCAAGACACATAAGGAATGCTCAAGTCGACGATTCATCTGATTGATTTTGACGATTTAAGATCTCAGGACTGGCGACTGTTCTGAAGAACGAGGAGGTGTCTACGTCCCTTAATCCATCACATATCATAACTCCATACTAGTTTATCAACGATACATCATCATTAACTAAATGGCGCAAGAGTAAGCTAGTTACTTAATCAACATACAACATCATTATTTTCATGGTACAACAAGTTGTTCTATTATACTTATCATTTTCAATTGACAATGAGCTTAAAAACAACTTAATCTCATAGGTTTAAATATACTTTTTGATATCCAGGAATGTCTTCTAGAAGTATGGAAAATATAAGATTATACATTCATTACAAAAACCCATAAGAAGATCAATCTTCTTAAACAATCAATTCATTTAACACCACTTTTACATTAGGTGTCCCCCTTATAAATCATTCAAGAATAATTAATTAAATCCACGATTCATCAATAAACAAGTGCAGTTGAGTAAGAACATAAGACTTTAATGATTAAAAATAATCTATGCAAACATAACTAAAAGTCCAGTACTAGGTAGAGGTCTATTGCATCGTTCCTTAAAATCATTTCCTAAGTTAAGTTCATTTTTGTTAAGCCTCATTTATCAATTGCATCAAGTTACTGTAACAAATACCATCCTTATGTAACACAACTAAATATCACTAAAAATGATTTATCTTAACAAAGAACACAATACGACTTCATTACCAAAATAAATACATTCAAGGTGCCATAAGGAGATCAATAAATAATTTTATTAGAAGTCAACCACTATAATATCCATTGAGAGAATCCAGAAAAATCATCCTTACCTAAATATATCAAAACGTCTCAAGATGGCTTGTAATTTCACATAATAAATTTAAAACACCCTACATTAAAAATAAATAAATCAATCGGCTTACAATTTCATACAAGGAAAAAAAGGAGATAAAACTTATTAATGACATGTGAGGGTTTCAATGCCAACTACAATATAATTAAGAATAAGGAGAACTACTCTTGTTGTAGAAACAAAGGGTTCATCTATGAAACTGAAATTTGATTTTTAGAACCCTAGGAAGATCGATTTCCTTAAGGGAAGCAAAAGGGTCTCAACGCTACCTACATAGTCCTCAAGGGTTATGAGTTTAGACCATCCCAAAAGTGTTTAACTGGAAGTGAAGTTTCTGGCGATTTATTTTGGAGTAGGAGGATATTAACCCTTTCCCAACCGGTTGAACTCGAAGAAAATCCCCTAAGAATAAACCAAACTCCAAGCATATCAGATCGTGATCGAGTGTTGAGTTTGAGCATATGCACTAAATACCAAGGGTAGCACACATCATGCATCAAGGAAGCACTCACACCGACTCCACGAGAAATCAAGGATGTTCGACATTATTTAGTGCACCGAAGCCCAACACACCGACCAAGCCAAGCACAAGTCCCAAGGAAGGATCCCACCGGGGGTGTATCTAACTGCATTACGCGTCTGCTAAGGTCTGCGAAGGGAGAAGGACATCGAAGCAACGTCTGCCACTGCATGGTAGCGAACATGCGAGTAAGATACCGTATCCCCAAATAGACTCCAGGCAAACTCTGCTTTTCATTCCACAGTCAACACTAATCAATACAATAACCAAGCAACTTTTGTTCACTAGGCGCAAAGGGTGTACCCCAACTCGTATGCAAAATCTGGTCTGAAGACGATGTGCTTTTACTGTTAAGGAAATACTTAAATTTTATTAAATATTAAAGGAAGGGTCAGAGGAAAAGGGTATCTCTAAAAGAGAGGCTCGACTAAAACCACGGAGGAAACAAACAATACAGGAAGAAAATCGCTTAGAGAAACCCGACCCATCGCTGGAAGAAATACTCGCTAAGGGGAAGGTGCACTTAACATACACGGATTCTGTCCATACTGAGCGAGCAAAGAAAGGGGGCGCATTATCTCTCGAAATTCTATCGAGGAAGGAAAGAAAAGAGGGGTGCATAGGCAACCCAAAAGTATTTCCAGTAGAGAGCATTGGGGAGGGAGAAAATTCCAAGGAATAATCATTCCAGAGTCAACTATGCAGAAGAGTTCAACATTCCTACAGGAAAAACATTGATACTCGATCCAATTAAAATGCAAAGATCAACTCTTAATTGCGTAGATTATGCTCACGCAGTCCTGTAGAAATCGATTGGATTGGGGAAAGAGAAAATCTTGGCACAACTTTTCTATTTATTTAGTTGAGAAGACAAGGGTAGTGTAATATTAAGAACCCCTTCTAGGTTTTATGAACACATCAAGATTTGGCCCATTACATCATAAACTTTTCAACAAGTTACGCAATGGAAAGAAAAACTTTGATTTACATCTCTCTTTCATATATGATGAGCCGTGAAGGAGATGGTTTATAAAATTAAGATTCAACACATTCTATTGCAAATACAACAACTATATTAAACAATAAAAATAAATGCAATTACAAATTCCATAAAATAACGTAATCGACGACAAATATGACTTGGTGATGATCTTCRGCAACTAGTTTTCCTTCCATCCTCCTTCTTGCTAATCGTCGAGAMTTCACTAGTACTTCCCAACCAACTCTAGGGGTACTCTTCATCCCCATTATCCCCCMAAGTCGAAAAGGGGCCACATAAGCACAAAACCAGAAATCCTCTATCTCCTAGCTTGCCTCGCAAGGTAGATCCAACACTTTCTCTCAATCTCGGTATCTCAACTCTCACAAGTAAAACCAGTCAAATTTTTGTATCATAACTTTGCCCATAACTAGTGATCCCCTTTTTCCATTTAGGCCATTTTCTTTATAGGAATTTCCTAAAAGCACTCATTAAATCACTCATAGTTGTCTCTTTATTCCCCTTATTGTCAATTAATGGCGACTTACTAAATCTGAGTTGAGTTAAAATAGGATTCTCCTTTAGTTAGAATAGTGTTTAACTAGACTCTAGATTCCTTTATATGCTTACACATTCTCTTATATTTGTTTCTTTTTTATTTTAAAAACTCCCTTTTAATATTTTCTTACACATATGTTCCTTAAACCAAATCTTTAGGATTACTTCATTTTGTTTAATTCTTGAATTTATTTACCTCATTTCCCGTTTTGATTTAGTTAATAATTTACTTTTAGTATTCTCACCGAACTTAGACTTAGTGTTAATTTTTTAATAGGCTTAGACTTTCACTTGGGATTTACAATTAATAATTTCAATCCTTAATTAATTAATTAAATCCAACAATGCCTTAAGATTATACAAGGTTTTATTATTCGATCAAGGTTTTCTAGGACACATAGATTCATTGACTCAAGTTTTATTTTTGAGAGAGTAAGGGATTCTAAGGAATAAGGACCCTTCCTTATTACACACTCCTTGGAAATATTCATGAGTGACTGTCTCAATCTTCCCTCATGGCATCATGGACCTCTCGAACTAGGTAATCATTAACCTACAATTTGAGCCACGACGAGAGTTCTAGTAGGTTGTGATAGGGATGATGTCACACCTCTCCTTCAATATCTAGTCTATGTGCATGGACCCTTTACTCATTATGTGAGTCATATTAGCAATATTTCGTCAACCTTCATCCATCAACAAAACAGTTATAATGATTCATATACAACATCATAATATAATCGATCATATGTCACATATTTATAAATGAAATACTAAAACCAATACAATCCACTCCTCGACTCAAACCAGAGTCCAAGAAGGTCCATTGATTCCATTGGCATCCACGATCGATCAATTGTCCGACACATTCAAGAAAACTTTTCAATAGCATCTATCAATACATATATATCAAGTACATTAAATCACAATCGTCAACATCATCATAAAAATCCATAATCGCTTCCACGCAAGGGTCCTCAAAGAATAAGTCGATAACATGTGCTTCCAAGAGGGATGTTACATACACCCCCTCTTGTTTTAAACTTTGTCTCGAAGTTTTTATAGTATATATATAATGCAGTAATAAAAGTATCTGACAAGATATATATGTCTAATCTATAAAACAAGTAAGGAAATTGTTGGTGCATATCATATGCRTCCTCCCAGGTAGTCGAGTATGGGCTATAATTGTCCCACTACACCTTGTCTTGATCGATTGTTCGACGCCATAGATTTTGAATGCAATGGTCGAGAATATGTATTGGCKCTGCCATGATTTCACCCTCGTCCAAAACCTCCAAGCAGCTCATGTCAATCACATGTGTGATATCACTAACATAATATTTCAGAAAAGATACATGAAAAACATCGTGCATACACCTCAAAGAATCAAAAAAGGATATTCAATAGGCCATGGGTTCTTTCTTTTCCACAACTTCTAAAGGTCCCAAAAACCTAGGAGAGAGTTTAGCACCCTTTCCAAACTTAATCGAACTCTTGTGCGGTTTTACCTGGAAGAAAACTTGGTCGCCAAATTCATAATTGTGGTCAATGCGATGTGAATTAGCATAACTCTTTTGTCGATATTTCACCTCTTTAATCCTTTGTCTTATCGATTGAATTTATTCTTCCATTCCTTGGATCACTTCTAGTCCGACTTGGACCCTATCCTCAAGTCGATCTCAACTCAATGGTGTATGACATGGTCACCCATAAAGAAACTCAAACAATGCCATATTAATGTTACTTTGATAGCTATTGTTGTATACAAACTCTATCAGTGGAAAAAAATCTTCCCAACGCTTTAGTTCATCCACCACATACATACACAACATATCTTCAAAAATTTGGTTCGTTCTTTCTGTCTTCCCGTTGGTATCGGGGTGATATGTTGTACTAAAGTTCAGTTGTGTCCCCAAGGCCTCTTGGAAGCTGGTCCAAAATCGTCATGTAAACACCAATCCTCTATCGAATATGATCCTTCTCGACACACCATGCAATATCACGATCTCGCTGATAAAAACTCTAGCTATGTCTAGCGCCTGATACATAGTACGTACATGAATAAAATGTGCACTCTTCATCAGAGTGTCAACTACCATGAAAATCAAGTTCTATTTCCTTTCCATCAGTGGAAATCCAACTATAAAGTCTATTGAAATGACCTCCCATTTCGATTGATGGATAACATGTGGATGTAAGAATCATGTCGTGTTTCTATGCTCATCTTTCACTAGATGACATTCTAGACATCATGCCACGTAACTAACTATGTCAGCTTTCATTCCCTTATAGAAGAATAAAGGATTAAGGTCTTCCCTCATCTTCATGACTCCCAGATGAGTCATGTACACTACTCTATGAGCCTCGGTTAAGATCAAATTTATCAATTCATCGTTAGGCATTATGTAAATACTTTCGTTAAATATCAACAGTCCGTCATCGTCCAATGTATAAACTTCAATTTTTTTACCATCATGGTTTCTGGTTCACTATTTTCCTTAACCTATTTATACCAGTCATCGTCGAACTCTATAGTTAGAATATTTTCTCGAAGATTCGTCCAGAGGGGTATCATTGACAATACACATGGTATTCTACTCAACGCATCAACCACTTTGTTTACCGTACCCTCTATGTAATAAATATCGAAGTTGTATTCGCCAAGTAGATTTGACCAATGTCTTTGTCATACGTTCAGGTCACTCTGTGTAAATATGTGTTGCAATCCACAATTATATATCTTTAACTCGAATTTTTAGTCCAATCAGATAATCTCTCCATACTCTCAAGGCATATACAAAGGCTAATAACTCCAAATCATGCATTGCATAGTTCTCCTCACGATTTCGTAATTTCTTTGAGATGTAAGAGATTACTCGACCGTCTTGTATCAACGCTCCACCCAAAACTTCCTTGGATGTGTATGTGCATACCAAGAATTCCTTGTCCATGTCGAGGAATTTTAGTATCGGCACTGTCGTCAAAAATTCTGTGAGCCTTTGAAATGCTTCCATGGATTTCTCGGTCCATAAAAACTTCTCGTTTTTCTTCTGCAATTTTGTGATCGGATTTGCTATCTTTGAAAAACCTTGGACAAGCCATCGGTAATATCCATATAAACCCATAAAGTCGTGTACTTCTTGTACGTTTTTCGATGAATTTCATTCCATAATAGCTTCTACCTTCATTGTTTCCACAACAATGCCTTCGCCAGATATAACATGCACTAAGTAATGAATCCTTGATTCGTAAAAAGAACATTTCGACATTTTCCAATATAATTTGTTTTCCCATAAACACTCTAGTACCAAGCGTAAATGTTTGTCATGTTATTTTTTCATTTGAGAATATTTCAGTATGTCATCAATGAATACTTGAAAAAACTTGTCCAAGTATTCAAGGAACACCACATTCATCAGGGTCCTCTAGATGTATCTCGATACCATGGTGTCTGTCTAGTTGGTGTTTGACGATGCTACGATTCTAATGTCGTCTGTCTAGTTGGTATTGCAGGAGTCCTTCCTTGACCCCCATTGTTCAGCTCTTCCTCAGATATGAGGGCCTTCTAGAAAGCATCGTGCAACGTCTGAGGCATCAGAATCCTCATCTTCACACGAATGTTGGAGTTAAGGCCGAACACAAACTTTTTGAACTTAAAATTCTCTGTGTTCATATGGCAGGCATACATAAGAAGCTCCATCAATTGAACCTCATACTCCAGCACCGTATGACCACCCTGTCACAAGGCGTTAAACTCATTGTGCTAGCGCTCAATGAATTCCTATGAAAAATACCTATCTCGGAACCGATCCTCGAACAATTTCCATGACACACCTTTTACGACCATGTTTAGTTGAAGTAGGAGCGTCTTCCACCATAGAAGAGCAATTCCCTTCAGCTAAAATACCCCTATGCAAACCTTCATGTTGGAGGTGTAGTCACGAAGTGAGAAGCACATTGCCATGTTTTCCAACCATGCCTTGGCGGTTGAGCCATCCGTGGCACCCATGAACTCAGGAAACTTAACCTTCTCTACTTCTTTGTAAATTTTACCACTACCAGTTGGAGTGCACTATGGACCCTCATCGGGTACAGGCAACCTAGCCTCATTTGTATCTAGTCGGTTAATCAAGGCCTCTCACATCCTATGAAAGGACCTCATCAACCAAACCACGTCTCCCACAACAACATGTTCATGTCCCATGGATTGTTTTTCTCCTTGGGGATTAGACCCCTCTAGCGTGGATGCTACAGGAGGAATCACACCTCTTCTGCTAGAACCACGTCGTTTACCTCTACGATGTCCTCTAACCATGATCACCTACATGGACAATTTCAATTTTAATTAGCAATAAGTTACTAATCAAGTGTTTAATATAGTGGAAGGCGTAATGATCCCAGTCGCAGGGTTGAACCTCTCTCTGATACCATATGTAACGTCCCCTCCATTACGACAACAAATAACGATGTACAACATGTAATTTTTTTATCTTTATTTTTTTTTGCATGAGGAAGTTAAATTGGCACAACGTAAATTAACAGAATCACAAGTAATATATCATCATAACTATAACGACACATAAGCATGGTATTAACATAATTAAAAGTGGCACATAATTAGCACATAAACAACGACTCAACCACACATCATCATAATGAATAGTTTCACCTAATCAACACATCATCATAATAAATAATGACACAGTCAACACATCACGATCGACTGAAGAAAAGTACAAATAAATGATCAACCATGTCACAAAACATTAGAATAACTATCTTCCCAACCTACCCATCAAGTTTAGGACCTTCAAGACACATAAGAAACACTCAATTCCAGGATTCATCCAATTTATTTTGACCATTCAAGGTCTTAGGATTGATGATTTTTTTTAGGAACGAGGAGGTGTCTACATCCCTTAATCCATCACATGTCATAAATCCAAACTAGTTTATCAATCATACATCATCATTAATTTAATGGAGCAAGGGTAAACTAGTTACTTAATCAACATACATCATCATTATTTTCATGTCACAACACGTTATTCTATTATACTTATCATTTTCAAGTAACAATGAGCGTAAAAACAACTCAATCTCATAGGTTTCAATATACTTTTTCATATCTAGCAATGTCTTCTAGGAGTATGTATGGAAAACCTAAGATTATACATTCATTACAAAACCCATAAGAAGATCAATCTTCTTAAACATTCAATTAATTTAAAACCACTTTTACATTAGGTTCCCCCAATATAAATCATTCAAGGACCATTAATTAAATCCATCATTCATGAATAAACAAGTGCAATTGACTAAGAACATAATACTTTAAGGATTAAAAGTAATCTATCCAAGCATAAGTAAGAGTCTAGTACTAGGTAGAGATCTATTGCGCCCACCCTTAGAATCTTTTCCTATGTTAAGTTCATTTCTATCAAGCCTCATTTGTCAATTTCATCAAGCGACTGTAACAAGTACCGTACTTATGAAGCGAAACTAAATATCACTAAAAATGATTTATCTTAGTAAAAAAACACAATAATACTCCATTACCAAAACACATATATTCAAGGTGCCATAAGGAGATCAACAAATAATTTGATTAGAAGTCAACTACTAGAATATCCATTAAGAGAATCAGGAAAAATCATCCTTACCTAAATATATCAAAGGTCTCAAGATGGCTTGTAATTTCACATAAGATATTTAAAACACCCTACATTAAAAATAAAGAAATTAATCATCTTACAATTTCATATAATGGAAAAAGGGAGATCCAACTTGTTAACAACATGTCAGGGCTTCAATGCCAACTACAATCTAGTTAAGAATAAGGATAAATATTATTGTTGTAGAAAGAAAGGGTTGATGTATGAAACTGAAATTTGATGTTTGGAACCCTAGGAGGATTGACTTCCTTAAGGGAAACAAAAGGGTCTCAACGCTACCTACACAGTCCTCAAGGGTTATGAGGTTTAGACCATCCCAAAAGTGTTTAAATGGAAGTGAATTTTCTGGCGATTTATTTTAGAGTAGGAGGATATTAACCCTCTCCCAAGAGGTCGAAATCCAAGAAAATCCCCTAGGAATAATGGGATTTTGTTATCCGAGAATAAAATCCAATCATATCATATCGTGATCAAGTGTTGAGTTTGAGCATATGCACTAGTATTGAATCCAGGGGTTTGACGTCTACCAAATTCAATCAACAGGCGAGTGACACCCTTGAAGCACATAGTGCATCTTGAAGGTAATGTCACATAATTAAAATAGAATGAAGGGGAGTGGCACCCTTGAGCACATATTGTGTCCCGAAGGGCATGTCATGATTTTAACTATGGTAACTTAATAAACCTAGTGCCTAGAAAACTATGCCTCCTTTCAACCTGTTCGGCCTTAAAATGAATGATGCTATGAGTGAAATTTAATAACACATTTTTTTCCCTTAAGAACTCTCGCTGAGCCTAGTGAATTTAAAACCTACGTCTAAGTAGAATATGTGAACCAAAAAAAAAAAAAACTAAACGGACATGTAACAAGAAGGGGGTAAAGAAAATTCAAGCATTAATAATTAATGTAAATTTTTTAATGAAGGTTTAATTATTAAAGGGTTAAAAGGTTGCTTTTGTCTAAACTTGCTAATTATGAACTTAGTTAAAAAAAAGGGGGGGAAACTTATATAAAAAGGGAACCTTAAAGAAAAATGGAAACTTAAAGAAAAGGGGAAACTTAAAGAAAAAGGGAAATTCCTAACTTAGTAGGGAATCTAGCCTTTGGAACTTTTTATTTGTGAACTCAACTATACTTTAAGTAAGGCGTAAGTCATTTAAGAAATGTAAGGGAATAAATGGACATCGAGGAGTGTTTTTAGGAACACTTTCAGGTGGGTGAAAGAAATAGGCTAATTTGTTTAATTTTAAATTGATTTTATGGTGCGACTAAGGTATTAGGTGACATGTGTACGGGGGAGGTTTATCCTAATTAAATTTAATAAAAATAATCTAATGAGGGTTTGGGAAACTAATTGCTAAGAAAACTCTATAAAAATGATGGCAGAGGAGGAGTATGGATCACGTCTGGTATGCGTAAGGTTACGCTGTTGGAATTGTTTTTCTTGACTGAATTTCTCTTGTGGGAGTTGAGATACCCAGCTTGGATAACGAGTGGTAGCTCGACCTTGCTGTTGGACACACCGACTACATTGAGAGGGGGGGTGAACAGTGTAGGACTCTTTTTTTCAAAACTCCTTAGCTAACAATCACCATTAACTCATTACTCATTTCTGTCATTTATAACCAGTTAAATGTCAACACATATTAACAATATATCATCAACAAGTCATCACCACAAGGAACACAAAGAACACAAAATGTATGTACAATTTTCTTTTTATTATGGACTACAATCCTTGGCGTTTTTCAGCAACAACTGAATAGAGTACAACTCTACAAGAGAACCAAATCTATGATGGAAGACTCAGCTGACATCCTCAACACCAACTAAGATGAGGCAACAATCGTCAACAAATATCGATTTCTAACATAAACAAGTGCATCAACCATGCACCAATCTGTGACAAACAACCTATAATCAACCTGTACCATACACAAGTGCATCCAACCATGTACCAAGTATATACTAATCATGTTTCAACTAATAATCAACAATGAATCATCGATATGTACCAACATCATCAACTATACAACTCATGTATGTGCTAACCCATCAACTGCTTGTCTCAACCATGACTAGTTTTGGATTAGTCATCAACCCTAACTTGAAATAATCATAACTTTGTACCTATAATGAATAAAGATATGAAAGGGTAAAATCATGAAGATGGGTTACACTTTTGCTCATTTTATGAGAAAAAAAACTGTATTTTCACAAGTTCATCAACTTTCGGCATACACAAGTATTTTTTTTATTTAGAATTTCACTTTACAGTAAAAACAAAACTTGTGAAGAATTTTGTTAGCTTTCCAATGACTATTTTTCAATTTTTTTTATCACGATTTGATATGTCAATTTGACAGTTGTTTAACAGTATGTTCCTTAAACATGAAAGGAATGATAATGAGTAACGTTTTTCTACAACAATGTATCTATTATTAAACTTATGTTTTTAAGAAACGAAATATACTACAACAATCAATAGAGACTCTATTTTATTATGACTATAATTGTGAATCTAATGGATGAATATTATAATTTCTAGAATTTTTTGAATTTGACCAAGCTGAAAACGTTGCAGATTTTAAACACGTGTTTTTCTACACCTTGTGTCTATCTTAATTTTTACTTAAACCTAAAATATAAATATACCCTTTTGAAAAGAACAATTTAAGGATTATGAATATATTTTTTTCTACATTTTTCACTGTTTATTTTTAGAGATACCGATATTTCATTTCACCGAAACATAATGTCTGCTGAAAATAATATGCAGTGATTTTAAAAAAATAAAAAATAAAATTAGACAAAAATAAAGAAAATGAAAACAAATTATAGGAATTGAAAGTAGATTCAATTTTGGAAATCCTGGTGTCATTTTTGAAACCAAATTCTCAGTATTTCCAGGAGTCCGCAACCTCCGAAGTTTAGGTAAGCTTGGGGCAATTCTCTAGTTTTTGTTTTCAGTCCCAATTTCATGTTTTCAATCGAAATAATCTTTCGGCTGAAACCTAGATTTTAACAGAATCCATTAAAAATAAACATTTCGGCCAAAAAGTCTTTCGGCCAAAATATTATTACCATGGGAAAATAATTCATCGAAAAAACATTATACACGAATTTCAAGGGCGTCATCAGGGCGTCGTTCAATTTGACGTGCAAATTTTTGGCCGAAAGTTTTTTTGGTTGAAAAATATCCTAGCAACATTTTTTCAACCAAAAAATTGCCGCTAGAAATTTTTGAGACCCGATTATCATGAAAGTGTTACCCATCTTCATGATTTTACCCGAAACTGATAAAAAAATTTATTCAGTATGTTTTATGCAATTCTTCCAGGTTTCACTACTTGGAACCTCTTAGAAAAGGAGTTATAGAAAAAATGGCATACCTTGGTGAATTCTAGCTTATTCTAGAGAGAGACCTTGTAGAGCGTGCCCCACACATAATATTTTTTGAATATTGATGATACTATTATAAATAATATTAAATATTATACTCTAACCATCATAATTGGTCTCACTGAATTTGGATCTATTATTAATAGTTTTTTACATTGTTACCTGAAACACATGTTTTAGACTAGTTTCCAGACTAACCACAAACCCTATTTTCCACAGAGTGTATCTCCAAAAATACAATGACCCACAAGATGAATTTTTTACCACATATACTTGGATATGTTTCCTAATTTGAATATCAATCTCACGATCTAAATCATTATAGAAAAAAAATTATTACGAAAATGGTGAGATGACTTGTAAATAACATACCTTAGAAAACATCATGAAACAAATTTATCCTCTCTTGAATTCCAGTCCTCTTTTCTTCACCTTCCCTCTGAAATTTAGATTATATATTCTTTGGTTACCTTATTCACCTATATATCTTCAATATTCTCAAGTTTTCCACACAAAAATTTCTCAAGAAGCTCTCACAAGAAGCTCTCCATCAATACTCCAAAAGATATTCTCACAAAAAGCTCTTCATTGATCCACAAAGAGGATGATCTAAAAGAGACAATTTATATCTTATTTATAGTTTCATCCTCTAGGTCACTTAACCCATTTTTAGTTCACTTACCCCATTTCTAGGTCACTTAACCTATTTTCTTTATTTTAGGGTTAACCATTTTCCATAAATAGAAAGTTGTCCAATGTTTTATCATTTAAATAGTCCTTCTTGATTTTATCAGCTTACTTTATCATTTCTTGATTTTGTCACTTATCTTTATTACTTAAATAATCCACCTTGACTTTGTCACTTTATTTTATCATCTAAATAATATTAACCCATTTCTAGGTCACTTAACCTATTTTCCTTATTTTAGAGTTAACCACTTTCCATAAATAGAAAGTTCTCCAATACTTAATCATTTAAATATTCCTTCTTGATTTTTTCACTTCTCTTTATTATTTAAATAATCCACCTTGACTTTGTCACTTTAATTTATCATTTAAATAATGATTTCTTCTTTTAGGTCACTTTGAATTCCTTGACCTTGGGGGCTTCAAGCCTTCATGTGGGGGTCCTTCATCTTCGTAAGGCCATAACTCTAAAACCATGAGAAGTTATGTGTCATTCCACATACCACCGGAAATGACATGACAAGCACTATCCATCTAGGATAGTTTGACCAACAATTTCCTTGATATTCATCTCATTATTCCACATACAAGCATGGGTCCTCCAACCATTCTTATAGGATAAATCAATCTGCAAAGCCTCTTCCCATGACGGATTTCACCATAAGGGGACCACTTTGCAGTTCATCCATTTGAGAACATTATCAATCATGATAAGACAATAATGACTCATCTATACATTTTTCCAACAATGCATCATATACGAATGAAACCACATTGATCCATCTTGATCATGTATCAATGACAACTCATTGATCCATATTAATCATATCAATGACAACTCATTGATCCATCTTCATATATGCATTCTCATCAAGGAAAATACATAGTACATTACATCAGTCATCAATCAATGAATTCTTTGGCATCAATCAATCACTTGACATCAATCAATCAAACCATTGGCATCAATGACAACATGATCCAACAATCTCCCTCTTTGGCATTGATTCTAATACCAATATTAATGTCAACACCAATTACCAATTACTAATGTCAACATGTAGATAAGGGATGCTCTACATTAATAGTCAATGTGACTATCTCTCCCAAATGTGGCTATCTCTCCCAATCAATAATCATCAATCACATTAATGTGAGTATCTCTCCCCCTTTGACATCAATGGAAAAGGTCCATTTTCCTCTTGGGGTTTCTCCCCCTATGTGAGTACCTTTGATATTCCTCTAAATAATCTCTTCCCTTTTGAATAAGGGATATCACTCTGATGTAGTGCTGAAAATACATCGAACATACTCCCCCTGTGACCATTGCTCCTCCTGGAATTATGCCTCTGTGCTCTTTCTTCAAATATAGGGATCTTTTCTAGGTATGCATCTATTAAATATCTCCTCCTAGAATCATGGGAATAAGAATGACTCCCCCTATGAGTATGTCTCTTATATCTTCTCTGCGAGATGAACAATGTGCTACCATATAATGATCCTTGGACCTATTCATGCATCAAACTCATGTTATACCAAGCATCATGAAGCAAAATATATGTCAACAATGAAATAAAGAATCATGATAAAAATATCAACCAAGTACATCTTGTACAAAATGTGTGCTCAACATACACAACACCTATGTACATCAACCATGTACATCAACATCATGCAATGTGCCAAAAGATATCATCCATGGAATGTATCAATCATATGCCTCTATCAACATTCCAACATGTGCATCTACCAATATGCCAACCATGTCCATCCACAAATATGCCAACCATGTGCATCTACCAACATGCCAAACAATGTATCATATCACTCATGATATGTCTCCATCATGAACCAAGTGCTACAATAATGTATCTTAAACAAATGTCAATTGTTGTGCTAATAAAGTAGTACCGATGGTGTAGTATCATCAAGCATATTCCATATACGAGTTTATCAAAACATATACACCATCATGCACCAACACCACAAAATGATGAATTCCATATATGTATGTCAAATCATCCATAAAAAATGTGTCAATCAACCTTCTAGTAGGTTCCTCCACCAGTGTACTAGAAACGTACCAATCATGTATCAACTATAGTTCATCAATATATATCACATAACCAAGGTGCCATAACTTCACTGTTATAACCAACCTTGTTCTTCAACAGAAATGCATCAATCCATACTCATGGGTTAGTGCCATGCACCCAAGATTTTATTTTACATCATCACCTTACATAATCCAATATACAATCATGAGAGGCTACAAAAAATAGTGTCAGAACCTGCAACAAACCATGTCAAACCCTACATCATAGAGTTATACCATCACATCAAACTTCAATCCTTGTGCATAGCCCTTAGGCTTCACCACATATACACGGCATGCTGCACAGAAAAATCGTGTATGTACGTGACCTATACAAGGTTAGGCTATGCATGTACATGATTGATACCACTATCAACCGTGTATGCCTCAATAGATGAAACTTTTGAACTTCCCTTTAGTATTTCATTATATTCTGGTTGCTCTGTCTTCTTAACCCACTTCTATAGATGTCTTTGTTCTTCAGAACTTGAGCTCTTAGCATCCATCTTTTCAAAGATGTCTCCCTTCCTTACTTCATTCCTTCTTCCAGCCATGCTATGTGAAGTCCTCATCGTGGAATTTATTCTTTTGTTCCAACACTCCTGGGATTTGTGGCCAAATCCACTACAGTTGTAGCATCTCATGGTGTTACAATGAGCAACAATTTTTCCTACTTGATCACATCTCCAACACCTTATGTTGTTATGAAATCTTCCATTATATCTTCTTTCAAAAGATCTACATTCAAAAGCTTTGTGACCATATTCATTACATGAATAGCAATGCCCATGAAAAATACTTTCATACATTTTATTTGGTGTCCCAAAGATAGCTTTTTGATGTCTTCATTTCTTTGTTCTTTTGAAATTTTCCTTTCCTTGTGTAGATGGTTGCTTTGCAACATTTTCTTCCTTCTTTGATGGACTTACCTCGTGATTATTTAGGGTGCTTGCTTCAACATGTGTAGCTTCTTCTTTGTATCTAAGTCTTGATTTATCACATGGTGATCTTTGACTTTCCAAGATCTCATCCAAGATTCTTGAGCTATTCAAGAATTTGTTTGACTTTTCTACCTTTTTTCTAAGGTCAACAACTTCAGCTTCTAACTTATGACGTGATTCTTCCTTTTGATTTATTTGATCCTTCAATAGTTCCTCTACCCTTTTGGCTTCTTCAATTTGGGTCTTGAGATGGACAATAGTTTCAAACCTTTTGTTAATCTTATCATCTACCTTCATATCTTCTTTTTAGTTCTTTAGTCTTTTGATCTCTTCTTCCTTTTCTTCTAATTGAGACTTACTACTTTCTTCTAGTTATTTAAGCATTTCTTTTAAGTTCAAGATGTGCCTTTGACTTTTCTTGAGAAAAATTTTAGTGTTATCTGAAAGATAGCTATATTCTATATAATAGTGGTCAATGCTATATTCATATAGACCTCTTTCAACTTTCTCTTTAATCTCCAACAATTTTTCCTCTACTTCTTCCATGGGATAACAATCAATTGATTTTATCCAAACTACTTCTAGATTTTCTTCTTCACTTGTAGAGACAAATTCAACATCATCACATTTTGAATTATTGCAATCAATGGTTTGTGTAGATTCTTTACCTTCATTTGAAATTTGTTGAATATATTCCCTTTTTTCAACATCATCTCTTTTAGAAATAATTCAACCAAGAGTTTTTGGAGATTCTTTACCTTCATGTGTCTTCATGGAGTTGTCTTCAAAGTCTTTCTTCTCCTTCTTGCTTTCATATGTCACCTCTAGCTTTAGCCATAGATCTTAGGCGAAAGTGCATTGTTCCACGATTTCTTTGATAGGGCTTGAGAGTCCACTAATAATGGTATTGATATCCAATGCATCATTCTTCTTTCCTTCCCTTTGAGATGAAAACTTTGAATTGTTCTTCAAGGGAACCAATCCACCAATGGTTGCCTTCCAAATAACTTCTCCCATTGGCTTTAAATGTAATCTCATCTCTATACTCCAAGTATAATAGTTTTAATCATCAATGATTGAAACTTAATCATACATTTGTGTGTCTATGGATCTCCTTCAATCTTGTTAAGGATTGTAGTGAGGGCCCTCTCTGATACCAATTGTTGGACACACCGACTACACTGAGAGGGGAGGGTGAACAGTGTAGGGATTTTTTTCTCAAAACTCCTTAGTCAAAAATCACCATTAACTCATTACTCATTGTTGTCATTTATAACTAGTTAAATTTCAACACATATGAGCAAGATATATCAGCAATATATCATCAACAAGTCATCACCACAAGGAACACAAAGAACACAAGATGTATGTACAATTTTCTTTTTATTACAGACTACAATTTTTGGGGTTTTTCAACAACAACTTAATAGAGTACAACTCTACAAGAGCACCAGATCTATGATTCACGACTCAACCTACACCCTTAGCACCAACTCAGTTGCGGCAACAATCTTCAACAGATATCAATCTATACCATAAACAAGTGCATCAACCATGCACCAACCTATGCCAAACTACCTGTAATCAACCTGTATCATAAACAAGTGCATCTAACCATGTACCAAGTATATAAAAATCATGTTTCAACTACTCATCAATAATGACTCATCAATATGTACTAGCATCATCAACTATAAACCTCATGTATGTGCCAACTCATTAACTGTTTGTCTCAACCATGACTAGTTTTGGATTAGTCATCAACCCTAATTTGAAATATTCATAACTTTGTACATGTAATGAATAAATATTTGCAACTAATACACAATGTTCTTCAGTGTGCTTAATGCAATTCCTCCAGGTGTCACTACTTGGAACCTCTCAGAAAATGAGTTATAGAAAAAATGACATACCTTGTTGAATTATGTCTTATTCTAAAGAGAGACCTTGCAGAGCGTGCCCCACACAGAATATTTCTTTAATAGATATGAAAATGTTACACAACATACTAAATACTGCAATCTAACCAACATAATTAGTCTGACTAAATTTGGTTCTGTTATGAATAAGTTATGACGTTTTTACCCGAAACACTTGTTTTAAACTAGTTTCTGGACTAGCCAGAAACCCTATTTTCCATGGACTGTATCTCCAAAAATACAACGACCCACAAACAGAATTGTTTACCACAGATACCTGGATATGTTTCTTCAATGTAATATCAATCTCACGGTCTGAATCATTATAGAAAAAAAATTATTGCTAAAATGGTGAGATGACATGCAAATAACATACCTTAGAAAACATCATGAAAATAATTTATCCTCCCTTGAATTCTGACCCTATTTTCTTCACCTTCCCTCTGAAATTTGGCTTATATATTCCTTTGGTTACCTTAGTCACCTATAGATATTCAATATGCTCAAGTGTTCTACACCAAAAATGCTCAAGAAGATCTCACAAGAAGCTCCCCATCAATACTCCAAAATATATTCTCACAAGAAACAATCCATTGATCCACAAAGAGGATGATCTACAAGAGACCATTATTATCTTATTTATACTTTCATCCTCTAGGTCACTTAACCCTTTTTTAGGTCACTTAACCCATTTTTAGGTCACTTAACCCAATTCTAGGTCACTTTACCTATTTTTCTTATTTTAGGGTTAATCACTTTCCATAAATAGAAAGTTCTCCAATACTTTATCATTTAAATATTCCTTCTTGATTTTGTCACTTCTCTTTATTATTTAAATAATCCAGCTTGACTTTGTCACTTTAATTTATCATTTAAATAATGATTTCTTCTTTTAGGTCACTTTGACTTCTTTGACCTTGGGGGCTTGAAGCCTTCATGTGGGGGTCCTTCATCTTTGTAAGTCCATAACTCTCAAACCATGAGGAGTTATGTGACATTCCACATATCACCGGAAATAACATGACAAGCACTATCCATCTATGATAGTTTTACCAACAATTTACTTGATATTCTTCTCATTATTCTACATATAAGCATGGGTCCTCTAGCCATTCTTCTAGGATAACTCAATCCGCAAAGCGTCTTCTCGTGAGGGATTTCACCATAAGGGGACAACTTTTGAGTTCATCCATTTGTGCACCTTATCAATCATGATAAGACAATAATGAGTCATCTATACATTTTTCGAACAATGCATCATATACGAATGAAACCACATCGATCCATCTTCATCATGTATCAATGACAACTCATTGTTCCATCTTCATCATATCAATGACAACTCATTGATCCATCTTCATCTATGCATTCTCATCAAGGAAAATACATATTACATTACATCAATCATCAATCAATCAATCATTTGGCATCAATCAATCACTTGACATCAATCAAAAACATCAATCAATCAAACCATTGGCATCAATGACAACATGATTCAACACTTGCGAGGTGAGTTGGGAGCTATATTTTTTTGGCATTGTGTGTGTGGCCCTTATCATCTTAGGGGGCTAACAAGGAAGAAGATTACCCCTAGCGTTGGCTGGGAGGTACCATTGAGGTATCAGTGGTTGGCAAGTAGGACTTGGATGAAACACGAGAGCGGGACAACAATATTGGTTGACAAGCAGGACTTGGACGAAATGCGAGCACGGGACAACAACAACAGAACCTTCTCTTAAGGTACACATGTTTAACTTTCGCAAGTGTAAATATTTTAATTTATGTGGTTTTACATTAGCTCGAATGCGATAAAGTTTTTGGGTTCTGTGGTGTAATATTTGGGTCTGCACTTTGTTATTTGTGGTCTAACTTTCCCAGCTTTGGTGCGAGCACCTTCAAGTATTTCCTAGACCCCATAGATTTTACCTTGCGCCTTCCTTGTTCCTTCTGACCCATTAACTCTTCCTTTTGTTTATTATCTTTGCTTGGGTCGGTTCTTCTGTCCATAACCAGGCTTGACTCCGTGCATCTCTGGGCGTACCTCAGAAATCGTTTATTCCTTCCCTGTAAATCTATTGTTAGTGGATGGATAGTTTTGTCCTTATACGTGCCTCCAAATTTCCAATAAAGCGATAATTCTTGGGCGATTTATCAATAGATATAGGTGTCGTGGTTAAGTACATCTTTGTCTTATCTACTCTGTTAATTCAGTCCTTGCAATATCACTATAGATGGTTGGATATGAGAAATATTAAACCCTTGCAATTGATTCATATATTGAGACGGTTAGCTGAACCCATCTGATGCATGGGCCGTTGTGGCAATTTATTATCACTATAGATGGGAACTAAGAATATTTGTAATAGGGCTAATTTAAATGATTGCAATTTCTGCAATCAATTTGACCATCCCTGGGGCATCTCTATTGAAAGGTGCGTGTATGGGAAGGCACCTTCGCCCTCGCCATTCCTCCCAGCGAATTATTTTTAAATTTTTATATTCTTCCCTTATAGAAATTTGTTGTAGACGGAGTTACACCTTGTTTCATTATTGATATGGTGCGATAATGCTTTAGAGGTATTACTCATTGATTTAGTTCAATGGATTTTCAAGGTTATAAGAATAAAAGAATTGACTTCCATTATCACTACTTGGTTACCACTCTAAATGGTTCCTCCTTATAGAAAATATTCACCGCCAAACATCTGTATATTCCTCCTTGGGCTCGATGACTTTTCCAGAATGCTAGGCACATAGACATCTGTTTATTCTTCCTTGACATTAGCAATCCATCCCCTCCGTCTTAGCCTGGCTCTCCTCGGCGAACTGACAACTGCATTTGTTCTCAGAGCTACTAGCATGCCCCTCAGCGCCATCCCTCTCTGGTTTGTGAGTGCCTTTATTTCTTAGCGGGTGTATCTAATGTTCCTTCGTGAGAACCCACCTTGTAAACTCTGTGCCTATTAATTTCAGAGCGTAAAGTGGGTGGACTGTTACTGAAATTTCCCCTTGATTGCGATTTCATTTTTTGGTTTCTCATTTTTTTTATTGAATCCACATTCTTGCATGACCCCTTGCCTCTACTTGTCAAAATTTCAATTGTTGCAAGGACCTGAGATGGGTTGGTATATGGAATGTGGATTCAATTTCATCATGTGTGTAATTTTTTTTATTTATGGAAATTGTATTTTAGAACTTTGGTTAAGTGTAGGAAGTGTTTTTTTTTTTTATGTCCCTTGGTTGTTGGCTCAGCGAAATGGCCACTGCCTTCACTGCATTTTTACACCTTTAATTCACCTCGGACATTTCCGGGGGTCCCCCTCCCTGGCGAATTATGTTTTCCGTTGTGAACTGAATTAAGTACTAACAACTCAATCACCCAATTGATCCCTTTTCTGTAATCACTATTGAAATTTCTCTTCCCAAGATAGTGAAATATATCACTGGCAAAAATTCGTTGCTTTTAATAAATTTATAATTGTTGGAACATGAATTAATTAAGAATCGGTGGCATAGCAGCGTGATTAAGTTGCTTTTAACAGTTTATAATTTTTTTAGAACAGTGAATTAATTCAGAATAGGTGGAATGGTCGCATGATATAATCGCCCTTCAGTAGTTTTAATTGTTCTAGATCAATGAATTAATTTAAGAACTGGAGGAAAGGCAGCATGTTATAATTCACTTTTAATTGTTGTTAATTGATAGAAGAGTGCACTCATTTAAGAACATGTGAATGGCAGTAGGAATATGCTTTCCTACATTTTTATAATTTGTTATAAGGTCACTAAGCTGAAAAACATAGGGATGGCAGTAGATATTATAATGGCTTTTACATTAATTTTATAATTGTGGGAGAAGGGTATAATTAGAGAAATTATAATATAAATGTTTTTTTTTAATAGGGCACTAACCTGTTGAAATCGAATAGAATGGATTGGAAATATAGTTGATTGTCCTCACCTAAACTATTGTATACTATCATGATGTTAGTGTAATTCCATTATGTTCTTTTTTAATGATAATTTACTATTAAAAGTTGTCGTTGTTCTTATTCATAAATGTTAGAAGCGGTTGTAATTAAGATAGATGGGAGAGAAGGATTATTCCCTGAGGAACGAACTAAGGTATTTACATTCAATTTGTCTAGTCTTAAAATTTTGAAGAGTTATAATTTAGATAGAAATTGCATTCTAAGGTTATGGTACTTGTTAATATTGAATATTAAACTGGAGAAGTGGTGAAAGGCGTAGTTTCTTTTTTATTTTGAAACTACCTTTTACTGGAAGGGTATAAATGTCACTTGAAAATTGTTATATGTTTTAAAATTAGGTTGTGGTTGGTTACAATGTGCTATGACATGGTCCTTATGTTGGTAAAGTTTATTGAGATACTTCTAGGCTGGTGTGCAGTTAAAAAGGGAACCACTTAAGAATGTCTCGTAAGAAAACAAGAAAACTATTTAAATGTTGCGCAATTTAAAAACGTATTGAATGTAGTTACCATGGGCTTTTCTTGGCATGATTGATATGAGGGATTTCATTTATAGATTTCATTTAAAGTTTGATAGTTTAAGATTGAACCTTAGGTGCTCTGGTTTGTGTCATGATTGAAGGGTTAGAAGTTGTTGATGTAGCCCTTAGTTACAAACGCGCTTGTCGCATTGTGGCGTCATGATTCCTTATGATTCGATCATTGCGCGCATCAATCGATAAGTGCATAGGTTAACCTAGCATTGAGTCATGTGCTTCCCGATGTGGGTGTGGTTTTTCATTGTAATTAATGTTTGTACTTGGTGTTGTAACGTTTTAATGTGATTGGTTTCTTGCTTGCCATAAATATTCTAGTTACTTGTTTCATTGATGTTGGTTGCGTTGGGTTGGTCTGATGATTATCCTTAGCTTAGTATGCTTGTCTTGCTTGTTTCGTGTGGGATGTACAAACCACCTTGTTCCTCAGAAAAATCACAAGCCTTGAGACCTTAAATTGTCAAAATCGATGGGAACCTGGGCTTGAACGTTTCTTACGTGTCCTGGAGGTCCTAACCTTGTAGGGTAGGATGGGCGGGTAGTCATTTTTATTCTTCATCTGATTGAATGTTGTATGTTGCTTCCCACTGCATGATGTGTTAGTATGCTAGGTCGTTATGTTTATTGTTGTGTTTTGCATGCATTGTGTTTGTCATCGTGTTGCGATGTTAGAATGTATTGTCATTATCACTTTCCTACACACAAAAAAAATATGTACTTATTATGCGAGGCTTGTTGTCATAACAACAGGGTTCATTACATATGGTATTAGAGCCGCTTCGACCCATGACTTGGGATCACTATGACTTCCATTGATTAGAAACTTGATTATAAAACGTCGCTAATTAAATTGATTTGTATTCATGTAGGTAATCATGGTTAGAGGACACCGCTGAGGCAGACGACCGGGTGCTAGAGGAGGAGGCATGACGACCCCAGTGGCATCCATGCCCAAGGGGTCTAGCCCCCAGGGAGACAAACAAGTTGTCGAGCAGGAACAAATAACTTTGGGCGATGTGGTTGGACTGATGACGTCCTTTGAGAGGATGTCTGGGGCATTGATCATCTGTTTGGATAGAGATGAGGCTAGCGCATCGACACCTCATGAGGGTCCACCGCGTGCCTCAATTGGTACTGGTAGCATTCATGGTGAACTCAAGAAGGTCAAGTTTCTTGAGTTCCTCGGTGCCCCGGAAAACACAACCGTCGAGGCATGGTTTGAGAATATGGCGATGTGATTTGCACTTCGCGACTATACCTCCATCTATTGGGTATGTGTTATATTCTTTGCACGAGTAGTAGTGTCTGTGCTGGGCGCGGGGGTTTGGGGGCAATGCCCCCAATTTTTTTTTTTCACACTGGGACCGCATTTTCGGGACTGCATTATATTTAGGTGGTTTTTCGGCCGATGGTTTTCTATTTCTGGTTAAGGAATTAGGGTTTTTTTGACTAATCTAGGTCATTGGGTTGGGGTTTTGGATGTCGCTGGCTCTTATATGTATTTTTTATTGTAAACATTGTAACACAATGAATGAATATAGAATATGTTGGTTTTCCCGGTTTGGGTTTCAGGGGGAAAATCTGTGTGTAATGTTTGTATTTGCCATTGTATCTTTTTTGTTCTTTTTTGAATATCTGTTTGCAGTAGATATTGTACAAGGTTAGAATCTACACCAACATGGAAGTCCGCATGGTGCTCTTTCAACTGAAGGGGAACTCTCTTCTCTAGTGGAAGATGCTTCTATCACAATTGAACATGGTCGTCGAAGACATGTCATGGGAATTATTCGAGGAACGGTTCCGAGAGAGGTATCTGTCAGAGGAATTCATTGAAAGTTAACTCAATGAGTTCAATTCTTTGCAACAGGGAGGTCATATAGTGCCCAAGTACGAGGCCCATTTTATGGAGCTACTTTGGTATGCTCCACACCTGAATACTGAGAAAATTAAGGTCAACAAGTTTGTTCTCATCCTTAATGTCAACATTTGTGCAAAGTTGAGGATTTTGATGCCTCAAACCTTGCATGATGTTGTCCAGAAGGCCCTCATAGCAGAGGAGGATCTTATCAGTGGGGGTCAGAGAAAGACTCCAATGAGACTAGCGGGACAAGCATAATCTGGTCCACAACAACATCAGACACCATCTAGACATTCACTAGGATATCGTGGCACCCAGAGAGGATCCACTTTCACTACACATCGATGACCAACTCCTCAAAAGGGGACTCCTTATAGAGTACCACAACACCAATAGCAACGTTGATGATAGCAGCAATAGTTTAGGCATGTTCAACAGAACAAACTTGGGTTCCAGGCCAGTTGGTCGTCAACTTCTACTTCAGGTACTAGGATTAGTAGACCAAAAAAGATTTTTTGACATGTGGAGAGCCACATTACTAGTGTGACTACCTAGTTGAGAGGACTAGAGCATCTAGATCATTCGAACCCACTACTATGAGAGATTTGGGCAAGTCCCATCAAATTCATGCAGTGGTGAATAATCGGTAGGAAGAGCACCAGTCAACTGTGCTTGAGATGTCACGTACCATCGTTGACCAGACCCTTAGTATTTTGATAGATCCAGGTGCTACAGAGAGTTTTATTTCTAGGGTAGTGCTAAAAAGAATTAAGGTAAAGGAATTTGAATAGGATGAGTTTAACTTTGCAGAAATGGCTTCGGGATCCAAACATAAGGTTGGAGGGAAGGTTACAGGTTGTAGCTTTAACCTGGGAAAGTTTTTCATAAGGGCCAAATTGTACATCACAATCTTAGGGTCTTATGATGTCATGATCGATATGGACTAGTTGGAATCACATGAGGTATTACTCAACTGTAAGACAAAACGGTTGAGATTGGTCAATGATGAGGGTCAGGGACACGTTATTGTAGGTAGGAACCAGGGAGTTTCCCTAAGGTGCATCCCTTACCTACAACTACGAAAGAGCATGCACAAGGGATGCTAGTTATATGTTATCCTTGCGTTAAATGAAAAAGGTGTGGCAGAAGGATTGGAAAATCTTTTGGTAATACGAGATTTTGTCGATGCCTTCCCAGAAGAGTTATCAGGGTTTCCACCTGAGAGGGAGTTGGAATTTACCATCAACCTAAAACTAGGAACATAATCGATAGCAAGAACTCCTTATCCGATGTCGAACCCAGAGTTAGAAGAGTTGAAAATGCAACTAAAGGAGTTCTTAGATCTAGGAATTATACCTCCACGTGTGTCACTGTGGGGTGCGCCTATAATTTTCATATGGAAGAAGGATGGGTCATGGAGTGTTTCATTGACTACCATTAATTGAACAAGGAAATGATCAAGAATCAATATATGTTGCCAATGATTGATGATCTGTTTGATCAGATGAAAGGCATGACGGTGTTTTCAAATATCGACTTGAGATCAAAGTATCACCTGTTACATATCAAGGAGGAAAAAATCCCTAAGACCGCATTTAAGACAAGATTTGGAAATTGTGAGTTTACTATTTTATCGTTTGGACTGATGAATGCCCTAGGGGTATTTATGAGCTTGATGAAAAGTGTGTTCCGTGAATGATTGGACAAGTTCGTCCAAGTATTCACTGACGATATTTTGATTTACTCTCAGACGATGGAGGAGCATGACGGGCACTTGAGCATGGTACTACATTGTCTATGAGAGAACAAATTGTTTGGGATGTTGTCGAAATACTCGTTTTATGAATCGAAGATTCACTACTTAGGGCATCTCATCTCCGACGAAGGTATTAATGTGGATCCAACAATGGTCAAGCCTATTATGGAATGTATATGCTGACGAATGTCTCAGATGTGCGTAGATTCATGGGTTTAGCGAGATATTATCAACGACTCGTCGAGCGTGTTTCAAAGATAGCAAATCCGATTACAAAATTGCAGAAGAAGAACAATAAGTATGTTTGGACCAAGAAATGCATGGATGCATTTCGGAGGCTCAAGGAGTTGTTGATGACAACACCGATACTAAAGGTCCCTAACATGGACGAGGATTTATTGGTATGCATGGACGCATCCAAGGAAGGATTAGGAAGAGTCTTGATGCAAGACGATTGAGTGATCGCTTACATCTCGAGAAGGTTGAGAAGGAATGAGGAGAACTATGTAATGCATGATTTGTATTTGTTAGCCATTGTTTATGCCTTGAGAGTATGGAGATACTACCTTATTAAACAAAAATTAGAACTAAAAATGGACCATTGTGGTTTACACCACATCTTTATGCAAAGAGACTTGAATGCATGACAAGGACATCAGTAGGAATTTCTAAGTGAGTACGATTTCGAGATTAATTGCATAAAAGGAACAATGAACATAGTGGTTGATGCATTGATTCAGAGACCATGCATATTTTTGGTGATGCCTATTCAGAAGAATCTATGTGAAAGTATTATAACTTTACAATGCGATGATCACTGGTACAAGGAAGTCAAGGATTTTATTGAACAAAACACTATGATGGTACCAAAAATTGAGGGATTTACTATGGACAATGACGATTATTGAGATTTAAAAATTGAATTTACGTGTCTCCCAATGACGATTTGAGGAGTTTGATCCTAGATGAGGCTCATAGAGCAGTGTACATGGCTCATCCTAGAGTCACGAAGATGAGGGAAGACCTTAAACACTTATTCTTCTGGAAAGGAATGAAAGCAGACATAGTCAACTATGTGGAAATATGTCTAGAATGTCAACAGGTGAAGGCTAAACATAGACATCCGACAAGACTACTACAACCACACGCTATTCCAAAATCGAAATGGGAGGTCATTTCAATGGATTTCATTGTTGGATTTCCACTGACGACGAGGAGACATGACTCGATTTTTGTAGTAGTCGACACTCTAACGAAGAGTGCACACTTTATTCCAGTGCATACGACGTATCAGGCTCTAGAAATAGCTATAGTTCTCACCAACAATATTGTGAGGTTGCATGGCATGCCTAAGAGGATTATATCCGATCGAGGATTGGTGTTTACAGGACGATTTTGGACGAGTTTCCAGGAGGCCTTGGAAACCCAATTTAAATTTAGTACCGCATATCACATGGAGACAAATGGGCATACCGAACGAACAAAATAAATCTTGGAGGATATGTTGTGTATGTACATGATGGACCAATATAAGCATTTGGCGGAATTCTTGGCACTGGTAAAATTTTCATATAACAATAGTTATCAAAGCACCATTAAGATGGCACCATTTGAGTTTCTTTATGGGAGACCATGTCTGATGCCTTTGAGTTGGGATCGGGTTGATGATAGGGTCTTGGTGGGACAGGAAGCAATCCAAGATATGGAAGAGAAAATTCAAACAGTAAGACAAAGGATCGAGTAAGTGCAGGATCGACAGAAGATTTATGTCGATGCGCATCATGTCGACAGTAGTTATGAAGTTGGAAATTGATTCTTCTTGAATGTGAAACCACATAAGAGTTCGATCAAGTTTGGAAAGAGTGCTAAACTGTCTCCTAGGTTCATGGGACCCTTAGAAATTGTGTACAAGAAGGGGCCCATGGCCTATCAACTAGCCTTGCCTGATTCTTTGAGGTGTATGCACGATGTTTTTCATGTATCTGTTTTGAGACATTATGTTAGTGATCCTACACATGTGATTGACATGAGTTACTTCAAGGTATCGACTAAGGGTTCTCTCACAAAGGATCCAATCCGCATTCTGAACCATCGCATTCGACAGCTACGACGTCGAACAGTATATTAGGTCAAGGTCCATTGGAACAAATATAGTCTGCACTCAACGACCTGGGAGGATGCATACGATATGTGTCAACATTTTCCATTTTTGTTTGATATCTAGACTTATACACATTATGAGATATTTATTTTGGCACTTTTATACTGTGAAACTTCGGGACAAAGTTTAAAATAAGAGAGGGTGTATGTAACATCCCACTCTTGTGTGCACTTACCGAACTTATTCTTTGAGAACAATTGCATGCAAGTGATCTGGTTCATTATACAATTGGCTATTTTGATTATGATTATGAGATGTTGTGGATGTGATGATATGTTATTTTTCTATATTTACATTGATGGGTGTTATTGAATGGGTTTCCCTAAGTGCGCAGGTCTYGAAGTTAGAGGATGACGATGACATCGATGGATATCCTTGGACTCTGGATCGAGTCAGGGAGTGAACATGTTATGGGTTGAATGATTTTGATATTACAGATGTTACATAGGACTATATATTATGATGTTAATTGTTATCACTGACACGTTTCATTGGTGGATGCAGGATGATGGTAGCTTGCTAACCAAACTCACATTTGGATTAAAGGGGTCATGCATGACAACCAGATACATTGAGGGAGAGGTGTGGAAGTAGCCCTGCCAAAGCCTACTAGCACTCCTGTTGTGGTTAGAACTATAGGTTAACGATAACCTATTTTGAGAGATCCATGATTCCATGAGGGTAGACTCTGATAGTCTCTCATGATGATTCTAAGAGGCGCACAATAAGACAGGATCCTTATTCCTTAGAGTCCCTTTGTATCCCACAATATCACCTGGCAAAGTATTGACTCCAGGGGTTTGACATCTACCAAATTTAGTCAAGAGGCGAGTGACACTATTGGAGAACGTAGTGCATCTTGAGGGGCATGTTGTGTAATTAAAACCAGAATGCAGGTGACTGACATCCTTGGAGCATGTCGTGTGTTCTGAAGGGAACGTCACGAGTTTAAATATGGTAAGTTAATAAACCTAGTGCCTATAAAACTATGCCTCCTTAGGACCCGATCGGCCTTAAAATGAATGATGGTATGAGTGAACTTTAATAAAAAAAAAATTCCCTTAAGAACTGTCGTAAAGCCCAGTGAATTTAAAACCTAGGTCTACCTAGAATATTTGAACAAAAAAAAAAAATCTAAATGGACGTGTAACAAGAAGGGAGTAAAGAAAATTCAATAATTAATAATTAAAGTAAAAATTGCTAATTCTGAACTTAGTTAAAAAAGGGGGGGGGAACTTAAAGAAAAAGGGGAATGTCTAACTTAGTAGGGAATCTATCCTTTGAACTTTCTATTTGTGAACTCAACTAGGCTTTAAGTAAGGCATAAGTCATTTAAGAAATGTAAGGGAATAAAGGGACATTGAGGAGCACTTTTAGGAATTATTTTAGGTGGGTGAGAGAAATAGGCTAATTTAATTAATTTTAAATTTATTTTTTGGTGCGACTAAGGGATCATGTGACATGTGTATCGGGGAGGTTTATCCTAATTATATTTAATAAAATAATATAATGAGTGCTCGAGAAACTAATCGCTAAGAAAACTATATAAAAAGGATGGAGGACAAGGAGTATGGATCGCGGCTGGTATGTGTAAGGTTATGCAGCCGATTTTATTTTTTTGACTAAATTTATCTTGTGGGAGTTGGGATACCCAACTCAGATAACGAGTGGTAGCTTGACCTTGATAGGTGAGTTGGGAGCTATCATTCGCTTGTATTTTTTGTGTGGCCCCTTTGCGGATCGAGGGGCTCATGGGGAAGAAGAGTACCCCTAGCGTTGGCTGGGAGGTACCGGTGAGGTCTCAACGATTGGAAAGTAGGACTTGGACGGAGCGCGAGTGCAGGACAATAGCAGCGGTTGGAAAGTAGGACTTGGATAGAGCGCGAGTGCGAGACAACAACAGTGAAACCTTCACCTTCTCTTAAGGTACACATGTTTAACTTTCACAAGTGTAAATATTTTAATTTATGTGGTTTTACATTAGCTGGAATGCGGTAAAATTTTTGGGTTTTGTGGTGTAATATTTGGGTTTGCGCTTTGTTAGTTGTGGTCTAACTTACCCAGTTTTGGTGTGAGCACCTTCGAGTATTTCCTAAGACGCCATATATTTTACCTTGCACCTTACTTGTTCCTTATGCTCCATTAACTCTTCCTTTTGTTTATTATCATTGCTTGGGTTGGTTCTTTTTCCATAACCAATATTGACTACCTGCTTCTCTTGGGGGTACTTCAGAAATTGTTTATTCCTTCCTTGCAAATATATTGTTAGTGAATGGATAGTTTTTTACTTATAAGTGCCTCCAAATTTCTGATAAAGCGATCATTTTTGGGCGATTTATTAGTACATATAGGTGTCGTGGTTAAGTACATCTCCGCCTTTGCTACTCTGTTAATTCAATCCTTTCAATATATTAATCATTATAGATGGTTGGATCGTTATATATTTTTGGGTGCCTCAGAAGCTATGAGAAATCTTAAACACTTGAAATTGATTCATATATTGAGATGGTTGGCTTAACCCATCTCATGCATGGGTCGTTCTAGTAATTTATTATTATTGTAGGTGGGTATTGTAGGGCTAGTTTAAATGAATGCAAGTTTTGCAATCAATTTGGCCATTCCTGGGGCATCGCTATTGAAAGGTGCACGTATGGGAAGGCACCTTGGCCCCATCCATTCCTTCTTGCAAATTGTTTTTAAATTTTTATATTCCTCCCTTATAGAAATTTGTTGTAGACGGATTTACACATGGTTTCATTATTGATATGGTGCAATAACTCTTTAGAGTTATTAGTCGTTGATTTAGTTCAATGGATTTTCAAGGATTTAAGAATAAAATAATTGGTGTCCATTATCGCTACTTGGTTACCGCTCTAAATGGTTCCTCCTTATAGAAAATCTTCATTGCCAGACATCTGTCTATTCGTCCTTGGGATCGACAGTTTTTCTAGAATGTCAAGCGTGCATACATCTATTTAATACACATGTGTGCAAGAAAATACCAAATTGGAATTTAAAATAAGAAATGAATAAATGTGAGAGAATATGTGTATGCATAGAATGGTATCTAAAGTCTAACTACCACTAGTTTAACTAGAAGAAGACTCTTATTTTAACTCAACTCGGATTTATTAAGGCGTTAGTCATTAATTGGGAATATGGGGAATAAAGAGACAACTAGGAGTGATTTAAGGAGCACATTTGGGAAATGTTAGGGAAAATGACGATTAATTTAAAAAAAATATGTAATTACTTGTGCAACTTGGGGATAGGGTGACAAGTGTAAGGGGGAATAAGAGTATCCCTAGCGTTGGTTGGGAGGTACCAATGAAGTCTCTACAGTTAGCAAGAGGGAGGTTGAAAGGAATTCCAATTGTTGAAGAACATCTCCAAGTCCAACCTCATCGGTGACAATATTCTCATTTGCAATTGAATTGTAATAAGATTGGATTATATATATAGTTTTGTTGCTTAATTGCAATTAAAATAACCCTGATATCGAATTTCTCCAGTTATTGACAAATTTACAATGTGAAATGGAAATATTCTAGTATTACTACCTTTCATTTTTATTTATCTAAATATATGGGAGTTATATTTGTTGTATTCTTGTAATCCCTTGGATTCCATTATTTAATTTGCTGCTAAATATAATGTAACCAGATCGCATTTTCTTTCTACCATCATTTAGAACTGCGCTTAACATGCTTACCTACATGACCGAAAATTTAACATCTATAACGAATGGGAGCCCTTTGAAAAGAATTCATTGTACACATACCTGATCATTGGGATTGATTTTTTGGTAGGTATGATAGTTTCAATTAATGCGCTTCTGTGTTAAAGGGGTACATTATTTCTTGTGTTAGTCCCTTGCATATGATTTTGAAATGTTGATAACTTGGAAGGAATTTTGGTTAAGAAACTAGTATCACTAACCCTTGATTTCTGAACTTGTTGTCTTTTTAAAATTTAAACCAGATTTCATTTTCATCTTCCCTTTGTACAATGAGTGTTGGGGAGAGCGGTTTTCTTGGTAGATAAATATCTTAACTATTGGGAGAAGTCACCTGCACAATTGAATAGGTAAGCTGGGTTTTTGTAGAACCCAACCTTCTGACCACCGTAAGTGTTTTTCCCGCATGTGGCCATTTAGAAGCGCTGAAAATTGGCAAAGCAATCCACGACTACATAGTAGAAATGGATTCAGTCAATGTAATGCATTGACGGGAGTTGAATGTAGCAATGTGTTTCTAGTGTGGGAAAATAGATGATTCCCAACACATATGGATTAATTACTTTAGAGAAGTGTTATCGTATGGAACACAATGATATCTAGGTATGTAAAAACTGGGTATGCTAATGAACCAATAAAACTCTTTTTTCCAATCGTACAGGACAATGTCTAACCTAATTTTGTAGCCATTGTGAGTGTTATCCCAACAAATGCTTGCTTAGTATTTCTACAACAGGGTAAGGAAATCCATGGAGACATTTTTAGAAATGGTTTCGAATGCCACGTTGATGAGAGAAATGTGCTCCTAGACATGTATTCTAAATGTGGATCTGTAGATATGTCCTTCCATGTGTTTGAGAAAATATTTCTCTAAGAAATGAGATCTCCTGGACCTCAATTATTTCAGGGTATGGAGCGAATGGATATGGAGAGGATGCTCTCACACATTCTAGAAAATGAAAATGATATGTTTGATGCTCAACCACATTACCCTTGATGTTGTCCTATCTACACGCAGCCATGAAGGTTGGGGTTTTCGAAGGGAATAAATAATTGAGTGCATGAGTGGATACTATCGGATTACACCAGGACTGGAACACTACGCCTGTGTGATTGATCGTCTTGGTCACGCTGGGCTCTTTGATGAGGAAGAGAGATTTATCAATGAAATGCCAGCAGAACCCAATGCCTATGTGTGGGGTAACTTGTTGGTTGTATACACAACTCATGAAAATATAAATCTAGGACAATATGTCGGAGAACAACTTCATGAATTGGAGTTTGTCATTGAAGGAAATTTTATGTTTTTGTCAAGTATCTATGTTTTTGCTGGAAAGTGGGACCGTGTAGCAAAGGTGAGAGCAATCCTGAAAGTTAGAGGATTAAACCAAAGGCTAGGATGTAGTTGGATTCGAGTCAAGACTAAGGTTCATCGATTTTGTAGGAGACAAATCAGACCCGCATTTGGAGGATATATGAAATGATAAGAGAGCATGGCTAATCAGTTTCAGGAATTGGGGTATTTCCCTGATACAATAGTTGTTTTGCATGATGTGGATGAGGAAGAGAAGGAAAACATCCTTAATGAACATAGTGAGAAGATGGAAATTTACCTTTGTGTTATAAAGGCATTCCCAGGGACACCTATCTGCATCATCAAGCACCTTCGTATGTGCAAAGAGTGTCACAGTTCCACAAATTACATTTCTAGGATAGTTTTTATTGGATAATATCGGTAAATGTAGACATAAATTGATCTCCCTATATCCACCTAGATCTAGAACAAAACAAGACAGGGCATGGCACTTTCGCTAATCTCTAATCATTGAATATATTATCAAAGAAATGATGTGTGACATACCTTTGAGTATCTCTTTCTTATGTCTTTGTTGTCCCTGCTTCGCTCTATTTCTCTTATGGTATTGATCCTGCAATTAAACACAAACCAACCAAAGTGAAAGAAATAATAGTATATTCAATGAAGACTTATACATGTGATCAAGGAATCATGTAATAAAATAAGAATTATTTTATGGGAAAGAAACATGCCACTGTATTATATTAAGAGAAAGTAGAAGATACAACCAAATAGCCTTGGTGTCGCTAAGTTTCCTTTCGGTAGCCTTTGCTCTTGACACACACACTTGGTCCAAGTTTGCATGAATATGATCCACGATAACTTGATAAGATGAGATGAATCCTTCAAGAATCTAATGTAGAGTACCTCACACAATTCACAGCCTATTCAACCTTAATGATTCCTTACTTACTCTTGCTTAATACTTTTTCTTACTTAATTCTTAACCTTTTCCACGATAAATCCATCATTATATAGGATAAATAGATATGGTTAAAGAGATCAAGATGATCCCACCAAATCAGAGAGGTAGGTAGGATCTCAACCACACGGATGCCACCTCATATTCTAGAAGATTCCTTCAAGAAATTTCATGAACTTCTTCCTTTTTCTCAGTTTTAGAATTTCGTCGCACCTTTTCTATAAGGAGATAATTTATCTCTTTGTTTTCAAAATGGTCTTTTTTCCCTTCTTCTTTTTTGGATCAACCATATATTTATCGAATATTTATGAAAATATATCATTCGTATCAATACGTGAACAAATAGCCCGATCTGAAGTGAGCGATGGATTGGAAGGAAAGGAATTGATGAAGGTGAGTGGAAAAGTTTTTAGTTGGGAGAAGATAAGGTATCTGGATCTGGTATCATTGGGTGGAGAAAGGATAGAACTTCTGTCACAAAAAATGTAAAGAGTTATACAAAAATTGGATCAATGATAGCGATCCAAAAAATTTCAAAAGGAAAAAAGGGGATACTTTTTATCGAAAACTTACAACAGCTTACCAAACAAAGGCTAAGAGAAAAGAGAGAATAGGAATAATTGGCATTACATNAAAAAAAAATTTTTTTGGGGGGGGTAAGGCCAGAAAATTCTTTGATTGATCAAATCGATCGAGAAGCTCTTCGGCAAGTTTGACCGGACTTGGGGTTGGAAGGGATGATTCTTTCATACATACAATATTTTACCCAATCTAATAGAAAATGATCAATGAATGGATATTCTTGTCCCTTTTTCTGTTTTTGCTATTATGTCCAATTACATCAAGAACCTATTTTATCAAAATATCCACAAAATTTTCCAGCCCAATTAGGATCTTATCTAATGAATCTTGGATCCTAATGAGTTGAAAAAAAATTGAATATAAGTATTCATTAGCATATGAATAGGGAAATAGGATGGTAATGGGGCGTGGCCAAGTGGTAAGGCAGCAGGTTTTGATCCTGTTATTCGGAGGTTCAAATCCTTCCGTCCCAAACTTATTTCATTGGTTCCTTTTTTCTGTTCTCTCCCTCTTCCCTTTTTTCTTTCGTAAAGATAAATCCAAAATTTCGTTCTACTTTTTATCATAATTTCACCATACTTGTCGGAAGGGAATGTGATTACAATAGGGAAGGGATAAAGGGATATCTCTGTGGTGCAAGATGGGAATACAGATCAATTTGAGATAAGGTTCAATTTATGAAATTAGCCCATTGGATGTATGCTGGTCCTGCTCATATTGGAACTCTACGAGTAGCTAGTTCATTCAAAACTGTCCATGCCATTATGCATGCTCCTCTAGGAGATGATTATTTTAATGTAATGTGCTCTATGTTAGAACGGGAAATAAATTTTACTCCTGCAACTGCTAGTATAGTAGATCATCATGTACTAGCACGTGGATCTCGAAAAAGAGTTGTGGATAATATTCTTCGAAAAGATAAGGAGGAAGGTCTCGATCTGATCATATTGACAACTACATGTACCTCTAGTATCTTGCAAAAGGATTTAAAAAACTTTGTGGATAGAGCATCCATAATCTCCGATTGCAACGTCATTTTTGCAAATGTGGATCATTATCAAGTGAATGAAATTTAGGCAACAGAGAGAACTTTGGAACAGGTGGTTCGATATTATTTGGAGAAATCCTATAGATAAGAAACATTGGATCAATTCGTAATAGATGCACCTTCTGTAAATATAATTGGCATTCTTACTCTGGGCTTTCATAATCGACACGATTGTCATGAGTTGAGATGTTTATTAAAAGATTTGGACATTAGAATTAATCAAATAATTCTTGAAGGAGGATCTGTAGAGGATTCGAAAAATTTACCAAAAACTCGGTTCAATTTAATTCCTTATCGTGAAGTGGGCTTAATGACAACAATGTATTTGAATAAAGAATTTGGGATGCCTTATGTATCTACAACTCTTATGGGAGCTGTAGATATGGCCGAGTGCATTTGACAGATAAAGAAATATATTGATACCTTGGTGGCTCCTATTTTATCAAGCAAAAGGGTTGACTACGAATCCTATATCAATGGACAAACTCCATTCGTTTCCCAAGCTGCTTGGTTCTCAAGATCTATCGATTGTCAGAATTTTATGGGGAAAGAAATAGTCGTTTTTGGTGATGCAACTCATGCTGCTTCAATCACTATGATACTTGCTAGAGAGATGGGAATTCACATGAGTTGTACAGGTACTTATTGTAAACATGATGCATAATGGTTCAAAGAGCAAATTAAAGATTTTTGTGATGAGATAATCATCATAGATGATCATGCTGAAGTAGGAGATATTATCGCTCGTATGGAACCCTCTTCAATATTTGGTACTCAAATGGAACGTCATATTGGTAAACGTCTTGAGATTCCCTGTGGAGTTATTTCTGCACCAGCTCATATCCAAAAAATTTCCTTCGGATATCGACCCTTCCTGGGTTACGAAGGTACTAATCAAATAGTTGATCCAGTTTATAACTCATTCGCTCTAGGTATGGAGGATCATATTCTAGAGATTTTTTGTGGTCATGATACGAAGGAAATAATGACTAAATCATTATCCATGGATATGAGTACAATTTGGAATCCTGAAAGTCGACTATAATTGAATAAAATCCCACGTTTTGTCAAGGACGAAGTAAAGAGAAACACAAAAAAAATTGCACGACGAAAGGGCATTTTGAACGTTACTGTCGAGGTAATGCACGCAGCTAAAGAAGCATTAAGTTAAGTACCTGATCAATATNAATTCATTTATTACATTGAGTGTATTCTATACAAAAAGAGTGGATCCAATTCGATACCTATTCCTCTCATATCAATTGAGTTAATGACTATTCATAATCACATGTCAATCATGATTCGAGATCTTAAAAACATCGTCTGAAACGATGTGGTAGAAAGCAACGTGCGACTTTACATAATCGGTTTCGTGGATATGGATTATGACATCCAAAATTTCATATTCGGATCAAATACCCTTGACTCAACATTATTCTTATTTTAGAATATACTCTCCAAGTCACTCTCGTTTCCACATGATTCCATACAAATATGATGAATATTTGAATCGTTCTACCAAGGCTGTTACAAATAAAACTAGGATTTTCTCTCGATGCATCTAACATCTCGTCCCAATACAGTGCCAATCAAACAATTCATTTATCTTTTATTCTGGATTGACAATAGTGTATTGTCTCGATATAATTCATCCATTCACAATAGAAATAGATATCTTAGGTTCATCATTTATCAGTGATCCTATCCAATCATGATAATTTTGTCGACGGATCATTTATTCATAACCTAGATTACTTTATTCTGGAATGGTGGATCGAAATTATTCATATACATATATGAAATGATGAGTGAATTATTTGGTCATTCACATAGGTTTTTGACCCCTCCCGTTGTTATTTAACAACAACGATTGGTAAGATTATATTTATCGGTTCATATTGAGTAACCTCGCATTCCACTTCGATCGTATATATATACAGCCTGCGGAAACCCTACAGGCTATGTTTAGAGCAACCTATTGAAATCAGGCATTTTTGCACTATATAATAATACTATCCTGCGACGTCCTTCTAAAAACAAGCCTTGTAAAGAATGAAACCAATTACTATTCTCATGGGAAATATCCTTTTGAGAGGCTGAATACATGCTTGTAGACACATCACCAGGGTGACCAAAATAATGTGTAATAGAATGCCCCCCAAAGTATGAGGTTTGAATTTGTGACAACCAAAATAATTTGTAGAACATGTGTGTGTGTGTCAGAAACAATGAGCACACCAATCGGGAATCTGCAAACAATCAAGCATCTACGCAATATTATACCATTTCTGAGGTAGGCATTCCCATGCTTAGACTACAAATGATTTAAACCCTAAATTTCAGTCATGGCCACCAATCATACACTATGGATCCATGTCATCAAGATTGTACATAGCCACCAGGAATACAGTGTGGATCTATGCTCTAGAAAACTCAAATTCAGATGTATCCATGAGACATACAAAGTTGATCTATGTGTTAATACAAATCATAAATATTCCATCGCAACCTGGATCAAAATGATGAGATCTAGGGTCTTCAATTCCTTCATCCATAAGTATGAATCTAGCCATGCGATTACATGTGCTGAAGTCAATCAACATGGTAGAAACCACTTGATTACTAGTCATTGATGAAAATCGTTAACAAGTGTGAGGGAAATCACCATTGATGTCAATGACTCCCAAGGTACCCCAGTACAATCCATCGAATGCAAATAAATGGCTTGAATTTGAACACTCGTTAGAATCTCTCGATCAGGGACCAATGATGTGAATCCACTATCGAAAGCAAAGAAACCTGCCATTGAGGCATGCAATCTCTAAGGTACTAAATGATTTATAAGTATTATTCTCGAATGATGAGTTGAATTCGATAGGAAAAGACTCGTCACAGGAGGGCCTTGATGTATCCCCCATCAGTGATGCAAAATAAGTAACATATTTAGGGTAGATCAAAGTATGAAAATGATTTGAAGCTGACATAGGGAAGGTTGACATGGTAAGAATTGATAACTGTAGATGGCCAACTCGATAGAAGGCTTGTGAAAGTTTGGACTTCTCTTGAACATATGAATGACACGACAATGGTCTTGGCAGCATTGACTCAAAGACGACACAAGATATGAACTTGCAGAAGGTCAGATGAGAGATAAATGAATTTCCCAAACCGGGTTCAATGACGAAGGGGGTGTCATGTTCAAAAGAGACTATTACTTGCAGTAACACAAATATTGAGACACATTTCTTTCCCAAATTTTCCCCCACCATTTCTGGTGAGTACCTCTTTATTTTTACGCAAGATTGAGGAGGATAAAATATATTTGTTCATGTAATCTCATCCTTTAGATGAGTCCCTCAGAGTATGTTTAATGAACCCTAAGAAGGATTGGTTCGGTCCCATATGGATCTTTTGATGTTTGTTTAACGAGTCCAAAGATAGAAAACTCAGGGTTTTTCATGTTTAGAGAGTCTGAAAAACACTTAAAGAGAACTCTCTCAATTCCTTTTTCATAAAGTAGTTCGATGAGACCGAAAAAGTGATAAACTATCACCCATCAAACGTTTTCTTCAAGTACTTTTACGAGCATGAAAATAACAAGGTAGCTCAACAATCTTTTCGTTTTTATGGAGCATGAAAAGAGCTTAAAGGATACTCCATTAGCTTCACTTTTTTCGTGTTACCATGACGAGTACGAAAAGATGATAAAAGTATACTCAGTTGCATTCTCATCAATTTTCAAGCACGAGAACGGACAAAAACTAGGCTCGAGGTTTTTTTGAAAAACCTTAAAAAGTACTTGTACATGTGACAGAAAGAAAAACAAATCAAGAAAAATATATGTATTTAATTGTTCAGGATCCTAGTTCTTCCATATGTGAGAAAAAAAATAGTCACGAGACCATTATACCTTTAGGTTTTGGATAAAATGCGTAAAATAATATGAAATATTAATAGAAAAAGTAAAAATGAAATAAATATAGGTAAAATCGCTTTTTTACTATTTCATTTGCATTTTGCCAAAAACATGCCTAAGAACCTTATTTTTACCTCAGAATTCCACTGTTGATTGTGGGAGGTATGAGCGACCATTCAACGAATGAATTCCTTCAAAAAGGTAATCTCTTTTTTCTCTTGCTTTTCAATGGATTAAATTTCATTTTTATTGGTGTAAAATTGATTTTTGAGTTGAATTTTAAGCCGATAGGTGCACATAGGGGCCGTTGCGGGTGACCTATGTCAAGACCTGTGGAAACCCCTCCTCGTGCGTAATACTCCACCTACGACGGTCGAAAATAAAAATTTATTCACATGCGTTTAGCCAATAAAAATTGTTCGAAGAAGCAAATGAGGATACTAATTTCCCTTTACTATCCCAATGTAGGTTTTTGATATTTAAAATCCAGGGCATGAGGGCCCAACTGAGGTTGTTGGAGTACCTAGTCCACATGTGGGATGTGGACCAACAGGTATTTCATGTGGGTGCCCATGCACTGTACTTAGATATTGAGGATATATATTTCTTGACAGGGTTATCTCGTCATGGATCTCATGTGACTTTGACAGGAGGCATAGGTGGTGTTATACCAATGAGTGAGTATCTTTGTCGATATTGTGATCTCGAGGCAGAGAGACACAAGGGTAAATTTTCCATTAGGGGTTTCTGAGATTTACCTCTTTGGACTATTCTTTTTACCATTGCATGTATGGAGAGGAGTGAATCTCCTCACATGGCCCTCGAAAGCTACTTTCAATATGCAGTGGAGTGCATGGAGCCTCATGTTTTTAACTGGAGCAACAAAGTTCTTCGTAGCATGAAGACACAACTGACAAAATGCAAGAAAGGGGACCTAAAACAATTTCGATATAGTTCTATCTTAGTGTATTTATTCCTAGAGAGGGTCCCCTATTTACGTTTACAGGTAGAGTGGGGCATACTGGCTCCACGAGACCCAAGGATGAAGAGGTGTTGGGACATCATGGCCCGACCCAATCATGAATTATAATGATGTATTTTTTTACTGGTTGAGGCATCAATTTATGAAGCTAGACAATTATGCATATGCTAGGTTGGATTTTAGAGGAGAACCTGACTTGGTTCTACCCAAGGGATTTCAGTGGGGATACCTAGGTAATAAATACATTTTGTTTTTATGATGTTTTTGTGAATTTTGAAATATAAAATGTTTTTTATGCTTTCAATATAATGACTAATCAAAAAATTTTGACAATGCATATGTAGGGCCACACCGGCCTCTGGGTACATCCCCTATTTAGAGATGAGGGGAAGCGGTCATGGTAGAAGGATGGGATGTTGTTGATTATGAGGCGGTCGAGCAGAACCTAGAGGAATTGACAACAGATATCCTGGACATATCCATCGATAAGATTCTAAGGTGTTGCTAGTGCCATACCGTGGGTGTATCTGGTTCACTTAGTTGACTACTTCGTAGGGTAGCACGGGCAGTAATGTGCTACTGTGAGCAGCATCCTTGATGCTATTTTGTATATGAAGCCAAGTGCTTCTCATTTTGATATTTTTGGTCTTCGAACGAAAATACTTTTTTTTTTGTAAAACACTTTTATTATTATATATATACATGAGGCTTCTACCAATTTACTTTCTTTAATGGGAATTGTGGTTGGATTTACATGTGTCTCAAATGTCTGTCTAACACATAATTAGCTAATGCATCTGCTAATGTATTTAGACATCTAAGAATATGTTGATATTCAATGTAATCGAAGTAACATTCCAAGAGGCGAATTCATAGATATACTCGTAACAAAGTAGGACTTCGGATAGCATAGAAATTACTTAACTACAATGCCACTAACTACAAATCAATACGTACAACAAGGTGACGAATTCCAAGTGAAATAGTGTTGATTAACAATTCAATGATTGCACTATATTCTGCGATATTGTTAGTTGCACGGCTGAGGCAGACACCGTGTACACTATTTAACTCATTTGTAGGTGCATAGATTTCCCAAGCAGCAGATGTTAAGTCCTGAGTACTACGACTAGCACCATCGGTGAAGCCAATGTAGGGTGGCGAAGGCACCAACATCTAGAAAACAAGCATAATGCATGGTAAGAAGTTGGGGGTCGAAACCAAATAATGAAAAAGCACACAATAGTATGATACAATAAAAATACAAGCACTCATGTAGAGATGGCCTAACTATAATACTTCGTTAAGTAAATCCCATTCCTAGTCTCACTCAAAGGAATTCCATCATAATACACTAACTCATAAGCTCCCTTCTCCAACACTCGTTTGACAATATAAGGACTTTGCCACATACCCTTGAATTTTTTGGCCCCTAGTAAATCATGATCTTGTTCATAGAGGAGAACTAGATCACCTTCAGAGAAAACACGTGGCTTGACATGCTTTTCGTATTGAGGTTTGACACACTTTTTCTGAGCTTCAATAACCAGGGTGGCATCACGATAGGTTTCATCTAATTACTTCAGCTATAATAGATGTTCCTCTTCGGCAGAGGTGTTGGGAAGAAGTTCAACGACTAGATTCAAATATGTAGGGACCTTACTTAATTAAATCTAAATTTCATACAATTAAACATATAATTCCTTTCTCATACATAAATAATTCATTCACTATCATATAAGCATAAATATTCAGTAGAAATTAAAATTTATCTATAGCATGAAATAACTCAGCAATTCATAAATAAAATACCTGCTTCTGATGCTAATTCCCGCCAATATGGTTGTCCTTTCCCTGCTTCCTTTCCTATCCTAATGCACTAACCAACTCTTCCCAAACCGACTAACCTCCCAGCCAGCTAGGAGCAGCCTATCCGGCTCCCTAGCTCCAGGAAACCGAAAGGAATCCTGGCACCTTAACTCAAAACCCCCAGCAACTCGGTGCCCCCTGAAATGGTTCCCCAAAACTTCAGAACCAGCAAATCCCAACCAGAACTACAGGCTCTCCTCCTCCATAATTATTCCTTCCCCCTCTTCTCATAATACCATCCCGTCAGACTCCTTCCCCATCATATCTTCCCCTTCACCGACTTTCCTCCCCCTCATTAATTCCCTTATCCCCTTATTTATTATCTTATCTCATTATTTATTATCTTATCCCCTCCATTTAATGTTTATTTCCCCCCCTCATATGTAAGCCTTTAATTAAATAAACTAAAAATTATTAACCCCTTTAATTCATTACTCAATTAATTAATGAGTCAATCAATTAATTAATTAATCATTGACAGATATGAACATGTAATTAATAATTAATTAATTAATTAAAATTATTAAGAAATAATTATTGTTTAACTAAACATATTAGGACAGTCAGATTA